>MU225715.1:2331325-2476930 GCA_018584345.1 Thuja plicata | reverse complement strand
AGCAGGAGATCCACCAGTGCTTATGTGTTCACTATGTTTGGTGGTGCCATTAGCTGGATGAGTAAGCGACAACCTGTGGTTGCTTTGTCCACTACAGAAGCTGAGTACATGGCTGCTACTCATGCTTGTAAGGAAGACATTTGGCTTAGGAGATTGTGTTCTAATGTTGGTGTTGATGCAGAATAGATTACTATTTGGTGTGACAGTCAGAGCGCTATTTTCCTTGCAAAGAATCCAACTTTCCATGCCAGAACGAAGCACATTGATGTGTAGTTTCATTTTGTGAGAGATATGGTGGAAGATGGAAAGATAAATTTGGAGAAGTTAGATACTGTGAAGAATGTTGTAGATGTATTAATGAAACTAGTGGGCACTGCGAAGTTTAGATGGTTTTTGGAGTCTATGGGCCTTTTGGCCTATAGCGGTTAGTTCTTGTTATGTTGCTATTGCTCTTACAAGGTGTTTGACAAGTGGGAGAATGTTAGGAATAAGGTGTCTCAACCTTAGATAATTCCTATTCTTATTATTTTTTTTGTAAAATGTATTTCTTGCAAATAATGTAATTAAGTGTGAGTGTACATGTCTAGTTGGCATGTTGATGTGTCACTCCACTTGATGTGTCAGCATCTTGAATTGTGTGTAAGGAGATCATGGCTAAAATAGTTATGATGGATTCCTATGACACATAAGAGCTATTTCTGAAAGGTTCTATGATGAGTGAAGACATGCAATGACATGTGGAAACTGATAAAGTTGAATACTATACACTCTTCCACAATTGTGGGGTTCAGGTTCCTATTTTCTCAGAGAATGGTAAAACCCTAATACGGCTATCTTTGAAAGTTGCCCTAAAAAGGAAAGTGCATGATATATGTGTTTTTAGGGTTGCAGATAGAGATAGAAAAATAGTGTATTGTTGGTATGATAGGGTGCTACTGGATTTGTCTGAGTGTGTCGATTATCTCCTAAAAGAACTTGCATTGCAAGTGTGTTGTAACCATTGTGTTGAAGATAATACATTGTGCAGGTTTTGGAGTGTTGGGTTTTTTACTGAAAGGTTTTCCCTAGGTAAATCATTGTGTCATTCTCTTTTTTTTCTGTATGCATGGTATATGGCTGCAATATCATTGTTAAAGTAGTTAATAAATCTGAAATTGTAAGGATTTAAAAGAATTTGCACAATACTTGCCTTTAGAGATTAGTGTAGGAAGATGTTTCCGCACCTCAGGTTCCTTACACTATTAATAGGCCAACTGAGTGTTTGATCAAGGATGGTAGCATTAGATGCCAGATACTAGGTGACAAACTATCTTTTAAATCCTCTAACAAGGTCACACCTAACAGTGTGTTTGTAACCTTTAATAGGGTTGGCCCTTAACCGAACTCACTTTAGAAGAGTGAAAATTTGGGGTACCAGTCCCAGTATTTTTTCCCTTAATAGGGTTTCCTTGTTAAAACTCTATGTGTTATGTGTTTATGTTTCATTAATTTACTATTTTACATTTCACATAAGATATTTTGGATTGATCGGTATACACTAGTTCTTTACTTTGTTTTGGTAAATAGAAAGACTTCTTATCGGTAAACATACATAAGAGAGATTTATAAAGCATTCCAACAAGTAGTAAATTATTATAAGTATTTCAAGGCATTCATCTTGTAGGATTGGGTATAACTAGAGACTTAAAAGTGGTAATAAGTTTTAAGGGTTGATTTTAGTATTAATTGTGAGGCCACTGATTGACACCCCCCATCTTAGTTATTACTAACAATTGGTATCAAAGCTTGTGTGCTTAGAAAGGAAGGTTTCAAGACCTAAGATAAAGATCACAAGATGAATAGACGAGATGTGCCCAAGTTGAACAAAGAAAATTTTTCTTCATGGCAGAGTAGAATAAGACTCCACTTATTAGGTATTGGAAATGATGTTACTCAATACTTAGATACTGAATATGTGTTTCCCACAGGAGCACCCACAGTTGAACAAATGAGAGATAAGCATGAACACAAGTGCATGATGATAGAGCTTGCTTCCTCATTCTCTGATGCTGAATTTCAAGATGTCAAAACCTACAAATCTACAAAGTAGTTGTGGGACAAATTGATGCTTGTACATGGTGGTGACAAGAATGTTTTGAGAGCCAAGGCGTAAAGCCTTAGAGGAAAGTTTGATGATCTCAAAATGAAAGAAGGTGAAAACATCACACATTACAACACAATAATCAAAGAGGTATTCAATTCTATCTGAGGAGTTGGAGGTGTACTAGAAAAGGTACCTATGGTAAGTAAAATTCTAAGAACCTTGCTGCCTACTTATGCTATTAGTGTATTTTCCGTACAAGAAATGAGAGTAGTAGAAAATAGCAATGTTACTCTAGACAGTTTGATTGGAAGACTGATTTCATTTGAGATGAATAATTTTGATAATAGTGTCTTACCAAACATAGAGTCTGCATTCAAATATTCTTTGAGAATAAGCAAATCAAGTCATAAACACACTATAAGAAAAGATAGTGATAGTGAAAGTGAAGAAGAGATCTTCATGAAATTGAAGAACTTTTGGCTAGAACAATGCAGAGAGGAAAAGGTAAATACAAAGGTAAATTACCACTTGTTTGTTTTAATTGTAAAGAGATTGGAAACTTTGTTGCAAGATGTCCTAATAGAAGAAAAGATGACAGAAGTAATGATAGGGAATTTGAAAAGGTATGACAGAGGTGATTACAGAAGCAACCGACAATAAAAAATAAGAGATAATCGAGACTACAAGGAAAAATGAAAGAAGTCCAGTTACCTAGATAAATGAAAAGATGATGATACTGACACCGAATCTAATGAAGACATCAAGATGGTGTTTGTCGCAGTGAAATATGATTCAGATGACGATGAAGAAAGGTATCTAGAAACTGCACTCATATCTGAAGTTAGTAAAAATGATGTCTAGATCATAGATAGTGGCTGCACTCACCATATGACCAGTGACAAGCAAAAGTTTGAGACTTTTGAATACTATAATGGTGGATTAGTAAGAATGGGTAATGACACACATTTTACAGTTGAAGGTAGAGGATCTAAAATGTTGAACAACCTGATAAAATGTGAATATTCTTATTGGGTGAAAGGATTGAATTATAATCTATTGAGTGTTTATCAGTTGAATAATTTAGGTCACAGAGTAGAATTTGAAAATAATAAGGCAAAGATATTCAATGAACTAGGAAATCTAATTGGTACCAATGAGCAGACAAAAGGTAACTTATTCTATCTAAATGATACTAACACCACTTGATTAATGGCTAGAAATGAAGACATATGGTTGTGGCACAAAAGATTGTGTCATGTGAACTTTGACAACATGATAAAGATAAGAAAAAAGAGAAATTTAAGAGGCTTACCGACGATGACTAAGCCTAACAATATCATGTGTAAGAATTGTCCAAAGGTAAGATGAAAAAGTCTAGTTTCAAAAGCAAAAATCATACATGTGATGTCATTCTAGAATTAGTCTGTACCAATCTATGTGGACCCACGAGGATAAAGAGTTATTATGGTGATATATATTTTATTCTCTCTGTTGATGATTACTCTTGAATGATGAAAGTTATGTTTCTAAAAGATAAATCTAAAGCATTCAAGATGTTCGAATGGTACAAGGAAATGGTTGAAAAACAAAGTGGTAAATAATTGAAATGCTTAAGATTAGATAGAGGAGGGGAATGTATTTTAGATGAATTTACTAACTTTTTTAATGCGCATGGAATCAAAATACAAGTCTCTACACCAAGAACACCATAGCAAAATGGAATTGCTAATCGAAGGAACAAATCCATAGTTGATTGTGCAAGGACATTGATGATAGAAAAAGGCATCACCCAA
Source organism: Thuja plicata (assembly GCA_018584345.1). Lineage (NCBI taxonomy): Eukaryota > Viridiplantae > Streptophyta > Pinopsida > Cupressales > Cupressaceae > Thuja > Thuja plicata. The sequence goes on along the minus strand of MU225715.1, from coordinate 2,473,054 downwards.
ATCTTCTAGAGGGAAATTGTCAGTACTACTATTTACACATTGAACAAAGTACAATTGAAGAAAGACACCAAGAAGACACCTTATGATCTATGGTATGGTTACACATCCAATGTAAGTTACCTCAAAAATTTTAACAGTCAATGTTATATCTTAAAAGATGATAGAAATGGAAAACTTGACTCCAACGGTGATGAAGGAATATTTCTAGGGTATTCCACCAAGAGAAAATATTATAAATGTCTTAATAAAGTCTCTAACAAAATTATTGAAAGTCAAAATGTAAAGATAGATGAATTTGCAAAGAAGAATGAAAAGGAACACACAAAAGAACCAGAGGACTATGACAAGTTTGTATACAATGAAGAACCTAACACTCTACCTGACCAATAATGTAGATCTACCAAGCAACAAATCATTGCACTCGAGCATTAGGTTGCAAATCTTGACGATCAGGATATTGCTCAAGATGATGCACAAAGTGATGGAGAACAGAATGAAGGACAAAATGATGATCAAGATGATAGACAAAGAGTTGAACCTATACTTTCCAGACATGTCAGAAGGAACCATCCACAGAACTAGATCATTGGAGATAAGAAGGATGGTATGAGAACCAGAAGTAAGTCTCTAAATACAAGATGTCTTATTTGTGATTATGAGCCAAAATTTGTCAATGCTAAACTGGATAATAATGAATTGATTAGTTCTATGAATGAGGAAATTGAGTAGATTGAGAAAAAAAAGACATGGACACTTGTACTGAGACCAGAGGACAAGAATGTCATCGATACAAAATGGATATTCAGGAATAAAATGAATGAGAATGGAGAAGTCACCGAAAATAAAGCAAGACTAGTATGAAAGGGGTATGGACAAGAAGAAGGGAGTAACTATGGAGAGACCTTTGCACCCGTATCTAGGCTAGAAGGAGTAAGAATATTAATTGCTTATGCTACATGTATAGGATTCAAGGTATATCAAATGGATGTCAATTCTGCATTCCTAAATGGAATACTTGAAGAAGAGGTATATATTGAACAACCAAAAGGGTTTGTTGATCTAGAGAAGAGGGACATGGTATGTAGACTACACAAATCCTTGTATGGATTGAAATAAGCACCCCAAGCTTGGTATGAAAGGCTTCATTCTTATCTTATAGGTATTGGATTTGTAAGGACTAGTGAAAACAATAATCTTTATTTGAAGGAAGATATTGATGCTAACATTTTGATTACTGAGATATTTGTTGATGACATCATATTTGGAGGCAATGATATGCTATGTAAATCATTTACAAATGAAATGAAAATGAAAATCATCTACAAATCATGCAACAAGATGAAGGTATTTTCATTACACAATCCAAATACATCAAGGAAGTGCTGAAAATATTCAAAATGGAAGAGTTCAAACTAGTTGGAACACTGATGGAAAATGGATGTAAGCTAACAAAGGAGGACAAGTCATCAAAGGTAAATCAGACTTTGTATAGATCAATGATTGGAAAAATCATGTATGTTGTACATACTAGACCAGATATTACACATGCAGTAGGAATAGTTGCAAGGTTTTCTGCTAATCCCAGGGAATCACATATGACTGTTGTGAAAATAATCCTAAGATATCTAAAGAATACCAAGGAATATGACTTATGGTATAGAAAAGAAGGAAATTTTGAACTTAAGGTCTTTATCGACAATGATTGGTCTGGAAATATTGACGATCAAAAGAGCACAACCAAAGGAGCATTCTTTATGGGTGACATACTTGTCACATGGATTAGCAAGAAGCAAGGATGCATCTCTCAATCTACTGCAGAAGCATAGTACGTTGTTGCTGCTGCAAATTACTCAAATATTGCATGGATCAAATAGTTACTAGAAGATATGCATAAGAAAATTCTTGAACCAATAATTCTCTATTGTGATAATACTAGTGCAGTAAACATTTCCAAAAAGTCAGTCATGCATGCTAAAACAAAGCACATTGCCATGAAGTATCATTATTTGAGAGAACAAGTTCAAGAAAAGGAGGTGATACTTGAGTATGTGCAATCTAAGGAACAATTATCTGATATCTTCACCAAGCCACTACCCAAGGATGCATTTAAGTACTTGAGAAAGAGACTAGGGGGCAAACCATTGTCTACTGGTTAGTAAAATGACTAGAAGGCTACATCATCCTGCATATTATCAGAATATCATTCATGTTGATGCAAGAAGAGAGATGGAATTCAAAGATAAATCTATACATAGAAAGGTATTTATCTACTCTGAGCACTAGAGTTATTGTATTGCCAATGGATTGGGAAATTCAAGGAGTATATTATGGATAGAAAGGATTTGTTTGGCATTACTCTCAAAGGGAGAGATTATATCCATTATCACTTGTTATCATCTTAGGGAGAGATTATATTCATGGGAGAGATTATACATCAAGGAGAGATTATATCCATCACAATTATCCAAAGGGAGAGATGTAACAAGAAAGGGAGAGTACATACAAAGAGAAAGAATTGCTGACAAGAGACGTCAAAAGAAAAGAGAATAGTGAAAGGGAGAGAGATTCAAACAAGAGGAGAACACATCACATCAAAGAAAGAAAGATTCTACATCTATCTAGTAAAGGGATTCAAGAAAGAAAGAAATTTTCAAGAATCAAATCTAAGCTTATTTGAGCTTACCGAGGACTAGATATTTGTATCAGTTATAGTACATAAGATTGGTAGTTTGATGAACTTCAGTTGTTACATTTCATATTGTATTATTAATATTATAGTGTGATAATGTAGTATGTTTCCATCAATGCCGAAGGAAGAGATTGATGAACTATAACTGATTGAATGTTTGAAGATGTTAAGTTGATGATCATGCAAGGCAATAAATCAGTTAATGTATTGTATTGTATTGTCATTGATGTCAACTTGATATAATCTGTATGGTCATGGACATATTGCCAAAGACTTCAAAGAGCCAATGAATCAAAGACTATACTATTAGTAATTCATATAAGTCAAGTATTCACAAAGTGACTATATACATAGACAGAGTGCACAGCGACAGTCAAAGTAAAAAGAGCAAAGTAATAGTGTTACCTAACAAGAAAATGCACAACATTACTGATGAGAAAAGTCATAGTATTGCCTGAAAATAAAAGCATAGAGTAACTTGATGAACATAATTACAGTGTTGCTTGATGGATGGAGATCCTGAAGACAACTAAAGTCACACTAACGGAATAGTCAGTTATCACCAATGACTAACTTACGTGTTGATCGACAGAATAGAGAGTTCAAAAATGACAAAATGTTTAGCTGTCAAGAGATAAAAATAGACTTAACTGATACTTATCATTTTTTTAATCAACAAGATAAAGCCGAGGATAAGTAAAGGATTTAAAGCTTCTTTTTTTAGTCGGTAAGAAGATCTCTACGAGATAAAACTAGAGTTTTTCTTTAAATCTAATTGGCGAGAATTGTGGATCATGCCAAGAATCAAGAAAGCCAAGAAATGGTGAATCATGTCTATAAAGAGACAAATCCAATTCATTACAAATTGTGGGGTGAAGAGAAGAGAAAATAGATGCTGAAGAGATTCTAAAGGAGAAGAAAGTCTTCATTTAGACCTAATCAACAAGCTGAGGAAAGAGCTAGATTCTACAGACACCAACAAATAGTGACAACAACATAACAAAGTAGACTAGTGTGGAGCAAAGGTAATAAATTGATTATATTGATGAGAGAGGTAATGCACTTACAATAGATCTGAAAATCTGCAATTCAAGTTGTATGTGTGAATAGATCACTTTAATGTTTCAGTTTAACCATTGAAGCATCAAGTCTCTTAACCGAGTAGGACTTAAAAGTATTTTGTAATTGAGATACATCCCAAGGAGTATCAAAAGTTTGATCATAGAAAGTATCATTGGATATGCCTGATACCTATTGACATGCCAAGTGAGTGTTTAATCAAGGATGGTAGCATTAGATGCCAAATACTAGGTGACAAACTATCTTTTAAATCCTCTAACAAGGTCACAACTAACAGTGTGTTTGTAACCTTTAACAGGGTTGGCTCTTAACCAAGCTCACTTTAGAAGAGTGAAAATTTGGGGTACCGGTCCCAGTGGTTTTTCCATTAACAAGGTTTCCATGTTAGAAATCCATGTGTTATGTGTTTATGTTTCATTACTTTACTATTTTACATTTCACATAAGATATTCTAGATTGATCGATATACACTATTTATTTACTGTGTTTCGGTAAATAGAAAGATTTCTTATTGGTAAATATACAGAAGAGAGATTTACAAAGCATTCTGACAAGTAGTAAATTGTTATAAGTATTTCAAGGCATTCGTAATGTACGACTGAGTATAACTAGCAGCTTAAAAGTGGTAATAAGTTTTAAGGGTTGATTTAACGAATAATTCTGAGGCCACTAATTCACCCACCCCTCTCAGTTATTACTAACTGGTGATGAAGTAATGGATTGGATCGAGGTCCTTAAAACCAATTTGAAGATGAAGAATTCCCAAAAAACCAAAAAGTTAAGATATCCAAATAAAAGTTGAAGGTATCAACCCTTCCTCGGTAGAATTTTTTGCAAGGAGAAAGAGTAAAGGAAGGAAGGAGCATGGTTTCCTCCTAGAATAAGATGGTCTCCAAAATCAAGGAGGTATATGTACCTGATTACTATGAAATACAACTTCATAGAAAGAGGCAAAACTTGAGGCAAAGAGACATAAATATTAGTTACTATACAAATGAGTTCCATAAACCCAGTCTCAGATCTAAGAAACATGAATGAGAAAAGGAGAAAATTTATATATATCTAAATGTATTAATAATGAGCATTCAAGATCAACTAAACTTGTTAAGCCCAAGTATTTTTCATAAATGCTTCCAATTGGCTTTGAGGGTAGAAGAAAGGTTGAGAAGTAAACAAGATAAGAATAGTATGGGTAGAGGAAGGAATTTCATAGGTAGAGGAAGATCCAATAGGAGAGGATAAAGTAAAAGACCTCAAGGAGGAACTGATCATCAAGGTCATCATGAAGAGAACAGTTCAAGGGGTAATTTTAGAGGAAGGAGACTGAACAATAGAGGAACATTTGGAGGAAGGGTTTCTAGACCATTTAGGTGTTATAACTTAAACCAAGTGGGACATCCAACTTCTAGGTGCCCTAAGAAAGTTGTTACAAATTTTCAAGGAGAAAGAATAACACAGTTGGTTAGAGAAGATGACTATCAAAGTATGAATTCACCCGACACTTATGTAGATCCAAAAAGAGGAGAGAATCTCATGATAAGGAGACCACTAATTAAGGTACCTACTATGCTAGAACAAACTCAAAGGAATTCTATATTTAGATGCACTTGCAAATATAGGGGGAAGGTATGTAGAGTTATTACAGATTCAGGATCTACTAAAAACCTTATACCAATTGAAATGATATATAAGTTAAAATTAAGGAGCACACCTTGATGACATTAATTTTCCATTAGTATGCAAACAACACTTTTGATAAGCATACACTAAAAGTTAGGACAAAGACTAAACTAAAAATCAGATATAAAGAGAACACTGAAAATGGCTAAGCACAAAGAAAAACTGATGACACAATTTTGTGTGTACACTGAAAATACAAATTCAAAAGGATAAAGAGGAACTCAATAGAGGAACCTGACATACATGATATAGTGCCAACCGAGAGACAGTTAAAGAGGAAACTGAGAGAATAGTTCAACCAAGGAACCTGAAAGATAGTCATCTGATTTTAGAGAATAACCAATTGTCAGAAATTGAAATTCAGTTGTAGCCCATAAAAAGTGGATCTAACTTCCACGTCAGATAAAATAGTCTTATTCTATTTATAAAATCTTGATGTGTTTTTAAAACCATTTCTTTAGGGAGAAGAAACATGAATGTAAGTGCTTTAAACAGTCTAACTAATTTAAAACACATAGAGTAGGAGATCAAGGTAAAGTTTTAAACCTCATCTTAGAGTTAACATTGTTTTTCATGAAACTTGATGGTGGGTAAAAGTACAAACCTATGTCACACTTTTATAAAGGAAAAGGACCACAACATGGAAATTGTTCAACTTTAATGACATAAAAAAGTGGCATTTTTATGTAGAATTTGAGGATGATGTAAACTGATGAAATGTGTAGAAATGGATGAAGTTTATGCCTATAATTTTTTTAAAAAAATTGAACAAGAATTGACATAGTTTTTTAATTTTTGAAGTCCATTTTTCAATTGCTGAAACTGTTGAAAATCTGGGGTCTAGTTCCCACCAAACAAGTATATGAAAATAATATATTTTTCCTTTGATTTCAAAATATGTTATAGATAAAATGTATAGCTAGTGCATAAAAGAAGAAAGATTGGTTTTCAATGTATATTTTCTCTGTTATAACTGTTCAAAGTTGAACTTATCAGAAATCAAAAGTTTTCATCTCCCACCAAATTTCCCCTATCAAATCTATACCATTTAGAAAAAAATTACATATTCTTTAAGATGACTCTCTCCTCTAGTGTTAAATATAAGTTTGAAATTTTTTTGATATGATTTACTATTTATTTATTTATTTGAAGCAACATCTTCTCGAATGTTAAAATACCTACTTGTATTTTGAAATTATAATATATTAGATCTAATAAGAATACTTTAAACTTTATATGACAATAATCTTGACTTTGAGCTCTACAAAAGGGTATTTTTTATATTTTTAAAAAAATATCATTAAAAAGAGTAGGGGTTATTGAAACATCAATTTTCTGAAATAATTTTATTTCTTTGGTAATCGGTAGAAAATATGCATTTAATAGACATTTCCAATTGGAAAAATTTAGCCACTTATCTAGCTTAGTTAGAATGAATCTAGCTAGACCATATGTTTGTCAATAAATAATTTTTATTTAGAAATACTCAAATTTAGTTGTGCTGATAAGTGGTCCTAAAATGTGACACAACTTTATGCTTTTACCCTAATGTCAATCCATCTTATAAATAGATGATGCAATCATTCATTATACATGTGTGAATTATGGAAGAGAGGATGAATGAAGCCTACGAGCACATCTATGGATCAGATTGAAAGTTTCAAGAACTAGAACAACAAAAGGTGAATTTGGTTAGCAAGAACCAAGAAAAGCGGCTATCGAGAATCAAAGGTATTATTCAATTACATTAGGTTATAATATTATTTGTGTAAACTTAAATGGATCTATATCAACAATAGGAGATTGCATATACTAGGTCAAATTGTAATTTTCTATCATTCTAACAAGTGGAGCAAAGTGTAAAAATTCTTTCAAGGAAGGTGGATTTAACAGTCCATCTATAAATCTCTTAACTGAGTGCACACTCAATAGTGTTTCTAAAGCTCTTAATAGAGTAGACTTTAATAGGTCTCCACAAATACTCTTAACTGGCTAGATCATCAGAAGTGATCAAATTGTAAGCTTTAATCGGCCCCTTCCAATCTACAGATAGTGAATATTTTGTGGGTGCCATCCCCATCGCAGTTTTTACTTCCTAACAGGAGTTTTCTGCGATATCTTATCTTATGTTATGTGTGAATTACTTTCATGAAATTTTCTATGAATGTTCACATGTATGTTAAGTTTATGAATTGATATATCTTACATCAAGATAGTATAGATCAGATGGTTGGATAAACAATTGATTACACAAAGGTTAATTGATTAAAGGATACAAAAGTTTTAGAGGTACTGATTCACCCCTCCCTTCTTAGTACACACTTCCCATTAATTCCAATAATTAGTATCAGAGCTAAGTCTCTTCTTTGGAAAATATTAAATACTTATGAGAAAAGATCATATAATGGAGAAGTAAAGACTTGATAAAAATATTGAAAATAAGAAGCTAGAAATTCAGATGTTCTATGAGCAATATAAACAAGCTAGAATCAATATGAGACAACTGTTAGATGAAAGAAAGATTATGACATCTCACTATAATGAGACATATTATCATGAGGAAGAGATACCAGATTTCTTTGAGTCTTCAGGATCAACTAAAAGAAAAGCATTAGACACATCAGAAGAAAGCATCAAAAGCCTAACTGAAATCAATCAACATCTGGATGGACAAGTAAAATATCTGTAAATTGGTCAAGAGACATAGATGGTAAGGATGACTGATGTCATGAACAATGCTAGACAAGATAAGAAAGATAGAACACTAGCTATTGATGATAGAAGAAAGATTACAGAAAATATACAAGAGAAAGAGTCTAAAATACAAAGACTTACAGAGCATCACCATGAGATTACAAATTAGATTATTCTTATGAGTCAAGAGGAAAACAAAATAAATGTTGAACTCATTGAAAGAATAGAAGCTATCGATGAGCTAAGGGATGAAAATGAAAAGTTGAAACATGAAATAAGAATTCAGAAGCAACATAATGAAATTATCAAGAAAGCTAAAGAAAGAAATAAAAGAATGGATGATTTTCTTGAAGGACAATGAAGAGTCAATAACAACACCGGTCTAGGTTTTACTAAGAATGGAGAATCATCAAATCCAATTGATCCAAAGAATGTCTATACAAATCCAAGACTAAGAAATCTAACATGCAATCAGTATGGAAAGAAAGGCCACAAATCAAATGTATGCAGAGGAAAAATGAAAGGTATTCCTAAATCTACATTTTCATTCATAGGATTATGTTATAAATGTAACAAGAAAGGACATAAAGCATATGAATGTAATTCTGAGATGAACCAACCAAATAAAGAAACCTACATGGACAAATACTTTCCTACTTGAAAAATGAATGGGCACACAACTCTTGAATGTTGAAAAAAGAAAAATCAATCATGGAAGCCTGAAGGTCAAGAAACTACCTATCAACTGAAAAGATTTGGTAACTAGTATGTATGAGATTATGACACTTGGAAAAATTGTATAGCATATGGAAGATTTGGTCACATTTCTGCAAACTGTATGATACAGTGGACTAGAAATTCTAGAGGCTGGACTAACCCCGGAATGACATGCTTACATTTTTATAAAGTTGGTCATCTCAAGAAAGACTGCAGAGACCAAATGATAGAGATCAAAACATATCCCAATGGAAATACCATTGAAGACATCTCGAGGGAAAGAGACAAAATGTGGAGAAGAGCTTCAAACAATGATGAAGCTAGACCAAGAAATACAAATGGTGACATCCCATCCAATGGATCTGGTGACATCACCACCCCCACCTAAGAAGAACAAGTAAGTATGGAACTACATTACCCCAAGTTATTATTTTACATCAGTTCCATAATATGTTGATAAAATACCAAATTAGCATAAGTGAAGGTGCATCATGATATTACTTGTTAAATATTTTGATAACTATGCTATCAGGCATACATACCAAAATTTGTTGGTATACACTCAAAACTAAGACTACCTACAATTACCAAGAAGTGTTGGTTAACATAAGAAAGAAAATTTGCTAGTGTAAATCAAGACTTGTTGGTAACCGAGAAAAGTGAACAAGTTGTTTGCAACACTGAAACTCGTCGGTAAAAGTAGAGAGTTGAACAACCACCCTAAAACATCATGTTGTCATTGAGGAAGGGAAGCTAATGTCTTAACCGATGAACTCTATCTTCGCACATTGAGGAGTAGGTAAGCATTAATGACTCACCTTTTAGGGAAAACAACTATAAAAGGGTGACATAATGGACTCATTGTTCACCACGACCAGAGAAGAGCGACGAAGAGAAAAATTTGTGCAAATAGTGATAGGATCACAGAGTGAAATCAACTCAACCACCAACACTCCAAAGAAGATCACAAATCACTAACTGGTGTAAACAGTAAGTTCTACGACAACTGACAAATCTATTTTATGAAATTCATAGAAAGCCCTAAATCAAAAAAATGGCTACAAATTCAAGAACTATGAAATCAAAGAACACCAAGAAGGATGAGTTTAAGCTCATCAATAATTATGCATGTGAGGAACCACACTACAAAATTAACCCTAAGGTTGGTTCACAACCCAACGATGTTGGATCATTCTTGCGAATACCAACTAGGGATTTTCTCATCCAAGATGTGCGAGCATTCATACACTGCAAAATTGCAAAAATTGGTGATTCAGAGGTTATATAAGCTTATAAGAAGCTACGCAACAAAGATAGATCTTTAAAATATGAGAATAAAAATATAGAAGTGAAAGGGCTCACTAATGCACTGTTATTCCTGAAGGTCTTCAAAACCGATTGGATTCAATTAGTATCTAGCCAAATGCACAATCAAAAACTATGGCTGGATGAACCAAAGATGATAACCCAAAAGGTTATCCATGCAGTCACCAGTTACCCTATAACCAAAAAGGTAAAAGAACTAAGGTACCCACCCAAGGCCGAGACTGAAAATATCATAGGAGCCAAATGGGATGGCAAAGGATTGAAGGTATCCACCATTATCGATGATGAGATGAAATTCATAGTGTTTGTTCTAGGATACAAATTATTTCAAGCCAGCAGGATGAACAACATAGCATCCAGTGCAGTAGAAACAACTTACAAAATTGTGAAGAATAGAACTCAGATGGACTTATCTAAACTTCTACTGAACTACTTAGAAGAGAATTTGAAAACTATAAGGAATACAAAGTCAAACACATGTAAGTTTGGCTCACTTATTATGTGCATTTTCTTCTACTTTCAAGAAACATTTCCATTAGTAGGAGATGTCAAATGGGATAGCACAAAACTAGTCACCATGCAAATCAGTGAACACATAACCTCACTGGGAGATAATTTTAAGACAGTCATGGATGAATACTTTACTATATTCAAAGACCAAATTCAAAAGAGGGTAAGGATCCTCAAGCAACTCATTGAAAAGTTTAAAGATGAAATATTTTCCATGGTTGATACAGAACACACTTATATCAAACCTGTTGTACCAAGGAAAACATGGCTACAACCATTAGAATATGAGATAGATATTGATCATGCATCTAAAGAAATTGATCCATTGTTAAATGAACCATTAGATAAGAAACAACCTAAGTTTGGAACTTATGAAGAGGCCAAATCAAGAATAAAATCTGGCCTGGTTGTTAAGAAAATTGTTAGGAAAAAGGAAAAATGGTCAAGAACCTTAAAAATATATTGTCGACAACAGAGGAAGAAACCAAATAGGATGAAGAAGCTAAAAAGGAGGAAGTAACCGAAGGATAGCTACCTATCAGTGAAGCTGAATAAAATAATGACTCTAAGGCCATAGAGTTAGATTCACCACCTCCTCCACCAACTAAGAAGCCAAGAACCATAGTTTCTTCAAGAACAAGAAGCCTAACATCTAAGGATTCAAGTCCTTCACCTTTGAAGAAAGGAAAAGTTAGAGCATACAAGAGGAAAGTGGCCACACTGAAATGAGGGCCAAAAAAAAGAATAAGGAGGTTTATCAGAACAAGGGAAGACATTGAAGACATCAAGCAAGATGAAGCTGTAGAGGCAAAAAAGGTTAAAGCTCTAGAAAGCATTAATGAAGCATGCAAATCTATTGCAAATTTAGGATCTATCACAGATTCTAAGATAAGAAGATGGTTGAAACTAGATCCAGAAGATCAGAACAAAGTTGAAGATGCCATGATAGAAAAGATGTACAAGTTCAAATATGTACCGATTCAGTTTGAAGGATATAATGTACCAAGGGAACTCTTGGACTGAGTATATGCTAAATGGACATTTTCCTTGAAAAATGAAAAGGAAATAATGGAAAGATTACTTGTTAATCTAATGCCTTCTGAATACAAGAAGGAAGAAATTGATGAAATGATGGAGAACCATAAAAAGGAGTTCTCACCCAAGTTAAGATCCTACAAATTTCTTGAAGGGAAGCTTTTAGAGATTGAACAAGAAAGCCACAAGAAATGGAATAAAATACTCAACATACCTAATCAGGAAGAAAGCCCTGAGAAAGACCTACAACAGAAAGATGTTGATAAGGAAACTCAAGTATAGATATTAATCAAAGATGAAGAAGATGATACATTAGTTGAGTTAGACAAGGAGGAACAAGACACAACCACCAAAGAAAATATGGATGTTGTAGATGAAACATGGCCTGGCACCACTAAGGACAACATTGTGGATAACACTATCATTGACATAACCGATGATCCAATAGAAGAAGTAAGAAAATATGAAGATGCCAATGTTACCAAGGACACAACTAATGAGAAGGACATTGGAATTGATAGTACATAGGTGAACATAATAGGAAACATACCAATATTGATACATGAAATCAATATTATGCAAGAAAAAGACAAGTCACCCGAAAAAGATATTCTTGAGGATGCAACGGAAGAAGAAAAGAAAGACAACACCAATGATCAGAAAGACATCAGAGACACTCACACAGTAACCAATACTAACAAGGTTATAGGAGGAGATACAAAGAAAGCAGATGGAGATACAGTAGAGAAGGATGCACAGATAAAGACATATGAAGTGCATAAGGACACTGATGAAGGAGATAAACCCAAATATGGCACTCCCAAGGAAATTAAAAAATATGCTACCGACAATATAAAGGTTAATGTGGATATGTCTACAAAAAACTGAGAAGCTGAAACTAAAAAAAAGTAGCAAAAAGAAGCACAACAAGTAACTTCATCAAACACAATGAACAAAGCTGAGAAAATGGCTATGGTCTTACATTCAAGTGAAACTCAAAAGAAGAAAAGGAAATCCAAGAAGAATAAGTTGGAATTCACCTTAGATGAAATCATTGAGATACCAAAATGTGACCCAACTACACTTGATTATGAAGCATTGAAAGAATATGGTGAAATATGCCAAAGGAAGGCATTATAGGAGAAGCTAAGGAAATAACACTGAGACTCCATGGTACTGGAAACAAATAGGGATATATTACACCAAATTGTACTCGATGTTAATGTTGATCAGAATAAGCCAATTCTTGATCAACTAGCCACTCTCACCAAAGTAATTACAACATAGAACATTGATGCAGAGAAGGAAATTGAAGAGAGAGCAGAGCAGAAATACCAGTAGAAACTTATTGAGAACATCAGCCAAGAAGTGGTGGTCAAAAAGGTAAAGCTTTCAGAATTCATTAGAGAATTAGATCCCATTATAACTGAAGCTATTTTTTTTATTCAACAACTAAGCACACTGGAAAATTTCACTAAAGAGAATAGTGAAAACATAGAAAAGTTAGATTCTGATCTAGCTAACAGTGCAAATAGCTTAACCACCGATGGAGACAATGCACTAAAGCTATATTATGAGAAAATCATTGAAATAAAAAGGTTAAGGCAGGAACTAGAGAAAGTAGAGACACACTTTAGGGAAGAAGTCACCAAGCTCCAAGCTCAACTTCTACCAAATCTTACACTTCTTCAACAACACATCAGTTCAGCAAGGCAATTGATAGAAACCCCAGAGATGTCTATAGTAGACAACATCTACAATATGCATTCCAAGATCACACTCGGTAACATGGTTCTAGAGAACTTAAAGGAACAATGGGAGAAGATGATGGAAGACATGAAGCCTTCACACTCTCACATTTTTTATAATCTATTAGGTATAGACCTTTTCCCTTAATATCAAAAAAGGGGGAAAATGATATGTATTCAGATGGGAAAATTATATGTATATGATATGTACAGATAGGTAGGAAACTATATAGTACTGATATGTATTCAGATGGGAAAATGATATGTATAGATAGGTAGGCAACTATACAGTACTATAAAAAGGGGGATATATCGACATATACATAGGTAGAGTCATGAAATGACTAAGGATTATATATGTTGTATATACTTAATATTTTGTTATTATTTTGCACATATCAATTTTTGATACTAACATCAAGGGGGAGATTGATGACATTAATTTTCCATTAGTATGCAAAAAAAAAATTCAGTAAGCATACACTGAAAGATAGCACAAAGAGAAAACTAAAAATTAGATATAAAGAGATCACTGAAAATGGCTAAGTACAAAGAAAAATTGATGACACAATTTTGTGTGTACACCAAAAATGCAAAGTCAAAAGGATAAAGAGGAAGCCAATGTGTAGGATATAGTGCTAACCAAGAGATATTTAAAGAGAAAACTGAGAGAACAATTCAACCAAGGAACCCAAAAGATAGTCAACTGATTTCAGAGCATAACTGACCATCAGAAACCAAAATTCAGTTGCAGCCCGCAAAAAGTGGATATGACTTCCATGTCAAATAAAATAGTCTTATTCTATTTATAGAATCTTGATTTTTTTTTAAACCATTTCTTTAGGGACAAGAAACATGAATGTAAGTGCTTTAATCAGTCTAACTAATTTAAAACACATAAACTAGGAGATCAAGGTAAAGTTGTAAACCTGATCTTAGAGTTAACATTATTTTTCATGAAACTTTATGATGTCAATCCATCTTATAAATAGATGAGGGTAAAAGTACAAACCTGTGTCACACTTTTATAAAGGAAAAGGATGACAACATTCAAATTTGTAAACTTTAACGACATAGAAGTGGAATTTGTGTTTAGAATTTGAAGATGATGTAAACTAATGAAATGTGTAAAATTTGATCAAGTTTAGGCCTATAATTTTTTTAAAAAAATTTGAAAAAAATTTGACATAGTTTTTAAATTTTTGAAGTCCATTTTTTTATTCCTGAAATATGCTGAAAATTTAGGGTCTAGTCCGCGTTAGTAAAATATATGCAAATAATATTTTTTTACTCTAATTTCATAATATGTTTTAGATGACATGTATAGCTAATGCATAAAAAAACAAAGATTGGATTTCGTTAAATATTTTGTCTGTTATAACTATCCAAAGTCGGTGTTACCTGAAATCAACAATTTTTAGTCCGCGTTCAATTTTACCTATCAAATCTACACCAGTAAAAAAAAAAAATACATATTCTTAAAGAGGACTCTCTCCTCTAGTGTTAAATATAAAGTTTTAATTTTTTTGACATAATTTTTTATTTTTAATATTTTTCAAATGAGCATGTTCTTAAATGTTAAAATACCTACTTCAAGTATTTTCAACTTATAATATATTATATGAAACCAAAACATGATAAAAATTACATGACCATAATCTTGACTACGAGCTCTACAAAAGGGTATTTTTAGATTTTACAGAAAGGTAAATTTTGAAAGAGAATTCAGGTCCAGAAGGGAGAACTTGAGAAAGCCACCCATTTTTGATGACTTGGCTGCCAAATAGGATTCCATGTGGGTCCGGCCGGAAGGGGTCCGGCCGCACTGGGTCCGGCCGAACATATTCCGGCCGGACCCCGTCCGGTCGGACCCTAGTCCTCACAATGACCCGCGCGGACCCCTAAATGACAATGACCCATGCGGGCCCCTTTGTTTTCTTATATAAATTTTTGGGGTTCGGTCGAACCCCTTCTGGCCGAAGGTGGTCCGGCCGAAGGGGGTCCGGCCGAACCCCCCGCTCCACATAGGCTCCACTTGGCACTTAAAGGGTGCCAAGTGGGTCCGACCGAACACCGTCCGGCCAGACCCATTCCGGCGGGACCTTCCTAAAATGTCCTCTACTACGACACAGTATTGTACTTTTACCCATGATGAAATCACTCATTATACATGTGTGAATATGGAAGAGAGGATGAATAAATCCTATGAGCACATTTATGGATTAGATTGAAAGTTTCAAGAACTATAACAGCAAAAGGTGAATTTGGTTAGCAAGAACCAAGAACAAAGGCTGCCAAGAATTAGAGGTATTATTCAACCACATTTGGTTATAATATTATTCATGTAAACTTAAATAGATCTGTATCAAAAATAGGAGATTGCATATACCAAGTCAAATTGTAATTTTCTATCATTGTAACAAGTGGAGAAAAGTGTAAAAATCCTTTCAAGGAAGGTGGATTTAACAGTCCAACTATAAATCTCTTAACTGAGTGCACACTCAATAGAGTTGCTAAAGCTCTTAAATGAGTAGACTTTAAGTGGTCTCCACAGATACTCTTAACCGCATAAATCATTAGAAGTGATCAAATTGTAAGCCTTAACCAACCCCTTCTAGTCTACAGATAGTGAATATTTTGTGGGTTCCATCCCCACTGCATTTTTTACTTTCTGATAGGAGTTTTCTGTGATATCATATCTTGTGTTATGTGTCAATTACTTTCATGAATGTTTCTTTTAATGTTCACATGTATGTTAAGTTTATGAATTGATATATCTTACATCAAGATAGTATAGATCAGATGGTTGGATAAACAATTGACTACACAAAGGTTAATTTATTAAAGAATACAAAAGTTTTAGAGGTACTGATTCACCCCTTCCCTCTTAGTACACACTTCCCATTAATTCCAACACACCTCACCCTTTTCCTTATAAGGTCTCTTGGCTCAGAAAAGAGAAACATACTCTGGTAGAAGAACAATCTTGGATAGAGTTTCAAATTGGTGAATATAGGGATAAATTTCTCTTTGACATAGTGCACATGGATGCATGCCATCTGCTTCTTGGGAGGCCATGCTAATATGAATTGAAGAGACATCATGATGGCCAAAAGAATACATACACCATTACAAAGGATGGAAAAACTATTACCATGAGACTACTTCCTGATAATCCAGTAGGAAAGAATGAACCCAAGGTCATGATTGTAGGGGGGAAATAATTCAAAGGCTATGCATTAGTTATTTTACGTAAGAAAGAAGAGAAAAATACTAAAGAAAAGAAGTCATAAAATAAGAGGGAATTCGATCCTAAGGAGCTTAGGTCTCTGTTGGAAAAATACAAAGGGATAATTTCATAAGGTATGCCTGAGGCATTACCATGAGTCAGAGAGATAATTCATAACATAGAATTCATTCCTAGTGCCACATTACCCAATAAAACTACCTACAAAATGAACCCAATGCATAACAAAGATATTGCTAAACAAATACAGGAGTAATTGGATAAGGGATTGATAAGATAAAGTATAAACCCATGTGTAGTCCTGATAGTTTTGGATTCTAAGAATGGAGTTTATGTACAAATTCTAGGGCCTTTAATAAAATCAAAATCAGACACAAGTTCCCAATGCCAAGGATTTAGGATTTTCTAGATTGTTTGGGGGTGCAAGATTTTACTCCAAGGATTATTTGAAAAGTGGATACAACCAGATATAGATAAGGGAAGGATATGAGTGGAAGAAATTTTTTTAGACCAATGAGGGTCTTTATGAATCGATAGTTATACCATTTGGTCTATCAAATGCACCTAGCACATTCATGAGACTCATGAATGAAGTCTTGAAATGATTTATTGGGAAATTTGTGGTAGTATATATAGATGATATCCTAATATCTATAAAGAATAGAGAAGATCATTCGAGATATTTGGATCAAGTTTTGTAAAATTTACATGATGAAAAAGATAATGGTCAATTTGGAGAAGTGTGGTTTCTTGCAGGAAGAGCTGGTATACCTTGGATTTTTTGTTTATAAAGGGAATCTCAAGATGGTTCCTGATAATGTAGAGACCATATTCAATTGGTGAATCCTTAGAACCATTGCAGATGTGAGAATATATCATGGTATTTTTACCTTCTATAGGAATTTCATAAAGAGATTTGTTCACATTGTGTGCTCCAATGTTGGAGAAAATCAAGAGTGGACAGAAATGCAAGTTTGTGTGGACAAGAGAAGAAAATAAGTTCTTTGAATTGTTTTTAACATCATAGTACATATTTTGTGACAACTTCCCAAAAATGCAGAATTGTTATCCATCTTCTGAAAAGGATTGACAAGCTTTACACAATCCATTTTCTGGGTTCTCTGTCATCAAATTGCACATTTTTCATCAAAATCTTGGTCATACATCATTAATTCAGACTTAGAACTCACATTTTCACATAATTAGCTTGGTAAAATTGTGTTTTCTCTTAACACGCCTTCACTTCTCCCTTTTCTTCTCATTGATTCTTTCTCGATTCAATCAATCATTTCAAGTGATATATCATTCTAAAGAGGGATTTTATTTATTTTTCCTTTGATTTTATTCCTAAGGGGACATGATCACACTTAAATTATTCAAATTCTTGCTTAGAATGCATTAAAATAACTTCACCATTAAAAGACTAGGGGCATGGCAGTTGTTAGTTCCTTTTCTTGCTGACATATGAAAAACTTTCAATGAGCTTGCTCTATTTATCCCAGACACTAATCAAGCAAGATATAGAATGACAGAAACAAGGTTTTTAAACCATCTACACTTTGAGCTCCATAAACTCGGGCGGGAATACCCTTCTATATTAGAATAATCAAATCACAAAATCATTCTAGCATATATGAATGAAATTACATGGATTGACCTCTGCAACACTTATTTGATAGATCAAAGCATAAAGATAAAGATCAATTTTAATAGTGATAGTCAACTATTTCTATGGAAAACAGACTAGTGTTTTATCCTAGGGTATGGAGTCACTTATGAATATTCATAAGAAATTTATCATGATTAAGAACTTAAAATAATGATAGATCTGAAACAAAAATAGATATACCTTATATATCTACCTTCATACATGTGACAACTTAATTCATCAAATTCATTATAAACTCTGAATCTTACTGAAACAATCTTAAGGCAATTTTAATATTTCCTTGAAAGAACCCTAAAACTATTTCAAAATCTGCCTACCAGATGTATAAATTGAACATTCCTTGAGCAATCAATTTAAACAAAATTCTGAACACAATAGTGAAGACAAAATGGTCATCATATGTTTCAAAAACTATTGATGGATTTCATTTGTATTCATGATCAAAAGTTGTTATTACATTCAACAATAAATTTCAAAACACTACTCAAAATATATTGGTTTTAAACCAGAGTCTTTTACAACTTGAACTTGTACTTCCAAATGAAAAATGGCTATCTATCTCCTAGTAGTCTTGGAATCCTTTTATAACTAAGGATGAAACAAGCTACAGACTACATGGGAAAGTTTTACAAAATCTTTGCAATTGATAGAAAAACAACATTAAAACATAACACAGGTGGCAGTATGTATGAAAAGTTTAAATAAAATTTGTTGTTACATTTGTAAATATCTTTTCTATCCTTTCAGCTTGGCTTCCAACCTATTCACCTCCTTGGAAGTGGGCCAATCAAAATTCTTCTCCTGTTCCAACTTGGTAACAACTTCTGTTCACCTGGCATCCACGGTTATTCTGGCCTCAATAACAAATTTTGTCATATTTGTTTCAACCTTGAAAAGGTTATCAATCAATTCATTGAAATATTCTACATTAGTATCCTTTTCTAGCCACTATTTTATTTATTCAGATCAAAAAATCTCTTCCCAATAGAGAAATCAAAACCCACCCATAACCAAGGGACAAAAGTACCCTTTTTATGTCCCTCTAAAAACTCTTTATCAACCCAAGTAATTTTCCAAACAAATTCTAAGAAGGCAACCCTAAGAGGGAAAAACTTAGGGAGAATGTGAGGTGGTTGTGTACAACCATATACCCTTATGATAGTAATATAGTAAAAGAAGAAAACATCACCCCAGTTGTGAGTAATTGGCCAATTTTGAATAAATTCCCAATGTCTTAAAACTCTTCTAACCTCAATTAGAAACCTCTCCCTATTTGTTCCCAATAAATCAAAAACTAGATCCACAATCCAATTACAGAAGCATACAAAAGATGAATTCATGGATGAGCTGTCCCATACCTGGGTCCATTGGCACACTGACACCATACTCTAAAACAAAAAATTTGAGGTCTTTATACATGGACTCCTTGTTAAAATATAGAATCATACCCATTAAATGAGAACAATGTTTAAAAGTTGGTACAAGGGCATCTGACTATATTTCTACCAATACAACATATATAGCTTCAACTATGTATCCCACATATTCATTATTTTTATTAACATCTGGGTGCTTGATATTCATGGCCATCATGAGCACATCATGGGGTACAATTGAGTCTCCATCAAAACCTAACACTCTAGTTAGGCCATGCATTGTGCATTTTATATAATGGTGAAAGAGGGATAAGTAAAAAGGCAGTTTAAGATTATCTTGGACTTTCAAAAAAAATTTATCTACACTAGGCATGAATCTAGGCATATCAAACCTCTTGATCAATTTCTCCCTCTTGTAATCTACCTAAATTTTTTCCAAATCAATCTCTTTGCATAATGCACCAGTGATCCCAAAGACCTCTGCTACTGATCTCCTATCTATGGACACTAGGGTCTCTTTGTTTTTCTTTCTGATTACCCTAGCTATTGGAAAATAATTCTTAGAAAGTTCCTTAATAAGGCCTATATCAATGTAAACATCAGGCACAATCAAATTTTCCATATTTAGTTCCTAGGGATTGCAAATAGGCTCTGCTTTAACCCTATTATTGCAGAAATAATGGAACAAAGTGTTACCAGAGAAATTTGGGGTGATAGGATTTCTGCACTGGCACCATTTATCCTTCGATTCATCCCAATTGGCATTGTTTTCATTCAATGTTCTAGGAAACAACTCAGCAAATTCTTCCACATATCTCTTTGCTGTAACTTTCTTGTTTTCAGACCCTTGTGAGGCCACACTGGTAGTAGCTTGAATCATCTTTCTTTCTCAATTTTCTATCTTAGAAAAATGAGCTCTGTTTCTTTCATAGTAAAATATTCAAGACATAAATGAGAGTTGTACAAAATCAAGCTCAATCATTTAGATTTATAACCATCTAATCGACACCTTGTCCTCTTGATTTCTAAATTCTCACACTTGCAGTGTTATAGAATCATCTCTCTGTAACTAATGTTGTCATTAATTCACACTATTTGATCCCTGCTTGAAAAGAGTACTCATTTTTTTCTCTTTTTGCCTTCGTAATCCTGGCATGAGCCATCTGTCAACTTGTTGCTTACTCGTCATCCTTTGCTTACATTCAAATTTGTCCTTGCGAGTGAGCGATAAGACCTTTCCTTACAACCAGTCGCGCACTCACGGTCTCTTGTTTGCTTGGGCTTATGTCATTCATGACTGAGCGATGACCTAGATAGAAACTTTATCATTTAGCAATTGCATACTTGCTACCTCTTTATCCTTTGCATTTATACTTGCGTGAGTGAGTGGCATCACTATTCCTTATATCAATTGCGGACTCACTGCTCAACACTTTACCCTTTTGAAACCTGTGAGAGTGAGTGAGTAAAATTTTATCACTCCATCCTTCCTTGGTCATGCACTCACTGACCTCAAGGTCATCATGCTTGGATGTGCTTGAGTGATTGATGACTCAAAACAATCATAAATTATTTTCTAGTTGCACAGTTGCTATGTCTCTTTGATTGTTTTTCTACCTCCGCAAGTGAGCGATGACCATTTTCTTTATTCACAGTCATGAACTTGTCACTGAAAATTCTTCATGATTAGATCCTTTGTGAATGAGTGAGTATCTTCAAAAAAACTATATAATTCATCAATCACTCACTCGCTAATCTTTTTTGACTTAACTTCCTTCATGAGCGACTGAGCGACAATCTCCAATTTTTTTCATCGCGCACTCGTGGGCTCAAAACTTTAATCAATACTTCATCTGCAAGCGAGTGGTAACCAACATGATTTCTTTTTTCATGCACTCACACACTTCAAAAACTTTAAAACTTCCTGCGCTACTGAGTGATGGGACCATCTAATGACCAAAACATAGTTCATCGCTTACCTATGCTGCAAAAAGAACATCAGTTAGAACTTGAACGAGTGAGCGATGCTTATAACCTAACTTCCTCATGTACTCACAGGCTCAAAAGATATGAATAAAAATTTATCCTGAGTGAACGACTCAAATTTACTTTATATTTCTCACTCAGTCACGGACCCAAAAACTAAAGACATAAGATCACCATGACTGCGCGATACACCAAAACTTAACTTCTCACTAACTCACTGAGATTTTTAACAAAGGACTTAGACCTTCACGAGTGAATGAAAAAAAAATTGTTTCAACTTTCTCAGTCGCTGACTAACAACCCTACTTTAAAAAGATATTCTGACTGCACAATTAACATATTAAAATGATACTGTCACTCACTTGCACTACTAACTTAGCTCATCCAGACATGACCAGGACTGCGTAACTCAACCCAAAATGACTCATTTCTCACTCTCTCACTTAGAAAGATACTTTTAAAATCCAGCGTGACTGCACGAGTGATGCTTCAAAACAAAGCATTTTGAAGACTTAACCACAATTTGACTTTTTGGCATGAAGAGACATGGATTTTGAACCAAAAGACGTGGGAAAATTGCCAAAGCTTGGAATTTGAAAATTTTCAATAAACACTGCTAACAATGGCTCTGACTAGGGAATGGTAATTGCAATATTAACATTAGAAACCAAAACTTTGGGAGACAGACCACAAACTAAAACAAAACTTTACATGCACACACAACAAAACCAAACTAAAATAGGGAAACCTATTCCACCGTGCATTGAAAAAGAAATTTATGAGAAATAATGTTTTAGGGATTGTTCATGCACTAGAGATTCTTATATCTCACCATTAGGGTCTTCTATAAAATAAGAATCTTGACCATGAAATTCTTGGACTACAAAGGGGCCCGTCTACAATGATTCAAATTTACCATGTCTGCCCTTCTGTTCTTTCCTAGCATTACACTAAAGTACCATATCATTTATCTAAAATTTTATTTTAGTTGTTCTTTTGTCAAACATGTACTTGGATTGTTTTTGGAGCTTCATCTTCATTTTATGTACCTCTGCTCTTATTTCTTCTAGTTCCACCAATTGATCCATTCTCTCAGTGATGGGTTCTTGTTCTTCAAACTCTTCTTCTTGCAGAAATTTATACACAAGTAAAAAATTATTTAAAGGCAATCTTTCTTGAGTTCCATAGACCATTTCAAAAGGGGACACCCCTATTGCTCATTTCACTGTTACCCTGTCAGCCCAAAGGGATAAGTTCAATTTTGAAGGCCAAGACTTTTTATTTTTCTCCAAAATCCTCTTAATGATTTTCATGATGCTTTTGTTGCTAGACTCAGCTTGTCCATTTGCTTGAGGATTATATGGTGAGGAATAAGATACAATAATGCCATAGTCTTCATAGAAGTCCTTAAACTCGTCAGATATAAAACACATGACATTTTCCATGATTAACTTAGTGGGCACACTAAATTTTGTCAGAATATTATCCATCAAGAAATCCATTACTACCTTGTTGGTAGCCCTTTTTGATGGAACTACCTCTATCCATTTTTTGAAATAGTTTGTAGCCCCAATAATCCAACTATGGCCTCCACTGGATTTTTCTTTGAATTCACCAATAAATTCAAGGCCCCATTGGGCAAAAGGTGCTTCAACAGACATACAATTTAAAAGCAAAGCTCTTGAAAATTTCATCTAAGAAGAAAACCTTTGGTAGGGTTCACACCTCTATACAAACTTCTGAGTATCTTTGAAAAGATATGGCCAATAGAATCGAGCTCTGATTATTTTGTGAGTTGTGGTCTTGGTGGAATAATTCCCCCCACACACACCACTATGCATTTCATTCAAGACTCTTTTAGATTGTGATTCATCCAAATAGAATAATAAAATTCCATACCTATTCTTCCAAAATAAGTCACCTTGTATCAAGACATACCTTTGAGCCTGCAATTTTAGAGTCCTTTTTCGATTATCTAACATATGTTCTGGACATTTACCATTTTTCAGAAAAAACACAATATCAGTATACCATGGCTGCAATTCTATACTAGTCAAATTATTATTTATTGTATGTACATCATTGACCTGGGCCAACTCCATGTTTGTGTCAGTCATTAGCTTGGCCAAACCCAAACCCCTTACCAATTTGGTGACTTGAATTTCCAGATTAAATTCCTGGATCATGTTGATCCATCTACATTTTTTTCCACTAACTTCAGACTGAGCCAATATATATTTCATTGTAGCATGTGGCACATAAGAAATTATTTTTGCAGAAACTAGATAAGGTCTAAAAACCTTGACTGCATTGACCAATGCATATGCTTGTTTCTCCATTATCTAATAATTAAGATCTGTTGCTTGTAGAGACTTACTAAAAAATGCTATGGGATGATCAAAACCTTCATCATCCTTCTTCAAAAGTATTGCAACAATTGTATGGAATGAAGAAAAAAAAAATATAGAAAAAGGCTTTTCATAATCTAGAGATCTTAATACAGGTGCTTGCTGAATAGATACCTTTATCTCATCAAAAGCTGATTGAGCATCCTTATCCCATTCAAACTTAGCATTTTTCTTTAGTAATTTAACAATGGGTTTTACTATCTTAGAAAAGTTTGCAATGAACCTCCTTACAAAATTTACTTTCCCCAGGAAAGACTGAACACCTTTGATATTTTTGGGGGGCAATAATTTGTCAATGGCTTCCACTCTTTTAGGATCAATCTTGACACCTTCTTTGGACACTATATGCCCCAATAACTTACCTTTTGTCACATAAAAGTGACACTTCTTTAGATTTAATGAAATCCCATATTCCAGGGCTTTAGTAAAAATCTTTTCCAAGTGTTTACAATGATCCTCAGCCTTTTGGGAATATGTAGTTAAATCATCTTGATATATTACAATAATTATATTTACAAACACCTTAAAAGCCACATCCATGACTCTTTGGAAAGTAGCTCATGTATTCATTAGGCCAAATGACATTCTCACATAGACATATGTACCCCATGGGGTAGTAAAAGTTGTCTTAAACTATTCAGATTCTTGAACCAACACCTTGTTGTAACCAGAAAAACCATCCATCATAGATAGAAAATCACATCCAGTAACTCTTTGTAGCATTGCCTCCATGTTAGGCAAAGAATAATTATCTTTTAGAGAATCTACATTGAGGTTTCTGAAATCAACACATAGCCTAATGTCTCCATTTTTCTTTCTAACTGGGACTAAATTGGACACCCAAGAAGAATGTGTAATTGGCTTTATGATCCCAGCCTCTCTGAGCTTTGTCAACTCTTGCTACATTTTGGGGGCCAACAAAGGATTGATTGGCCACTATTTTTTCTAAAAGGCTTAATATCATCTTTTAATGGAATTTCATTTTGAAAGATATCGTCCCTATAAGCCTTCAGGTCTTCATAAGAACAAGCAAAAACATGTTTGAATCATTTCAACAAGCTAATGAAATTTATTCTCACATGAGGAGCCAACTTCTTTCCAATATATACAATCTTAGGATCACACTCTGATCCCGAGTTTACCTCCTCAAATTCATCCAATTTGGCTATAGAATTTTGGCACATGTGACTATCATTATCAGTAAACGATCCCTCTAATTGAGTTAGTCCTTTAGGGATTTCATTTGTTTGCAACTGCAGAATTTAATTGCCAAATATGGTTTCTTTCCGATCAATAATTTCTATCAAATTATTACAGTCAATGACTGGCCCTTGATAATTAGCCACACATTGAATTAAATTAAGGATATCTTCATCACTTTCAAAAACCTACCAATTATATAAATTATCAAGAATGACAGGCCTAGTCTTGGTTTCCATAATAGATACTTCTGCTAGCATCAAACCATCATTTTTCAAGGCCACATTAGCCAAAAAATATTTCATGATATTCTTAGATCTCTCTATCCAGTCAATGGAAAATGCATCAAATAATTCAATGCTATATCATACAACATACCTATACTCTTTTAGCCTATCATTTTTAGCAGCATATTTTGATCTAATTTGGGATATGGGTAGCTCTGAATCATGAAAAACTCTTAATAACTTAATGCCATGCTTGACTGCTATTTCTAATCCCAAAAACAATGCCTCATATTCAACTGTATTGTTTGTACATTGAAAGGACAACATAAATGAGTACTTGAAAGTAATACCTGATGGAGAGAAAAATAGTACACTAGCTCCTGATCATTCTCTAGAGAATGCTCCATCAAAATACATATGCCACAGTCCATGCTATTGCAATTCTAATTCTTCTATTATGGGATCTATCTTTTTCAATTATGGTTGAATCTTTTCAACCTTGAAATTATGCATATCTACATCCATAAAGCAATTCAGCATGTTTGGTTCAATTTTTTCAACATAAACTAGAGATCCAGGCTCTTGCAATATTTTTGCTTCTTTTCCATTAACAGAAATAGTAGCAAAGGACAAATCCAATTGTACATGTCCTCCAATAGCTGCAACACATTGTCTTGATAAAATCATGCCATAATGAGGCGGTGAATCCACAATCACAACATCTATTTTAAAAGTGACCTCAGGGTATGCAGCAAGTCTTACCTCTAATACTTGTAAAGTTCCTACTATAGGTACTTCCCTATTGTCCATGACATAAAATTTACCAAAATCAGTATCCACCTCTAGACCCAATTGTTTCATGATAGTGTAAGTCATCACATTAGTAGCAGCTCCTGAGTCCATCATACAATTTTTTAGTAGCATATTATTTGTGAGCAGTGTTAGGTAAAAATAATCAATATGGTCTGGCTCTTGGATAATTAAATTTCCTAGATAGATTGGGATTTCATCCTTTTCTTCTTGCTTCCCCCTTAATTCATCATTAAGAGCAACAACATCATGTATATCAGTTAAAGCTGATAGTAGTGAGAAAGCATCTTCTCGATGCTCTTTGATTTTGAACATCTCAATTAGAGGGACAAATACATTCATTTGGGATAAAGCTTGTTTCATGTCAAAACTTGGAAAGTTTATGATATTTTCAGAAGAAATTTTACCTCTAGCTTCTTTCACCTATCTAGTTTTTTGTTCATTAGGAGGTGTAATTTTATTTTCCTTAACTAAAGTGTCCTTTAGTTCATCCTTTTCTATCTTTCCCTTTTTTTTTCCACATCATGTGTAGATTCTTCATCTATGACTTCTGTGATAAAAACTAAACCATACTGGTTCCCACTTTGATCAACCTTTCTATTCCTAAGCTGATATGAACTTCTTGTCTGTGTCACAAAAAAAATAGTAAAAAACCTTATCTCCTCATCATTAGGCATTCCAAATTGAACATGTTCTAATTTAGTGTTTGTACCATTTACTATGATTGGTATACTTTCTTTTGACTCTTCTTCTGGGCTGCCATTGTCATCTTCAATAGTAAGTGTAGACATGTTTATTGCAGGTTTTTTCTCATTCTGGCTTTCTTGTGTTCCAATATTTTCACGTGGCTCCACCATGCCCTAAACTACTACACATTAATAAGGGTAATGAGGCATATTACAGGCCATGCACCAGGGAGAATTTTCTACATTACGTGCATTATTTTTTTTCAATGGCTCAGGGATGTCTTTGTTATTAGGATTAGTTTGTTCTTTTGGCATAGGTTTTCCATCCTTCCGCTGAGTTTTATAAGGAAATTCTTGCAATCTGTAAGGCTTATCTTGCCTTTCATACTGTGGCCTATTATTTTAAAACCCCTTTTCATTTTTTTCTACCTTAGCAGAAAAATCTTTCACCACACTTACCAATGTATCCATTTTATCTTCTTCTTTGGGATTCTTATTTGACTATGTTTTTCAATCTTTCTAGAGTCTATTGTCATCCAGTTTTCCAAGCTTTCCAAAAGCTCTTCTATTTCTTTATATGTTTATGGCCAACTTATATGCCTCTCTCATAGTCTGAGGATCTTTATCTCTGAGAAAATAAGTTTTCTTCCCATCTAAAGCATTACAATATGTGGTGAGGTATACATTTTCATCCAGTCTTAACACTTGGAATAATTTATACATAGCCTTTTGAAATCTAATGTTGAATTTAGAAATGCCTTCATTTGCAATTTTTTTCAAGTTGTTGAATTCATTCAACATAAAACTAGAGTTTATCTTGTCACCATATTTTTCCTTGAAACTTCTCACAAATTCATCCCATGAGTAAATACTATTATCATGCAAACATCTGTACCAATCTCTTGCATCCTCAATCAGAGACTGCACGAACAATTTCATCACAATATCTTTATCTCCAATCTCATAATCATTCATTTTATTCATGAAAAATTTTAGATTCTCCTTAGCAGTTATAGCATTATTCCTACTAAATTTGGGAATCTTATCTCTGATCTCATTTGGAATAGGATTTTGTTGGCTAGGGATACCATCAAAATTTTTTTTCTATATCTTTCTAAATGAATAGGTCATCTCTGAAAATTAGTACCAATATTTTGGTCACTATTACTAATGCCTACATTTTGTTGACCACCAGTATTGTTCAATCCACTCCCTCCTGGTTGTGATGCACCTCCTTGAGATCTACCATATGTTTGGTTATTCCTATTACTACTAGTATTTTGAATACTATAGGTATTTATAGGCATGATTTGAGTAACTGTAACAGTATCATTTGTTGCATTGGTGTTAGTTATAGAACCCAAAAAAGCAATCCTTCTTTTCATCAATCAATTCATTGCAATATTCTGCATAAGTATCCTTTTCTAAGCACTTTTTTATTTCTTCATCTTTGAACAATCATCAAATTCTACTTTCCATTCTAATTGTGGTTTCAACACACCTGATTCATAATAAAATTTTGGAATCAATGGAGAGCACTTATTACCAAATAACTACAACTTGTTACCAATTAACTTAGCTTTTCCATTGAAGAATGCATAAGTATCATTCATTTCACTAATGATCTCAATAGTGTCAGATGCTTTTATCAGGAAATTTATCCATATACAAGATAGTTATCTTCAATTTATCCATTACTCTAGCTTTTCCTGACCAGAACTTGAAAGTGGGCTCCACAAAATTCATGGCTTCAACTACTATCTTTGAGGCTTCGTGCAATGAGCCATATAATTTGTATACTACTTCTGTTTTTCCTTTCAAAACATCAATTTGATGTTGTAATATAGGTAGTGTAATAGACATGATATCAATACTTGGCCCCTATAACAGCTCTTTAGGTTGGCCTTCTACCAGTTTTGAGTGCTCTTTTGTCTCCATTACAACATTTGTCTCATCTCTTGCTACCTCATGAGGGGCTTCATTCTTCTTACTTTCTTCCAATTCTTCTTTTAACTATGCTATTTCTTACTCCAAGGTGTGGTTATGAACCATGACTTCTTCATACTTTTTTTCCAGGGCCATCATTTGGCCAAATGTTGTCTCATATATTTTTGACAAGTCCTCTATTTTTTTCAAATTCATTAAGGATACTTGAGTCATAAGCTGGGTGATCTCAGTATTAGTGGTATTATACAAATCCAGATCATTCTGTCAGCTCTCTTCTCCTCCCTTATAGTCATAACCAGAGGCTTCTGTATAGTAGGAGCCACAGACCAAATGGCTAAAGTCTTAGAATTAGGGTAAAATTTTGATCCCTTCAAAACCTCATCAATTTCAATCTCTATTTTCATTAGAGGGTCTTCCTTCCTTCTGATTTGATCTATAATAAATGTGGACTATAAGTCCCAACTAGGCATCAATAGTGAACCACCTCACAATAGGTGCTTAGTAATCATGCCCAAAGCCTCTCTTAGGAATAATGTATTCAATCTAAGGATCACTTCCCCCACCATGAGGTGCATTTAGTTTGTCAACCTTGGGACATATACTTGAAATGGTATAGCAGAATATGTGCACTAAGTTCCTTAAGGAGCCAATCTACCTATGTTGCAGGAAAGTAAAATACATGAAAGGAATCTATACTAGGGCTACAGGAAGGGAAACACACTTAGTCCTTACTAAAATGAATGCTAAAAATTACAAACTTCTATTGAAATCTATTCTTTCAACCTAGAGAATTCACTAAAGCTATCCTTGTAGGTGTTGCGGGAACATTCATGAAGTACAATGCTGCAGGAAGAAACTGTAATCTTATATCTAGAATGCTGAAAATGCAGGAAGTAAATCTATTCTACTTCTACTCTAATCCACCTACCAAGTGGGCCCCCCTGGTTGACTTCTGCTAATCTATGAACACAGAATATGAACCAAAAGCTACTTCATTATCTTTCAAAATTGGTTACATGAAAAATAAGATGTCAAGCTGAAAATGAACTTGCTGAACAAGATACAATCAGAACATTGTTCTCCTTCCAAAAATCCAAGCTTACAAACAAATAGTCTCCTCCCTATAAATAGAGGATTGACTTCTTTATTCAAAATAGGAAAGGAACTAACTAGCTAAAACTGCGCCAAAGAAAGAGAATAGGAAGCACAACGGCCCATGACGTGCACAGATGAAGTCTGGCCGATTGAGTCAACATGATGGTAATACGGAGGGAATATAACAGAGCTATATTTATGCATCTTTGAAATAGTGGCTCCTAATTTGCGGCATCTGTGTCTTCTATTTCCATGATGGCTTATCTGCATGAAGCTAGTCTTTACATCCTCCTTCAATGTTGTCAACCACTCCCAGTGACTCCTACTCCCTAACAAGATTAATTAATATTCAAAAGATATTCATGCAAGCAACTTATCAAATTAATCCAGATGTTAGAACACACATTCAAATTATTATATGAAATACTGCAACATATATATAATATTGGCGTAATATGACATATCTATTCCACCCATGGCTTAATGGTTCTTTTCTATACTTAACAAAAGTTCAACTAACTTAAAGTTCATAATTGTTATAATAATACTTGAAAACAGAGTGCAAGGACTAATATAGGAAAGGAACTAACTAGCTAAAAATGCACCAAAGAAAGAGAACAGGAAGCACAACGGCCCATGACATGAACAATTGAAGTCTAGCTGATTAAGTCAACATGCTAGTAATATAGAGGGAATATAGCAGAGCTATATATATGCATCTCTAAAATAGTGGCTCCTAATTTGCAGTAGCCATGTCTTCTATTTCCATGATGGCTTATCTGCATGAAGCTGGTCTTTACGTCCTCCTTCAATGTGTTCGACCACTCCCAGTGACTCCTACTCCCTAGCAAGATTAGTTAATATTCAAACGATATTCATGCAAGTAGCTTATCAAATTAATCTAGATGTTAGAACACACATTCAAATTATTATATGAAATACTGCAACATATATATAATATTGGCATAATATGACATATCTATTCCACCCATGGCTTAATGGTTCTTTCCTGTACTTAAAAAAAGTTCAACTAACTTAAAGTTCACAATTGTTCTAATAATACTTGAAAACAGAGTGCAAGGACTAATATAATAAACACAATAAAACAGGCTCATCAAACAGTACCCCACTATTTTGTACCATCAATCTGGCCTGATCCACAGTGATCAATTCACTCTTAGGATCATAATCTTGGAGTATTTTCACAATCTCCTCATTTTTCTCTTCTTCAACTTCACCTGTGATCAAGCTTTGCCTTAAATCCTTTTGCTTCATTTTGATTAAGAAGCTCTTGAATTCTTCAGATTTTATGAATTCATCATCTTTCATGAATTTATTTGCCATCATTACTCTCTCATGATATTCTCCAAACAATACCATTTGATTATCCCCCTGACCTTCAGCTTGTGGCTCCTTTTGTATTTTCCTTTTTAATTTCTGAAAATACTTTCCATGCTTTGTTATTACATCTTTGGCTAATCTCTTCCTATCCTGCACCATTTTGTGCCCTATTTTCTGTTTCTTCTTGGGTGGCTCTCTAGTAGAAGTAGCCTCTTCACCAACCTCTTCTTCTTCTTGATGATGTTCTTCCTATTGTTCCAAATGCTCTTGATCATGTAGTACAACCATAAGAGGAGATCCTTGGGATTATTTATCTTTAGCACTAAACTATGGTACTTGTGTCATCAATGTGTCATAAGACTTAAGCATCTCTTCCATTCTCTGCAAGTATGGGAGGTCAGGGAAAAAACCAGAAAAAGTCTTGTCTAATTCTTTCTAATAAGCTTATTCTCTAAGAAGATTTTTCCATTTCCTTCTCCTCTCCTGGACATCATGCCTATCCAACTTATTTGTCACAATATCTTCATCATCCAGTGGCTCATGATCTCTAATTTTTTGCCAAGGATTCATATACTTCAAGGCTATTTTTACAAATTGTTATGGATCACAGAATCTAACTAATGTTGTGGAAATCCTATACTGCTTCAGGAAATATTGATCAGATCAAAAAATATCTTCCCAATAGAGAAATCAAAACCCACCCATAACCTAGGGACAAAAGTACCCTTTTTATGTCCCTCTAAAAACTCTTTATCAACCCAAGTAATTTGCCAAAAAAATTCTAAGAAGGAAACCCTAAGAGGGACAAACATAGGGATAATGTGAGGTGGTTGTGTACAACCATATACCCTTATGATAGTAATATAGTCAAAGAAGATAAAATCACCCCAGTTGCGAGTAATTGGCCAATTTTGAATAAATTCCCAAGGTCTTAAAACTCTTCTAACCTCAATTGGAAACCTGTCCCTATTTGTTCCCAATAAATCAAAAATTGGATCCACAATCCAATTATAGAAGCATACAAAAGATGAATTCACAGATGAGCTGTCCCATACCTGGGTCCACCTTTGGATTGGCGCACTGACACCATACTCTAAAATAGATAATTCAAGCTCTTTATCCATGGACTCCCTATTAAAATATAGAATCATACACATTAAATGGGAATAAAATATAAAAGTGTGTACAAGGGCATTTAACTATATTTCTACCAATGTAGCATGTATAGCTTCAACTATGTATCCCACATATTCATAATTTGTATTGACCTTTGGGTGCTTGATATTCATGGCCATCACAAGCACGTCATGGGGTACAGTTGAATCTCCATCAAAACCAAACACTCTAGTTAGGCCATGCACTGTGCATTTTATATAATGGTGAAAGAGGGATAAGTCAAAAGGCGGTTTAAGATTATCTTGGACTTTCACAAAATTTCTATCTACCTTGGGCATGAATCTGGGCATATCAAACTTCTTGATCAATTTCTCTCTCTTGTAATCTGCCTAAATTTTTTCCAAATCAATCTCTATGCATAATGCACCAGTGATCCCAAAGACCTTTGCTACTGATCTCCTATCTATGGACACTAGGGTCTCTTTTTCTTTCTTTCTGATTACCCTAGCTATTGGGCAATAATTCTTAGCAAGTTCCTTAATAAGGGCTATATCAACGTAAACATCAGGCACAATCAAATTTTCCATATTTAGTTCCTAGGGATTGCAAATAGGAACTGCTTTAAGCCTATTATTCTAGAAATAATGGAACAGAGTGTTACCAGAGAAATTTGGAGTGACAAGATTTTTGCACTGGCACCATTTATCCTTCCATTCATCCCAATTGGCATTGTTTGCATTCAATGATCCGGGAAACAACTCAGCAAATTCTTCCACATATCTCTTTGTTGTAAATTTCTTCTTTTTAGACCCTTGTGAGGCCACACTAGTAGTAGCTTGACTCATCTTTATTTCTCAAATTTCTATGTTAGAAAAACAAGCTCTATTGCTTTCATAACACAATATTCAAGGAATAAATGAGAGTTGTACAAAATCAAGCTCAATCATTTAGATTTATATCCATCTAATCGGCATCTTGTCCACTTGAATGCCAAATTCTCACACTTGTAGTGTCATACAATCATCTCTCTATAACTAATGTTGTCATTAATTCACACTGTTTGATTCTTGCCAAAAAGAGTACTCACTTTTCTCTTTTTGCCTTCGTAAGCTTGGAATGAGCCAATTATCAACTTGTCTCTTACTTGCCATCCTTTTCTTACATTAAAATTTCTCCTTTTGAGTGAACGATAAGACCTCTCCTTACAACCAGTCACCACTCACGGTCTCTTCTTTACTTGGGCTTATGTCATTCACGACCGAGTGATGACCTAGATAGAAACTTTATCATTTAGCAATTGTGTACTCACTATGTCTTTATCCTTTTCATTTACACTTGCACAAATGAGCAGCATCACTATTCCTTATATCCATCGTAGACTTGCTGCTCAATACTTTACCCTTTTGAAACCCGCGATAGTGAGAGAGTAAAATTTTATCACTTAATCCTTCCTTGGTCGTGCACTCACTGACCTCTAGCTCATCATTCTTTGATGTGCCCAAGTGAGCGATGACTCAAAATAGTAATAAATTGTTTTCTAGTCGCACAGTCACTATGTCCCTTTGATTTATTTTTCTACCTCCGTGAGTGAGCGATGACCATTTTTATTATTCATAGCTGCGCACTCATTACTAAAAATTCTTCATGATTAGATCCTTCATGATTGAGCAAGTATCTTCACAAAAACTTTATAATTCATCAATCACTCACTCGTTGATCTTTTTTGACTTAACTTCATTCATGAGTGACTAAGAAATAATCTCCAATTTCCTTCATCGCGCACTCACAGGCTCAAAACTTTAATCAATACTTCAGCTATGAGTGAGTGGTAACCAACATGATTTCTTTAGTCACACACTCATGCACTTCAAAACCTTGAAAACTTCCTATGCTACTGAGTGAATGGAACCATCTGATGATGAAAAAATAATTCATCGCTTTCGCGCAATGCAAAAGAACATCAGTTAGAATTGAAACAAGTTAGCAACGCTTATAACCTAACTACCTCGCACACTCGCTAGCTCAAAAGCTATGAATAAAAATTCAACCCAAGTGAATGACTCGACTTTACTTTATATTTCTCGCTCAGTCGTGGACCCAAAAACTAAAGACATAAGATCACTGTGACTATGCGATACACCAAAACTTAACTGCTAGCTAACTCGCTGAACTTTTTAACAAAGGACTTAGACCTTCATGAGAGAATGAAAAACAAATTGTTTCAACTCACTCAATCGATGACTAACAACTTGACATTAAAAAGACATCCCAACTGCATGATTAACACATTAATATGATGGCATTTCTCACTCATGCTGCTAACTTAGCTCATCTAGACATGACTGGGACTACATGACTCAACCCAAAATGACTCGTTGCTCACTCGCTCACTTAGAAAGATACTTTTAAAATCCACCACGACTGCGTGAGTGATGCTTGAAACAAGGAATTTTGAAGACTTAACCACAATTTGACTTTTTGGCATGAAGAGACATGGATTTTGAACCAAAATACACGGGAAAATTACCAAAGCTTGGAATTTGAAATTTTTCAATAAACAGTGCTAATAGAAGTTTCCCTCGACTAAGTTAGGACTATTGGATAGAAGGCTTTGGTTATCACAAGATGGATATCTATGTCTACATATTCTCAAATATTTATTAAGCTCCTAGCAACTTCATACTAATGTTCATTTGGTTAGGTTTAGAGTCAGTATTATCAATTCTTGTTCGATCAATTTTAGAATTGATACCTCAAAGCTCCTAGCAGCTTGTTACTGAGCTTTGTTCGATCAAGTTCAGCATTGGTATTATCAATTCTCATTCGATCAAGTTCAGAATTGGTATCTTCAAGATATTTTTTGATCTTTGTTTGATCAAGTTCAAATTCAATACTATCATTCTTTAGTTCAATCAAGTGTGAGACTTATCTCATCATAGATTTCGTTCAATCAAGTGTAGAATTTTCAAACTCTCTAGAGTCAACATAAAACTTTCTTTGAATCAATGTGCTCCTCGTACATCAATTCAAAGAGGGGAAAATGTAACCACCCTAATTTGGTCTTCTCTGACCATAGACCCTATTTTTTCCTAAGTGTGATCATACCCCTAATTATGTCAAGACAATCCTTTAATTAATTGGCATAATTCATCTAAATCAAATTTAATCTCCTAAGTGATCTAATCACTAAACTAAATTAATTGCCTTAGCCAATTAAATCAAATCAATTAAATAAAAAACAATTAAATACATGATGAAAGTAATTAATTAAAAGGAATTAAATAAATCCTAATTGCAACTCCTCGCTTGAAAAAGAAAAATTTAATTCCCTAGCCAATGAGAGTATCACTTGGATCACCTCACATGGATCACCAAAGATTCAATCTCCACCTCTCTTCAAATTTCATTCCTAACCTCTCATTCCTCACATTCTTCAATAAATGGAGTGAATTTTGAGCTCAATGGGCCCCTAATTCTAGAATTCCAATTACAAACTTATGTTGCTCATATTCATAGATCTTTCTATTGCATTTTAGCTCAACTTTCTTTGAAATTATCATAATCTTTCATTTGGAGCTTTAAAATGAACTTTTATTGAGTATTTTAGCTTAAATCCTTTAAATATTTCATTCTAAGCATGAATGTGTCATTGATTAATGCATAATTTGAGGGCAAATTATAGCATTTTTCAAACTCTTTTTATATATGGATAAATACGTCAAATTTAGTGATATTTGTGTGCTTTTCCTTTGATTTACATGTTTATTTCACTAATGCAATCACATATTGAAGTGTTGTGTTGCAGCTAGCAGATCCACAAAATACACACACATTTTTGGCACCCACCATGGGGAAGCTTCTAAAGGAAAAGGAAATGAAGTAAATTACACCTACTCGAATAATGACAATGTGATCAACAGGTTGGACATTAAAATCTAATCAATCAATGTGATCACTATGAAAGGGGCCAAAGACACATCAATACAATCAAATGCAGTGACTCAAAGTCAAGAAAAAGTAATGATCAAAGGAGTGCAATCCTCATGCAAACAAGCAACATCTTCCAAAACACCAGTTGTTACAATTCCCAAACCAACACTAGCAAGAAAAATAGTTACAATCCCATCTGCAAATTATAACTTGGTAGATCAACTACAAAGAACCTTATCTCAAATTTATATATTTGAGCTACTAAAGATCTCCTCAGTACATAGGGAAGTTCTTGAAAAAGCTCTACATTCTACAAATGTTCCAAAAGAGATTGATGTAGACAAATTCCAGGAAATGGTTAATCATATCTCAGCTCCACATTACCTATATTGTTTGGAAGAAGATGAAAAATCATTGACTCATCCACATAACCAACCCCTACACATTGAAGTCTTGATTCACAAATCCCATGTCAAATGTGTATTGATAGATGGAGGCACAAGGTTGAACATATGTACTCTCAATCTAATAAAGAAGTTGGGACTTTTAGAACAAACCATTGACTCAAGGAGTAAGATAACTATCAAAGCTTATGATGAAGAAGAAAGATCATCCAAAAAACTCATTTTCCTACCAATTAGAATAGGACCAATTGAACAAAATGTGATCTGTCAAGTTCTTGATCTACCATTGGCCTATAAAATTTTACTAGGGAGACCTTGGATACATGAAATGAAAGCAACACCATCTACTTACCACCAATGCATCAAATTTCTACATAATGGGGTGGAAGTAACGATTCCTGCAAATACAAGCTATACTTGTAACAATGTTAAAGAAAATAGTATGGTTCCTCATAATAAGGAAGTCCCAAAATAATATGTACTTGAAACATCTAAAGACATGGTGATGAGAAGCTTTGGAAAGACACTAAAACTTTAAGAAACCAGTATGGGAGAATACAAGCTAGACTTGACTCTGTCATTGACAGAACTTCATGTGTCTCCAAGATCTTATGGGAAACCTTCCTCATCTTTCACACCTACAGCATCAAAAGAACAAGACATTAATAAATAAACTAGCATGATAAGAGCCTCTACTTCTCAAGAGGAGGAAAAAGAAGATAAAGTAGACTTTGATTGGCTCTACAAAGGAGAACCAAAAGAAAATGAGGTAAAACATGTGGAGATATCACCATAAAAGTATGGTAAAGGATATGAACTTCTCAAACAAATGAGATATAAAGGGAAGGGACCTTTGGGAGATAAAGTAAAAGGACTTTTTGAACCTATACACATGGAACTTAGAAACAACAAAGACAAAACATGATTAGGTTTCAATAACAATTTTAAAAACCCTACTTCAAGAGATGGTCCAATCTTTGATGAAGTGATGAAGAAGAAGAAGAAACAACATTGGGACCATGGACCTATGAGAGATTATTTCATATTGTTACAGATTATCCTATATATCAAGGAGAAAGCTATGTAAGCACTTTTGTAGCACAACAAGAGACTCATGTTCCCTTTTTTGCCACAAACTTATGTTCAAGAAGTAGAGGAAACAACATAAGACTCTCTAGAAGTCCCACTGATAGAAGAAACTCTTGAAGAAATACCCCAAAAAAAAGATTTACATCCTAACTGGGGGCAGTTGGTCACAATTTCACATGTCCTAGATTTACCTCACTTTGATCTACCAGTGGCTAGTACGGTACATCAAGCAACTATTGTTGAGTTTCTAAATAGATTTGATGATGAAATAATAGGCTCACATGATTATGAATGGGATATCCTCTCGGATGCTACTATGGATATTAAGGTAGATGTGATTCACAAATTTTCATCTCTATTTGAGAGAGGGGAGATTTCTAACACTTCCCAGAACACTGTTGTTGTTCCAAAATCAGATGAGATACCACTACCTAGGATTTTTGATGGAGATACTGGTGTTTTACTAGGTCTAGAGGACATTCTAAGGATACAAGCTATGAGTTCCATTTTGATGAGAGAATAAGAAGAAATATCAATAGATGAGTCACTAGAGCTAGGTTTTCATATTACTAACAATGACCCTATTAATGATGATTCAAATCTTGATGATCTAAACATTGTAGAAGTTGAATTAGTAGAACATGTCTTCTCAGTTAATAGTTTTGATGTTGATGCGATGCTTTCCTTACCAAGCTCTAAATAATTATCCTTGTTAAACTCTGACCTAATTGATTGGACTAATTCAGATCCTACCCCTATCATGAACTTTCCCAATAAATATACTTTGTCTTGTTATCTAAATGCTTTTGGACCTTATCCTTCTCCCACCAATGCAAGGAGCATGAACATGATAGGGGAGGATATTAAGTTTCTTAGTCAAAAATTGAAAATTAAAAAGAAGAAAATAACTAATGGTTAAAACCACATTGTGGTAGTATCAGAATCTAAAAAATTAAAAATAAAAGATGTATCTGATGGTGAAAACCTCTTAGAGGCACCAAAATTTGAGATTCTTGATATCATCCCTGAACATTTTCAAGAAAGATCTTCAGCTTTGATAGAACTGACACAACTAGTTAACTTGGGAACAATAGAAGCTCCTCAATTTGTTCACTTGGCACAATCCTTATCAAAAGAGGAAAAGATACAATTCACTGAGTTCCTGAAAGAGAAAAATATCAAATTTGCAAGGTCTTACACTGATATGCCTAGAATTGATGCTGAATTAATATGCATCATATATCTATAGCTCCTAGGATCAAACCTGTGAAACAAAAATTAAGAAATATGCATCCTCATGTTGCATAACTAGTGAAATTAGAGCTAGAAAAATTATTGAAAGTTGGACTCATAAGAGTCATCACTTATGCAGGATGGATTTGTAATGTGGTACTAGTATCTAAAATAGATAAATCTATCAGGATTTGCATAGAATTTAGAGAATTAAATAAAGCATGTCCTAAAGATGATTTCTCACTACCGAACATTGATATGATTATAGATCTAATAGTAGGCTATTAGATGTACTCACTAATGGATGGATTCTTGGGCTATAACCATATTAAGATAGATCCTGAAGACCAAGAGAAG
Source organism: Thuja plicata (assembly GCA_018584345.1). Taxonomy (NCBI): domain Eukaryota; kingdom Viridiplantae; phylum Streptophyta; class Pinopsida; order Cupressales; family Cupressaceae; genus Thuja; species Thuja plicata. Next base: position 2,433,454 of record MU225715.1, on the reverse strand, counting down.
ATAACATTCACATGCGCATGGGGAACATTTTGCTGGAACATCATGCCATTTGGATTAAAGAGTGTTGGAGCTACATACCAAAGAGCTATGAAAAACATCTTCCACAATATGATACATTAAAAAATGGAGGATTATGTTGATGATACCTTAGCCAAGTCAAAAACAAGGACTACACATATTGAAGACCTAAGAAAGATACTAGATCGCATGGAACAATTTCAACTCAGAATTAATCGAAAGAAATGCTCTTTTGGAGTCCAATTAGGGAAGCTCCTAGGGTTTATTCTATTAGCAAAAGGAATTGAGGTGGACCCTAAAAAATTAAAAGTTTTACTATAAATGTCACCTCCACAAAATATTAGTTAAATGAGGATGCTGCAAGGAAGACTCCAATCCAGTAGGAGATTTAAATTACAACTAGTAGATAGAGCACATGATTTTACTAAACTGCTGCATAAAGGTGTTACCTTCAAATAGGATGAATGTTGTGAAAACAAATTAAAATAATTAAAGGATTACTTTGCCACTCCTTCCATTATCATGACACCTATTTATGGAAATCCATTACTACTATATATCTCAGCTATGTCTACATCACTGGGAGTATTACTTTCACAAGAAGATGAAAACAAAAAGGAAAGATAAATATACTATATCAATAGGACTCTAGTGTCTTGTGAACTCAATTACAGTATAATTGAAAAAAAATTCTTAGAAGTTGTCTTTGCATCACAGAAATTGAGACACTATATGTTGTCCCATATAGTAAAGCTTATTGAAAAAATAGATCCTCTCAAATATCTCTTAAGCAAAACAACACTAACAGTAAGATTAGCAAAGTGGGTCTTGATTCTAAGTGAATTTGATATTGAGTATGTGGATAGAAGGGCTATTAAAGGAAAATTCCTTGCAGATCAATTAGTTGATTCACCCTTACAAGATGGCACACCTTTGATAATTGAATTTCCTAATGAAACAATCATGCATTTAACCGAACATCCATGGAATATATATTTTGATGGCTCTTTCACGCAACAAGGATTTGGAGGAGGGGTTCTATTCATAACTCCTCAAGGATACAAGATTCCCAAAGCATATAAATTGATATTTCCATGCACAAATAACATTTTTGAATATGAAGCATTGGTGAATGGTCTTAAGTTAGCTATGGAATGGAAGATCATAGAGTTACATGTGTATGGTGACTCCCAACTCATTATTAACCAAGTAAATGGAGATTGTCAGACTAAAGATGAGAAATTAATGTCGTACAAACAACTAGTTGAAGATGTGAAAAATTACTTTGTCTTTGTCACATTCCAGCAAATACCAAAAATAGAAAATAAAGTTGTAGATGCTATGGCTATAGTGGCATCCATTTTACAACTGGAAAAACATCAATTTTTCTATGAGTTCTTGGTGGAAGAATTATCCTATCTAGCTTTTGATACACTTGAATCCCAAGTAATTTATGCTTTAAATTCCCAAGACCAATCTTGGTATGCCAAAATCATTACCTATCTTACTGACCAAACTATACCCAATGGCCTATCAAGGAATGAAAAACAAGCCTTAATTAGGGCAACATCACGTTATGTCCTCATTACTAATAACTTATATAGACAAGGTCTTTATGGTACACTTCTTAGGTGTTTAGAACAAGAAGAGTTAGATCACGCATTAAAAGAGGTCCATGAAAGTGTATGTAGATTGCACTCGAATGGATTTTCATTAGCTAAAACACTACTAAGAGTTGGTTATTATTGGCCGAAGATGGAAAAAGATGTTGTTCTATTTTTGAAAATATACCACAAATGTCAAACACATGGAAATCTCATCCATGCTCCTACTAGAGAACTCAGACCATTTATAACACATTGGCTATTTTAGCGATGGGCCTTTTATTTGGTTGGAAAAACTTATCCTAATTCTTCAAGTGGACACAAGGACATCATTATAGCCATAGAGTATTTTACTAAGTGGGTCGAGGCTATGCTGCTAATCAAAGCCATTGGAAAACACATGGCTATGTTCACCTTGAACTATATTATTTGTAGTTATGGAATACCCTCTTCTATTGTAATAGACAATGGGGGTCAATTTAAAAACCAAGACATCGAAAACCTTTGCACAAAGTTTCATATCACTCAGCATTGTTCTTCAATCTATTATCCTCAAGGTAATGGACAAGCTAAGGCATCAAACAAAAAAATTCTTAAAACTTTACATAGAACTATGAGTAAGTCTAGCAAAGACTGACATTTGCAACTAAATACAACACTATGGGTCTACAAAACAAGTATTAGAACATCAACTGTAGCCACACCATTTTCTCTAGTATATGGCGTAGAAGCAATGTTGCCTATTGAAGTAGAAATTCCATTTTTGTGGGTATCTCTCCAAAGGTCTTGTTACAGATGAACAGTACCGCATTGATAGGGTTAATGAACTAGAACTCCTTAATGAGCATAAACAAAAAGCATTCGATCATCTCAAAATGTACCAAAAATGAATGTCAAAAGGGTACAATAAAAAATGTTAAACCATGACAATTTCAAGTGGTGAATCTCATTCTAAAAGAGAATTCTAAAAACCATCCGAATAGAGAACAAAAAGGAAAGTTTGAACCTAACTGGCTGGGGCCTTATGTCATTACTACAAATTTTGGGATTAGAGAGTATCAATTAGGTACACCTAAGGGAGATTTTCTTCTTGATCCCATCAATACTCTACACTTGAAGCATGTTCTACATTTGATATCTAGCTGATAGAGCCTGTGTAGTGAAAAGTTCTCAGAAAATACCAAAACAATCAGAAAATTGATCCTGAAGAAATCCAAAAATAGTGGAAAATGTCCTGAAAAGGGTATCCTTGGTGAAAACCTAGCAAACATGTGCCTTGATACTAAAAAAAAAAAAAGAGAAAAGAGAACCGTAAAAATAAAAAAGAGAAAAGTACCTTGGAAAAAACTTGGCAAATAGGCATCTTGGTAGCAAAATAAAAAAATCTTTCCAAAGTGGTGAAAACCTAGAAAATAGGAATCACTCATACTATGTGCTCCATCTATCAATGCATTGATGATACTAAGCCTTTATGATCACACCTGTGCTATTGGTTGACTCTGATTCCTTATGAATGTCCTATCCTTGCCTGGGATTTTTTTGCATTTGCCTGTCAGGAATAGTCAGTCTACACTAGGGGAATATTTTCTAGCACATTTAGTTTGCATCTGCTAGGTTATCCTAGGTTTATGTCTAGGATGGTTTGCCTCTCAAAACATTATTTCTCAATAGTTGCATTAAAACTTCACTATCACAAACAAGGGTATTTCTTCAACACCACCTACCTATAAGAGACATCATACTAGTGTTTCTTTACACTTCAATCAAACAATTTAAACGTACTAATGTTTCTCAACACTTTAATCAACCAGTGTTCCTAAACACTACATTGGATTGCAATTGCTGAGAAAGTTAATCTCATATTCTCAGACATGAAAAACATATTGCTTGATTCCAAATTCTGATTGATGAATCTCTACTGTGCTTGAAAAATGAATCTAGAGTATTTCTCAATACTACTTAAACACATTAACTGATCTCGGTTTGATTATGACTCTTTTATGTTCCCGTAATGTTTCAAACTAGGGGCATCTAAGCTGTTATAAATTTTATTTGATTGATTATCAATTGGTGATTATTATGTCTTCTGAGTTACTCCATGACGTATATTCAAAGACAAAGAGTCGCAAGGACATGGGGCATAACATTTTTTTGTTTTTCTGCATATAGTGATTGTTTCAATGATCCTATGACTTTCACCTAGCTTAGATTTTTATAGTAAGATCTACCAACATGAGTGGATAGCTGCATATATATCGATCCTAGTTATGTGTAAACTATGGTGAGGTTGAATCAATTTCATTGTCTATTTCTAAGTATAATTCTTAGTAAGGCGTACGACACATTATGTACCCAAGGATATGAACATTGAAGGTCATTATGGGTCACATATCTTACATTATAGTTGAACAAAACCTAATTCTTAAAAGCAAAAGGAGATAACTGACTTGTCATCCTAGCCTCTATGCATTGATGCTTAGGTTTATTTCCGACATTGCATCCAATACACATATTATTCATACTTTCATGATACTATTGGGTATTAGTGACAATTGTACTATTCAATGATGTCCATTACAAAAATGCCCAATTAATGATGATAAAAATGCTACAATGTATACAAATAAGTGATAGTCCTAAGAGTCTACATGTAGATGCATTTAGAGATTGCATGATTTTTTTTTTTTTGAAAAACAACATAAAGGTCTTGAGCTCAAACTAATTTCCTAGTTCATCCAAAATCCAAGTTAATTACTTAATCTATATGACTGATATAACAATATCATTGCATATCCATGGCATACATTTTGCATTCATAAAAGAGAGAGAGAAAAATACAAAAACAAATCATTCAAGCATTGCATTTACTTTTACATCCTAAGTGCATCCATACATATATTTGCATATTCATCTAGAATCATTGAAACACATTTATCTATCAGTAATAAATCAAAAAGAATAAATGATGTCATACATGAATCTAATCTAAACTCATCAAGAGACCAAGAACATAATCACATGTGCATGAATCTAAACATCTATCAAAGCAAAGAGAACCCATGAACATATCAAGATCAGGAACAACTATCTGAGATATATCAATGATGGAATAGATAAAAAATGTGAAAAATATACAATAGAGTATTAGAATATCAGTGTGAATCAGATATCAAGTATCAAGAGGATGCAGTACAATGAATGATCACAACAAGATCAATATATACAAAATGTCTCAAAATATTACAAGTACAAAATTAGGTCTGACTACCACCCTCTCCCTGATCTGGAGGAGGAGGAGGTGGTGTAGGATGAACTGGTGGAGGCATCGCTCCCTCAGACTGCTGTACTACCCAAGAATAAGAAGAAGCTATCTATCCCTCTAGAACTACATCATAATACAAACCAAAATAGTACTTAGATCTCTGACCTTGATGTATTGCTATACAGGCATGTGTATCTTGCTCTACTCGCAAGCGCTCAAGCTGACTATCTATGTCTATTAGTAAAGCCTCTAAAGTGGTAACCCTAGACCTAAGCTACTCACACTCTCACTATCACTAAGATAAAATGTCACCATCTCTACCAAAACCTTTGCATGTATCTCTAGGTGGATCCTATCCACTAGGTACCTACTCGGGTGGTCTCTACTGTTGTCTCTTCTACTCTATCGTAATAAAAGTACCAGGACCTTTCCATGGAGGAACAAACCTAAAACAAGTTTGTCTTCCCTCTTTGTTGCTAATAACACCCACTTCACCTCCACCCATATCATCCCCACCATCATCTCCATCATCCAGAGGTGGTGCCTACCATCTCTCCCTCTATCTCTCCCTCCATCTCTCCCCCCATCTCTCTAGTCTCTTTGGGCTCTACCTCTACCTCTGACTTATCTGTCATCTGTGGGATCATAATATAAGGGATTATCTATGCAAGGAATGGCCTCATTAGGATCTATGAATCTAGGGAATGGATACTATAGAATATGTGTGATATACCCATCAGAACAACCTACATCTATCACCTCTAGAAGAATTTCCCACCCAACTGCAACCATCTGACTAATAGCCTACTCAGCAGTCTCATATACTATCCAGGCTCCACAAAGTGGATCCTCATCACAGATTCAATCATATAATTCCATATCCTGACATCTTCCATGTACATGGCCATATTATCTCAATAGACGTGTCACCAAAAATATCTCTACCATGTATCTGGTCTGCCTAATAAAGTACCTTCTCTAAAAGAAATATGACATCTAATGTCTATCTATGGCCCACTCCTCACAATCAAGGTATGGTCGCTAGATCATAATAGTCTTATCATCAAATAATCGGTGCCAGTACTCTACCTTGCCCAGATGGGGCTACTGAATCAATTAGAAGTACATATATACATAAGGCTGATGAACTACTCACTGCCTGTCAACAATCAAAAATATCACAGGGATATGCTCCCAAACCCAAATTTGCAAAACTAAAATATGTACAATCATGTTGCGGGAATATTGATAGACAACCTCATGAAGCTCTCTATATATGTGGGCTAATATGCAGCTACCCCAAGCAAATCTGCAAGATGCTCTAGTCATCTGCTTCAGAGTATCTACCCAACCACACATAAAACCATGTTTTCCCCTATCAGGCATGAGGATGCCTCTGATAAATCTAGATAAATATATAGGTAAACAATCATAATGATCACATAGATGATCCCATGTCAAATACCACCGCACTATGGTCTGATCTCCAAAGAATCTCTAATCTGTTGTAATGGCTATAGTAGAATGAGAATCAAACTGTACCTCCCAACCCATAACTAGAATCTGTAAGATATGCAACACATCCTTAGGTGAGATAGTCATCTCACTAGTGGGGAGATGAAAGGTGTTGTGCTCTGAATTCCATCTCTTGGAAAGCATAGTTAAAACCCCCTGATTCACCCTGATATCATGTATATCTATAAGAGAAGCTAATCCTACTTGAGCTATGATCTGCAGCTCTGGATCTGTCAATGATCATGATAAAGCAAGGACCCAACTTGGATAGGGACCTCAGAAAGAAACAACCTCAAAGTCAATCTTCCAACATAAATCACATACAAGTTACATTCAATGTTTTCACTAAGGAAACTACACAGAAAAGCTATCAGATAAGTATTTTTGGCCTTCAAAAGAAAAAGGACAGTCAAAAAAAAGAAAAAACCAAACTCCTAAACTAGAAATGACTCTATTTTTACAGGTTGTGATCCTTTTTATGAGATGCAATACAAGATTTCTGAGATGCGATGGGGCATATGGGAAATGATCTTGTTTTAATAGGATGTGATATGGGCTGTGGGGTGCGATTCTGTTTCCAAGGGATGTGACAAACTTAAAAGCTCAACCAAAATTACCCTATGTGATGCAAAAATAGAAAACAGGTGGTGATCCCGTAATTACAGGATGCGACACAGGATATTTGGGGGAAAATAGGATAACATGGGATTAACCAAACGTGATCCCATATATGGGGTGCGACATAGAATTGAAAGCTATATAACTTGCAAAAATGGACAAAATGAAAAACAAAAAACATGGAAATGTAGGTTTTGAGGTACTCACTGGCGGTGCGTAATTGGCTAGGTGCTAATTTCGATGGGTGAGCTTGAATTGTTGCTTATCCACGAGGATCACAATCTTCTCTGCAAAGCTCTAAATTTACTAAAGACAAAAGTGAAAATGAATGGGTAGAAAGTGAATTTTGGGATATATATTGAACTTTTTGAGCTATTTGGGAGCTCTAGAACTCATCCTAGACCATCAAAATTCAATTTTTTTCTTCTCTAATCTACCGAGAATGAAATCAAACACGCAAATGATGTTTTTAACATCACAGTACACATTTTGTGACAACTTCCCCAAAATGCAGGATTGTTATCCATGTTCTGAAAAATGATTGGCAGGCTTTACCCAATCCATTTTCTGGGTTCTCTGTCATCAAATTGCACATTTTTCATCAAAATCTTGGTCATAAATCATTTTTTTAGACTCAGAATTCACATTTTCACGTACTTAACTTGATAAAATTGTATTTTTTCTTAACACACCTTCTCTTCTCCATTTTCTTCTAATTGATTCTTTCTCGATTCAATCAATCAGTTCAAGTGATATAATTCTAAAGAGCGATTTATTTATTTTTCCTTCTATTTCATTCCTGAAGGGGCATGATCACACTTAAATCATTCAAATTCTTTCTTAAAAATCATTAAAATGACTTCACCATCAAATGACTAGCGTCATGGTAGTTTCCCTTGACTAAGTTAGGACTGTTGGATAAAAGGCTTTGGTTCTCACAAGCTACATATCTATGTGTACATATTCTCATATCTTTATTAAGCTCCTAGAAGCTTCATACTGACATTTTTTCGGTCAAGTTCAGAGCCAGTATTATCAATTTTTGTTCGATCAAGTTCATAATTGATACCTCAAAGCTCCTAGCAGCTTTGTACTGACCTTTGTTTGATCAAGTTTGGTGTTGGTATTATCGACTCTCATTTGATCAAGTTCGAAATTGGTATATTCAAGATCTTTGTTGATCTTTGTTCAATCAAATTCAGAATTGGTGTCTTCAAGATCTTTGTTGATCTTTGTTTGATCAAGTTCAAATTGAATACTATCATTCTTAGTTCAATCAAGTGTGAGACTGATCTCATCAGACATTTTGTTCAATCAAGTGTGGGATTCTCAAACTCTCTGGAATCAACATCAAACTTTCTTTGAATCAATTCAAAGAGGGGAAAATGTAACCATCCTTATTTGATCTGATATATCCATAGACCCTATTTTTCCCTAAGTGTGATCATACCCCTAATTATGTGAAGATAATCCTTCAATTAATTGGCATAATTCATCTAAATCAAATTTAATCTCCTAAGTGATCTAATCACTAAATTAAATTAATTTCCTTAGCCAATTAAATCAAATAAAATAAAATCAATTAAATAAAAAACAATTAAATACATGGCTAAAGTAATTAATTAAAAGGAATTAAATAAATCCTAATTACAACTCCTCACTTGCAAAAGGGAAAGTCAATTCCCTAGCCAATGAGAGTTAAATCACTTGGATCACCTCATATGAATCAACAAAGATTTAATCTCCACCTCTCTTCAAATTTCATTCCTAACCTCTCATTCCTCAAATTCTTCTATAAATGGAATGAATTTTGAGCTCAATGGACCCCTAATTCTAGAATTTCAATTTCAAACTTATGTTTCTCATATTCTTAGAGATTTCCATTGCATTTTAGCTCAACTTTCTTATAAATTGTTATAATATTTCATTTGGAGCTTTAAAATAAACTTTTCTTGAGAATTTTTTCTTAAACCCTTTAAATCTTCCATTCTAAGCATTGTGTCACTGATAAATGCATAATATGAGGGCAAATTATAGCATTCTTCAAACTCTTGTTAGATAGGGAACAATATGTCGAATTTTGTGATATTTGTGTGTTTTTTCCTTGCTTTACATGTTTATTTCACTAAAGCAATGACATATTGAAGTGTTGTGTTGTAGCTGGAAGATCCACACACACACACACACACACACACACACACACACATTATAGGTACTTTCTTAAGGAGATAGTGAGAATAGATGAATTTTTTCACCTTTTTAGGGAACTTTTGGAGAACCCTTTGAAGAAATTTGGGGACTAAATTGTCATTTAGTTATGCTTACCATCCTGAGACAAATGGTCAAACAAAAGTTGTAAATAGGTCCCTTGGAAATTTAGTAAGATGTCTTACCAAGCAGCATGGAGAAAAGTGGAATGCTATATTCTTGCAAGAAGAGATTTTCATACAATGATTATGTCAATAGAAGCATAGGTAAGAGTCCTTTTTAAGTTGTACATGGAATAATTCCTAGAAGAGTGTTGGAACTTGGAGACTTGCATGGAAATAATACAATGAAACACAAGGATAGCATTTTGTAGAAGGTATCAAAGAGATTCATGATCTAGTCAGAGCCACCCTTCAAAATTCTATAGAAAAATGAAAGGAACATGTAGATAAGAAGAGAAGTGATGTTCAATTTTAGGTTGGAAATTTAGTTTGGGAAAATTTGAAGAAAGAAAGACTACCTAAGGGAAAGCATACCAAATTGATGATGAGGAAACTCAATCCTTAAAAACTACTCCATAAATTTGGTTTAAATACATATGAACTTCAATGTCTTCTAACATTGGTATTTCTCCCATTTTTTAATGTTTCTAACTTAACACCCTATAAGGGTGATGTAAATGTAGGTGCATACATGTAGATGGTAGAAGGTGAAGAGTTGGCTAAAGATTTTTCACCTCAAGAACCTTTAAAACTTGGATACAAAGATTATCAAAAAGACTAGAAAGAACACCAACTATATTACTTGGTAAAATGGCATGACTTTGAGAGGAATAGGTAGTATGGATGGATTAAATAGAGATCAGGATGCATGGTTCTAGTCTAGAAGAACTCATCTCAAGTGAACTTGAGATCAAGACACCCAGAGAGTATGGTGCAAGAGCATCTCAAGATCCTCGAGAAATATGAAGAATCATGTTATAACATGAAGGGAAAGGTATAAATAGGTTTAGTTTCGTGACAAGGTCCTTTGGACACAAAGTGCGATGTAATAAGACCCGATTGTAAGACCATTGGTATGTTTGGAATTTATATGTCAATATGGTAAAAATTGGTTGATAGGTTAGTAGGATGGTAGGAAAATTAAATTTATTTAGGAGTTTTTTTTGTCATGTTGGATCAATTTTAAATGATTCTTAAATGATAGGTTGACAAATTACAAAAGTTGCACAATTTGTGTTAATGTTATTAAAATGTTGCATGACAAAATTGTGACAACATTTGCAACTTTTATGGTTGAATGAAAAACTTCTTCCAACTATCATAGGAGTTCAAAAATCAACTAATAGAAGTTGAAATGAGTCTATTTAGGAACTCTAGAATTGATCTTAAGGGGACTGATGTACTTTTTTGGTTTTGAAGTAATGCAATAAACTCTAATTTTCCTAAAATTTTGATGTAGAATCAATCATCACCTCCTTATATAGATTGAATTGTATTTGAAACCTATTGGAAACTATAAAGGGATGAACTAGGATCCTTCTAAATCTAGTTTGAATAATATTTGGTGAGTATGGAGGGAGATATCATCAATTTGTGTTGACTGGGTCTGAACCCCTCACATTCTTAGGGTTTGATCTGGAAAATGCCTTCTTCCTGAGATTTCACTAGTGGAAATTCATGGCCCTTAGTGAAATGAAATAAGGGGGAGTGTATATTTTTCTCAAAAGGGTTGGAGATAGGAAGATCAAGTTTGGAGTGAGAACAAGCCAGTTTTAGCCTAGCATCTCTATGTGACCGATGAGTGAAAGGTGAAGAATACTTGATCAGATGAAAAATGAGAGTAGAATGGTGGAAATGAATATTGGAACTGAATTTTTAGAGGCATGTTAAATCTTCTACAACTGTTGGTCTCATTTTGTATGTCTAAATTTGAGCACTTTCTTTGGTAGAGAAGCCTAATTAGACCTATTAGGGTTGTGTAACCATGAGCTGATTAACACATCATGGGTGTGATTACAAACCAACACTTGTATTGTTTTTTGTAACATTTAAAAGGATACATAAAACCTTAGTTTGTTTCTCTAGTCTTTTGGGAAGTTGAAGAGTTAACTGGGAGAAACTAGGTTGATAGGGCTACAAGAGAATTATCCCTAGTATAGATGAGTAACCCTTGTTGAATCAAACCCATATAAATTCCATTGGAAATGGATTTTTTGGGATTAAATAGGTGTGTAAGTGATTTCCAGTCTACTCTCCCTATTGTATGTTCATTTCATTCCCAAAGTGGAATACTAGTCTATGTGGTTTGTGTCTAGGAGTGATCTTAGGATCTTGCCACACAAATTACAAGTGGGATAGTTTGAAGAAGTAATGTAATGTGTCAAGAGCCTACATGAAGTATTGTTGAAATGATGGATATTAGTGGTGATTTTTCATGAGGAGTTAGGGTAGGTTTTGGGCTAAGTTAGAGAAAGACTTTATTTCCTTGTGCATCTACATCATGGGTGATGCACTAGATGTTACCATAAGGGCTAGAGCATGTCATGGAGAGTCCTCTCATGTTAGAGATGAGGAGGAGTGACAGGCATGGAGTCCTCATGTTATGGTAAGAATAAATGTTTAATATCATAGTGCATTTAATTTTAAATGAATATTATTAGTAGATAGCTTATTATGACTACAAACTTATGTTTATATATATGGTCCATTTATGTTCAGTTGATGATAGAGGGGGAGATAATATAGGTGTAAGATGCCATGCTCTTGACCATTTCATTTTACCTTTACAACCCTATGTTACATGTTTTCAAATTCATTGGTTTGCTTTTTTTTATCGGTATACATGTTTTTTCATTAAAATGAAAATCTTATACCAATTAATATTTTCATCTTATTTTACTCTTGCAGGTTTCACCTACTACCAACAGGGGACAACGTGAGGGGGGTGCAATAACACACATTAACAAGGGGAAGGTAATTAAGAGTTTTATAATGATTATGCATGTACTTGTCACTTGTGCGTACTTTTTTTTATTTTATATGGTTAATTGTACAGAGGATGATATCTGATGATGTCGTGACAAAGCTTCATAAGCATACCCTCTTAGGCATTTTTATTTTCCATGATATCTGCACAATACATATATTTCTATATTTATTTTTTATATTTTTTAACAATTATACATAATTGTCATTATTATAAGTAAAAACTAATCATTATTTTATCTTATTTGATTCTAGTAGGTAACACCTACTATGAGAGAGGTACATCACCAAGGATTTGTATCATTTTTTACTAACCAACATTGGAAGAAGAAAGTTTACCAGAGGTAATTTTTTATTTTAATTAAAGTATGTTTTAAATTTATTTTCTATGAATGAAAACTTTATAGGATAAATTGTATCAAATTCATGGTTGCAAACATAAATAGGTTAGATCTGGCACTGTTAGTGATGTCCCTTCTCTACCAATGATATATGTTAGGACTCCTCAGCGCATGAGGAGATGTGGAGATGAGGTACATGAGAATTTAATTTTAAATTTTAATTAAACTATTGTTAAATATAAATTTTGATGTTAATTTTCTATATGTACAAATAATATAAATTAAGCAATCTAAATTGTGGTTTCAATTTTTTTTTTGTGCAGGATCTGTCATAGCCAAAGACTATTTTTAAGAGGTTGCATTTTGATGATCCACTAGTAGCATAGGATGTCATACAAACATTTCTAGGTGTAGAGATTTTGAGATGCCATATATAACATTTTGAGATGGCATATACCACATTGTCTAGACATCATGTATATTTTGTAGAGATTTTGAGATGGCTCATACCACATTTTGTAAAACTTTGATCGAGTTGACATTTACACCATATTTGTATATGGATATGCATAATTTAAAAATACAATTACATATATAGAATGTTAATTTTCATATGATTTCTTCATCATATGTGGTACATGTACTATTCATTTTTATAGAATCATTGCATATTTTTGTTATGGAACTTTCATGGTTATTGTGTCTCATTTTATGTATTTGGAAATATTTGTTGTGTTTCCATAATATTTGATATTTTTTGATAACTTGTTTCCTATTTGTATCTTCATGATGAGAGAGTCACAACATGTTTTTATTACATTCTTTATGGAGAGTCATAATCATTAATCCTTTATTCCATTTGAAAGAGTTGCGACATTTCATAACTACCATCTTTTCATAGAGCCACGATCATTCACAACTGGTGCAAGAGCGCCTAATGGAATTATGGTCCAGGAGAACCTAATAGATTGTAACCCTCCAAAAGGTAGCCCAAATATCTATCTATTCTTCATGGGCATGAACCACCACTACCAATATGTAAGGTTGGGAAGTTTTATCCATGGAATGGTGCATTTTTTGCTCCCCACTTGCCAGAATGCTTGGCACCATACCGTATCGACAATGTCCCTTAGGTTTCCTAAGTGCACAAAAGTGAGAAACTTTGTCATGGTACTTCTCTCAATCTAGGGAACATGCGTATAAACCATCTAAAGATGTAGGATTTCAAGAGACCCCTCTATATTAACCTATCTCATATTTTAAAGACTCCAAGTGATTTTTTTAAGGCAGCATTTTTTTTGTTGATGCAAAAACTATCAAGGGCATTCAATAGAACGCTGCAAGGTAGCTCAAATATATAATAGCTCTTTATGGGAAGAAATTTCCACCACTACCATATATATTTGGGTGGGTTTACCCAAGGCATGGTCCATTTTTTTTTCTCCCCACACATTTAACTCTTGATACCATACCCTACCGACAGTGTCCCTTAGGTGCCCTAAGTGCATAAAAGTGACAAACTTTATCGAGGTATTTCTCTTAATTTGTGACACCTACGTATAAATTGTTTCAAGTTGTAGGATCATGAGAGGCCCCTCTACAATAAAATATCTCATATTTTTAAGAATCCAAGTGGTTTTAATAGGGAAACAATTTTTCTTTTGATGCAAAAGTTGTTAGAGGCATTCAGTGGAAAGTTGCAAGGTAGCCCAAATCTCTATTTGTTCTTCGTAGGCACAAATTGCCACAACCAACACATTTGGTTGGGTGGGTTTACCCAAGTAATGATCCTTTTTTGGCTCCCTTCTCACCAAAACACTCTACGTCATACCCGACTGACAATATCCCTTAGGTTCTGTAAGTGCACAAAAGAGACAAACATTGCTAGGGCATTTCTCTCAATCGAGGTCACATGCTTATGAATTGTGTGAAGCTATAGGATCATGAGAGGACCCTCTACAATAGAATATCTCATATTTTTCAATAATCCAAGTAGTTTTAAGGGTAGAAATTTTTTTGTTGATACAAAAAATGTAAGAGGCATTCAATGGAAAGTTACAAGGTAGCCCAAATCTCCATCTGTTCTTTATAGGAATTAATTGCCACAACCAACAGGTCCAATTGGGTGGGTGTACTCAAGGAATGGTCTATTTTTGGTTCCCCACTCACTGTAAATATTGGTGTCATACCCTATAGACTATATTCCTTAGGTTCCCTAAGTGGTATACCTCTACAATACATTTTATTTAAGTTTTTGTGTTTAATCAAAAAATTCTAAGAGCTAAAATAAACAAATTAGGATACAAAATAAAGAAATTATAAGAGCTTTATCAACACATTACCAAGGAATCATATTATAGTGGTTTTTCTCACCACATGACTGGTGATAAAACCAAATTTGAACATCTTGAACACTATGATGGTGGAAGTGTTAGTTTTGGGAATGATGAACCCTGCTATGTAAAAGGTAAAGGTTGTATTTCTCTTACTGAAGGAATCAAATGTGATAATGGTTATTGGGTTGAAGGAATAAGGCGTAATCTACTAAGTGTGGCACATTTGAATAACATTGGTTTCAAGGTACAATTCATGAATGGTAAGGCCATGCTCTTGGATGGTAGAGGAATCCTAGTTGCAACTGGCAGGAAAACAAAAGGTAATCTATTTTATCTTGATCTTAATGAAAGTTCATGTTTTATTGCACAAGTAGAGGAAAGCTGGTTATGTCATAAAAGGTTGTGTCATGTGAACTTTGACAACCTAATCAACATAAGTAAGAATAGAAGAGTAAGAGGTATTCCTATTCTGAAGAAACCTAAACTTGCATTATGCAAGCAATGTCAAATTGGGAAGATGGGAAAAACTAGCTTCAAGAGAAAGAACTACAATATAGAATAAGTCTTAGAATTGGTGCATATTGAATTATGTAGACCAATTGGAACAAAAAGTTACACAGGTGAGAAGTAATTCATTCTATTTTTTGATGATCATTCCAGAATGATGACTTTTATGTTTCTCAAAGAAAAATCAGAAGCCTTTCAGAAGTTCAAATGGTACCTAGCCAGAGTTGAAAAAGAAATAGGAAAGAAACTTAAATGCTTAATATCTGAAAGAGGAGGAGAGTTCATTTCTAATGAATTCAATGATTTCTGCAATGAAAGAGGAATCAAAAGATAGGTATCTACGCCAGGTACACCACAGCAGAAAGAAGAAATAGATCTATTATGGATTATGCAAGAACCTTGATGATTGACAAGGATGTTGCTACCAAAGACTGGAAGGAAGCCATTAGCACTGAAATTCACGCCTTGAAGCAAGTTTAACTAAAGAAAGGTAGTGAGAAAACAACTTTTGAATTATGGTATGGCTAAAAATCTAATGTTTGTTATTTCAAAGTATTTGTAAGTAGATTCTACATCTTGAAGGCAACAAGAAATGTTAAATTTGATGTAAAAAGTGATGAAGGTATATTTGTAGGCTACTCTAGCAAAAGAAAAGCATATAAATGTTTAAATATTACTACTCATAAATTCATATAAAGTGTGCATGTAAAGGTTGATGAGTGTTAGTAAATAGATTGTTCTTCGTTGTTATAACTCTAAGACACACAAATATGAAGAAACAATTGAATACAACAGTTGGAAAATTGTTATTTTGAAAAACTAATTTCCCTCTAAATTTAAAGGTACAACTCCCTTATATGAATTATTTTTAGTGAATCTTGATCTTTCCTAATCTAACAGGGGTATGTTCTTGACCTGAGAATAGAAGAGGTACACCAAACTAAACTTAGACAAGAAATAGCTCAGGCAGGATAAATTCAACTCTAAATCTAGTCGATTATGAGATTTCATCAATTAGAATAACCCCCAATATCAGTAATGCATGGACTTCTACTGAAAATGAAGATGCAAGACTAAAGATTAATAATGAAATGACAATGAATCAATCTATATCAGAGGAATGTTTCTCAACTTAGGATAACAATAGACTTTACCCTAAATTAACTGTATCAAATCATAATACATAAATCTAGTTTGAATACAGATTGTAAATCTAACCTCAAAGAAACATTCAAATTGAATAGAAAGATAAATGGAATATAATGGAACACTTAAAGAAATGGTATTTAGAAACACAATTGACTCAGAAAAAATGCCATCTTTCACACCAAAATTTAGCCGACCTTTTTATTCATTTTGGAAATAATACATATAGAGCCCCAGATTGGACCGTAACAAAAAAAGGGGGGTAACCGAAATGGTTCAACTTCCCCAACTAGAAATGATAACCAAAGGTTTACCATTACAATATCAATAAAAATTTGGTACAAAGAGAGAATCTATTCAAGCTTTAGTTTCATTCCCTTTGCCTAATTTATCCCTATAGGCAGTGACAGCTATGATAACTCTAATGAGCTCCTCATGTTTGTTGACGTGGACATTGGTATATCGAATGACCCACCTGGAATGCTCCCTTTAACCACCCTAATTTGGTCTTCTATGACTAAAGACCATATTTTCCCTAAGTGTGATCATACCCTTGATTATGTCTTAACGACTCTGTTACTGCTTGGCATAATTCTTCGAATCATTTTAATTTCCTAAGGTGATCAAAATCACTAAGTTAGTTGCTTTAGCCAAAATTAATAATTGATCAAATACAGGGCTAAAATGATTAATTTACTAGGAATTAAATAAAGTCCTAAATTATTTTCTCACTTGGAAAAGAACCAATCCCCTAGCTTGATTAATCTAATTAATTGGCTATAGTCCTTTAATTATAAAAAAAACAATTAAGCTATTTAAATAATTAAATTTCCTATTTTTGAATAAATTAAATAAATTTAATTTATTTCATTAATATTCCTCTAAACCCCCAACCTAACCCAACTCAACCACTTGGACCCTAGGTTCAAAACTTTCCCAACCCATTCACCCTTTCTAACCTTCTTCTAATCCTAATCTATTTCTAACCCCCCTTCCTAATGATGTCACATTACATTAGGGAAGTGATTAGGGACTCAACCCACTTGAGATAGTAAACTTTCTCAAGCTTGACTTCTCTAAGGACCAACTTGCCAAGTTGAACCTTACTCCCTCTCATGCCTCTTAGTGAATTCCATTAATGACCCCTTAATGGATATTCCCTCTTGCCCATCCCTCATTAATGCCCAAGGCATTAATGGATCTTACACTTCATTAATGACCTTAGGGGCTCCATTAATGAACCTTGTCTCCCCTCTCTCTCTCTCTCCCATTCTTCTATAAATTGAAGAGGTTTGGAGCTCATAAGAAGCCTTCATCTCATATTAAAAATACATTGTTATGCTGTTAAGATTTAGATAGCCTCATTTTAATCTCATAGTTTCATTACCATGCATTGTTATAATGTCCATTTTTAGAGCTAGAATGCATTTCTTAATGGTTAATAGCTTGTTTTAATTAAAATCTTTCATGCTAAGTTTTATATGTCACTGATGGAAGCATAATCTAAGGGCTATTATGTTATTAATCACACTCTTCTTAGTTAGAAAGCAATAGATTGATATTAGTTGGTTTTATTGGTTCGCCCAATCAAGTACCTTCTCTAAAAGAAATATGACATCTATTGTCTATTTGTGGCCCACTCCTCACAATCAAGGTATGGTCGCTAGATCACAATAGTTGTATCATCAAATAACTAGTTCCAATACTCTACCTTACCTAGGTGGGGCTGCTAAATCAATTTGAAGTACATATATACATAAGGCTGATGAACTGCTCACTGCCTGTCAATAATTAGACATGTCACAGTGATATGCTCCCAGACCCAGATCTGTAAAACTAAAATCCCTACAGTCATGCTGAGGGAATATTGATAGACAATCTCATGAATCTCTCTATATATGTGGGCTAATATGCAGCTACCCCAAGCAAATCTGCAAGATGCTCCAGTCATCTGCTCCAGAGTATCTACCCACCCACACATAAAACCATGTTTTCCCCTATCGAGCATGAGGATGCCTCTGATAAATCTGGCTAAATATATAGGTAAATGATCATAATGATTGCATAGATGATCCCATGTCAAATATTGCTGCACTATGGTTTGATCTCCAAAGAATATCTAATCCATTGTAATAGCTATAGTAGAATGAGACTCAAACTGTACCTCCCAACCCATAACTAGAATCCATAAGATATGAAACACATCCTTAGGTGTGATAGTCATCTCACTACTGGGGAGATAAAAGGTGTTGCACTCTGAATTCCATCTCTTGGCAAGCACAGTCAAAAACCCCTGATTCACCCTGATATCATGTAAATCTATAAGAGAAGCTAATCCTACTCGAGCTATGATCTGCAACTCTAGATCTATCAATTATCATGATAAAGCAAGGACCCAACCTAGATAGGGACCTCAGAAAGAAACAACATCAAAGTCAATCTGCCAACATAAAGCACATAAAAGATCCATTCAGTGTTTTCACTAAGGAAACTATGCAGAAAAGCTATCAGATAAGTATTTTTGGCCTTCAAAAGCAGAAAGACAGTCAAAAAAAAGAAAAAACCTAACTCCTAAACTAGAAATGACTCTGTTTTTATAGGTTGCGATCCTTTTTACAAGATATGATACAAGATTTCTGGGATGCGATGGGGAATACAGGAAATGATCCTATTTTAACAGGATGTGACACAGGCTATGGGGTGCGATTTTATTTCCACAGGATGCGACAAAATTAAAAGATCAACCAAAATTACCCTATGTGATGCAAAAATAGAAAACAAGTGGTGATCCCGTAATTACGGGATGTGACATAGGATATTTGGGGAAAACAGGATGCAACACGGGATTAACCAGATGCGATCCCATATATGGGGTGTGATATAGAATTGAAACTTGCAAAAATGGACAGAATGAAAAAAATAAAACATGGAAATGTAGGTTTTGAGGTACTCAATGGCGGTGTGTAATTGGCTAGGTGTTGATGTCGACAGGTGAGCTCAAATTGTTGCTTATCCACGAGGACCACCATCTTCTCTACAGAGCTCTGAATTTACTAAAGACAAAAGTGAAAATGAATGGGTAAAAAGTGAATTTTGGGATATATATTGAACTTTTTGAGCTATTTAGGAGCTCCAGAACTCCTCCTAGACCATCAAAATTCAATTTTTTTCTTCTCTAATCTACCAGGAATGAAATCAAACACGCAAATGATGTTTTTAACATCATAGTACACATTCTGTGACAGCTTCCCCAAAATATATAATTTTTATCCATGTTCTGAAAATGATTGGCAGGGTTTACCCAATCCATTTTCTAGGTTCTCTGTCATCAAATTGCACATTTTTCATCAAAACCTTGGTCATACATCATTTTTTAGACTCAAAACTCACAATTTCATGTAGTTAACTTGATAAAATTGTATTTTTTCTTAACACACCTTCTCTTGTCCATTTTCTTCTAATTGATTCTTTCTCGACTCATTCAATTAGTTCAAGTGATATATCATTCTAAAGAGGGATTTATTTATTTTTCCTTCAATTTCATTCATGAGGGGGCATGATCACACTTAAATCATTCAAATTCTTTCTTAAAAATCATTAAAAGTCGGGACTGTTGGATAGAAGGCTTCGGTTCTCACAAGTTAGATATATATGTCTACATATTCTCATATCTTTATTAAGATCCTAGAAGCTTCATACTGACATTTTTTCGGTCAGGTTCAGAGTCAGTACTATCAATTCTTGTTTGATCAAGTTCATAATTGATACCTCAAATCTCCTAGCAGCTTCGTACTGACCTTTGTTCGATCAAGTTCGGCGTCAATATTATCGATTCGCATTCGATCAAGTTCAGAATTGCTATCTTCAAGATGTTTTTTGATCTTTGTTCAATCAAGTTCAGAATTGGTCTCTTCAAGATATTTTTTGATCTTTGTTAAATCAATTTCAAATTGAATACTATCATTCTTAGTTCAATCAAGTGTGAGATTGATCTCATCAGACATTTCATTCAATCAAGTGCGGAATTCTCAAACTCTCTGGAATCAAAATCAAAATTTCTTTGAATCAATGCACTTCTCTCACATCAATTCAAAGAGGGGAAAATGTAACCACCCTTATTTGATCTGATCTAACCATAGACCCTATTTTTCCCTAAGTGTGATCATACCCCTAATTATGTGAAGACAATCCTTCAATTAATTGGCATAATTCATCTAAATCAAATTTAATCTCCTAAGTGATCTAGTCACTAAATTTAATTAATTTTCTTAGCCAATTAAATCAAATCAAATCAATTAAATAAAAAAAATTAAATACATGGCTAAAGTAATTAATTAAAAGGAATTAAATAAATCCTAATTACAACTCCTCACTTGCAAAAGGGAAAGTCAATTCCCTAGTCAATGAGAGTTAAATCACTTGGATCACCTCACATGGTTCAACACAGATTTAATCTCCACCTCTCTTCAAATTTCATTCCTAACCTCTCATTCCTCAAATTATTCTATAAATGGAATAAATTTTGAGCTCAATGGACCCCTAATTCTAGAATTTCAATTTAAAACTTATGTTTCTCATATTCTTAGAGATTTCTATTGCATTTTAGCTCAACTTTCTTATAAATTGTCATAATCTTTCATTTGGAGCTTTAAAATAAACTTTTCTTGGGAATTTTAGCTTAAATCCTTTATATCTTCCATTCTAAGCATTGTGTCACTGATAAATGCATAATATGAGGGCAAATTATAGCATTCTTCAAACTCTTGTTAGATAGGGACCAATATGTCAAATTTAGTGATATTTGTGTGTTTTTTCCTTGATTTAGATGTTTATTTCACTAATGCAATGACATATTGAAGTGTTGTGTTGCAGCTAGCAGATCCAAAAAATACACACACACACACACACACACACATTGTAGGTACATTCTTAAGGAGATAGTGAGAATAGATGAATTTCCATTAAGTATAGTATCTGAAAAAGATGTCATGTTTGTAGGGAAATTTTGGAGAACCCTTTGGAGAAAGTTGGGGACTAACTTGTCATTTAGTTATGCTTGCCATCTTGAGATAGATGGTCAAACAAAAGTTGTAAATAGGTCCCTTGGAAATTTAGTAAGATGTCTTACCAAGAAGAATGGAGAAAAGTGGAATGCTATATTCTTGCAAGAAGAGTTTTCATACAACGATTATGTCAATAGAAGCATAGGTAAGAGTCCTTTTTAAGTTGTATATGGAATAATTCCTAGAAGAGTGTTGGAACTAGGAGACTTGCATGGAAATAATACAATGAAACACAAGGGGCGAATTTTGTAGAAGGTATCAAAGAGATTCATGATCAAGACAGGGCCGCCCTTCAAAATTCTATAGAAAAATGAAAGGAACATGTAGATAAGAAGAGAAGGGATGTTAGATTTTAGGTTGGAAAGTTAGTTTGGGAAAATATGAAGAAACAAAGACTACCTAAGGGAAAGCATACCAAATTGATGATCTTGGAAGGATCTTGGATACAAAGATTATCAAAAAGACTAGAAAGAACACCTACTATATTACTTGGTAAAAGGGCATGTACTTTGAGAGGAATAGGTAGTATGCATGGATTAAATAGAGATCAAGATGCACGGTTCCAGTCTAGAGCTCATCTCAAGTGAACTTGAGATCAAGACACTCAGAGAGTATGGTGCAAGATCACCTCAAGATCCTCAAGAAATATGAAGAATCATGGTATATCATGAAGGGAGAGATGTAAATAGGTTTAGTTTGGTGACAAGGTCCTTTGGATCCAAAGTGCGATGTAATAAGACCCAATTGTAAGACCGTTGGTATGTTTGGCATTTATATGCCAATATGGTCAAAATTTGTCAATAGGTTAGTAGGATGGTAGGAAACTTAAATTTGTTTAGGAGTTTTTTTTTTCATGTTCGATCAATTTTAAATGATTCTTAAATGATAGGATGCCAAACTACAAAAGTTGCACAATTTGTGTTAAAGTGATCAAAATGTTGCATGACAAAATTGTGACAACATTTGCAAATTTTATGGTTGAATGAAAAACTTCTCCCAACTATTATAGGAGTTAAAAAATAAACTAAAAGAAGTTGAAATGAGTCTATTTAGGGACTCTGGAATTGATCTTGAGGGGATTGATGTACTTTTTTGGTTTTGAAGTAATGCAATAAACTCTGATTTTCCTAAAATTTTGATGTAGAATCAATCATCACCTCCTTATATAGATTGAATTGTATTTGAAACCAATTGGAAACTATGAAGGGATGAACCAGGATCCTTATGAACCTAGTTTGTGTAATATTTGGTGAGTTTGGAGGGAGATATCATCAATTTGTGTTGACTGGGTCTGAAACCCTCACATTCTTAGCTGGAAAATGCCTTCTTCTAGAGATTTCACCAGTGGAAATTCATGGCCCTTAGTGGAATGAAATAAGGGGGAGTGTATATTGTGCTCAAAAAGGTTGGAGATAGGAAGATCAAGTTTGGAGTGAGAACAAGCTAGTTTTAGCCAGCATCTCTATGTGACCGATGAGTGAAAGGTGAAGAATACTTGATAAGATGAAAAATGAATATTGTAACTGAAGTTTTAGAGGCATGTTAAATCTTCTACAACTGTTGGTCTCATTTTATATGTCTAAATTTGATTACTTTCTTTGGTAGGGAAGCCTAATTAGACCTATTAGGGTTGTGTAACCATGAGATACTTAACACATTATGGGTGTGATTACAAACCAACACTTGTATTTTTTTTTGTAACATTTAAAAGGGTATCTGAAACCTTAGTTTGTTTCTCTAGTCTTTTGGGAAGTTGAAGAGTTAACTGGGAGAAACTAGGTTGATAGGGCTACAAGAGAATTATCCCTAGTATAGATGAGTAACCCTTGTTGAGTCAAACCCATATAAATTCCATTGGAAATGGATTGTTTGGGATTAAATAGGTGTGTAAGTGATTTCCAGTCTACTCTCCGTATTGTATGTTCATTTCATTCCCAAAGTGGAATACTAGTCTATGTGGTTTGTGTCTAGGAGTGATCTTAGGATCTTGTCACACAAATTACCAGTGGGATAGTTTGAAGAAGTAATGTAATGTGTCAAGAGCCTACATGAAGTATTGTTGAAATGATGGAGATTAGTGGTGATTGTTCATGAGGAGTTAGGGTCATTTTTGGGCTAAGTTAGAGAAAGACTTTGTTTCCTTGTGCATCTACATCATGGGTGATGCACTAGATGTTACCATAAGGGCTGGAGCATGTCATGGAGAGTCCTCTCATGTGAGAGATGAGCAGGAGTGAGTGGCATGGAGTCCTCATGTTATGGTAAGACTAAATGTTTAATATCACAGTGCATTTAATTTTAAATGAATATTATTAGTAGATAACTTATTATGACTACAAACTTATCTTTATATATATGGTCCATTTATGTTCAGTTGATGATACAGGGGAGATAATATAGGTGTAGGATGCCATGCTCTTGACCATTTCATTTTACCTTTACAGCCCTATGTTACATGTTTTCAAATTCATTAGTTTGCTTTTTTTTATCAGTATACATGTTTTTTCATTAAAATGAAAGTCATATACTAATTAATATTTTCATCTTATTTACTCTTGCAGGTTTCACCTACTACCAACAAGTTACAACGTGAGGGGAGTGCAATAACACATGTTGACAAGGGGAAGGTAATTAAGAGTTTTATAATGATTATGCATGTACTTGTCAGTTGTGCATACTAATTTTTATTTTATATGGTTAATTGTACAGAGGATGATATCTGACGATTTCGTGACAGAGCTTCACAAGCCTACCCTCTTAGGCATTTGATTTTGCCATGACATCTGCACAATACATATATTTCTATATTTATTTTTTACATTTTTTTTATAATTATACATAATTGTCATTATTCATGTTTTAAATTTATTTTCTATGAACAAAAACTTTATAGGATAAATTGTATCAAATTCATGGTTGCAAACATAAATAGGTCAAAACTGGCACTATTAGCGATGTCCCTTCTCTACCAATGATATATGTTAGGACTCCTGAACACATGAGGAGATGTGGAGATGAGGTACATGACAATTCAATTTTAAATTTTAATTAAACTATTGTTCAATATAAATTTTGATGTTAATTTTCTATATGTACAAATCATATAAATTAAGCAATCTAAATGGTGGTTTCAATTTTTTTCTGTGCAGGATCTGTCAAAGCCAAAGACTATTTTGAAGAGGTTGTATTTTGATGATCCACTAGTGGCATAGGATGTCATACAACCATTTCTAGGTGTAGAGATTTTGAGATTCCATATATAACATTTTGAGATGGCATATGCCACATTGTCTAGACATCATGTATATTTTGTAGATATTTTGAGATGGCTCATACCACATTTTGTAAAAATTTGATCGAGTTGACATTTAAACCATATTTGTATATGGATATTGTCATGCCCAAAACTAGGGCAAAACACACACACAATTTTTTTTTAAAACACATAAGTACGCAGATTGAATAAGGGTCATGCCACAAATAGGTGTAGAATTGGATCATCAACTTGTTCCACGGATTATATGAATGCTTAACTCTGGTTGGTCTAACTCTGATTCCATGTTTAACTACATTTAGTATCATGATGATAGTTAGTTGTTATGATTATATGTTGAATTAGGTTGACCTAATGCTTACTTAACTCTTAACCTATATTACAATTGAATCCATTTGAATCTAGTTCTAGTTTTCTTTCAACATTAATTACTAGCTCAAAACCTAGTCAAATTAATATTCTACTCCCTTTTTAAACAAACATACATGAAACATTTATCAATTGACATGCTTAAATTTGAATAACAGTTTCACTATACCAAAAAACTATTAACTAAAATCTAATAGCTGAAATCAAATTTGATTTCCTAACCTACCAATATTATTTCTAATAAAATTATCCCCCTTTTATGAAAACACATGCAATCCTAATTCATCAATCTCCTAACAAAACAACTTTAAATTAACCTTTAATAAGACAATTAAATTATCCTCTAATACAAAATTTAAATTAACTTCGAATTGAAATCTAACATAACCCCAAACCCCTTGAACACAAGAGTAACATAATCCTTTTTCCATGATGATAAAATTTAAATTAACATTAACTATACATTTGAATAAATTGAGTAAATCTATTTCTCTAATATGCTAATCAAAATCTTAGGCCAAAATTCTTATTAAATTAATTCACAAATCTCACAATTTTAAAATAACCTAAACAACTAATGTTAAGGATCCATTTAAAATGATTAATTATTATTTTAATATGTTGTTCCAATACCAATAAAATTAGATCATGTTAATAAATCCATTCATCTTTCATAACCAAAAGTTATTAATCTACTAACTAAAGCTATAACATTGAATCAATTTATATATGTATAAAATGCTGCCCAATTAAGAATTAAAAAAAAACAATAAAGAAATAGACCTAATTAACTAACCTAAACTATCTACTAACTGCCTATTAACCTAATCTTACTGCCAAATAATCTACTAACCTAACTACCTACTAACTCCCTATCCCATCCCAAGGGTCAAATCAGCAAGGGGTTTCAATACCTAATGGGGGAGTGTAGGTCTAAAGGACTATTTTTGGGCCCACCACCTAATCTACCCCCATTCCTATGCAAGGAATTTCACATGGAAATGACAAGACATCAAAGGTGGCACGGGCTACAAGGCAGGGAGGATGATGAGTTTTCTAGGGCCCACCAACATATCTCCATCCTTCCCAAGGAGAATTCGCATGGAAGGGGGAGAGAGGGTTGACTTGGCCAAAGGACATGTCAGAACTTAGAAGGATGTGGACAGCAAGGGAGGTGGTGCATGAACCAAGTAGTGCAGCCCTTAAACAATATAAGTTACTTTTTAGACTTTACACAGTCCAATGTACAAGCAAGAGATAAAGAGGTAAAGGTGGGGCCTACGGAAAAGGGTAAAAACAAGGTAAGTTTAATTTAGAATTATTATTAATTACATGGTTATGATAGTGAGATTAGGACATGAATTTAATCAGAGAGAGAGAAAATTGGGAAATGAATATTCTCTGTGGTAAGGAGAATATTTTCTTTCCCATACAAATTCCAAAGAGCATTTTTGCTCTAAATCTGGAAAGTGTCATGGGTTTTGTTTGTTTTAAGCTCTTCCATTTTGATTTACTTGGTTCAATTTTTATAATAGATTAGGATTGATTTATTTGAGCAATATACTAAGAGGACTAATAGCATTAGCTGATTTCTTCATTGTCATACTAACTAGTTTGATTTGTTATTGTTATCAAGGTTATTTCTTCTTCTTAAGAGTTGAGATTGAAATGGAGATTTTTAATGTAGAGAGTTGAATCTATGGAGATGAAATGGAGACTTTCGAAGGGAAAATGGAGATTTTAAGATTCACAAATTCTCAATATTTTTATGATATGAAACTATTATATTGTATTTCTCTTTCAATATTGGGTATCCCTCTAACATGAATCGTTAACTTCTTTTTTTTTTCTAAGCAATAGAATGCAATATGCATGAACTAAAGAATCCATCATTTACATTATGGTAATCTTACAAACTACAATTACATATCTTCAAGATGGTAAATCTATACAATACATGGATGGTATGCAACATTTCTTCCTTTAATAAATTATTACATAGAGAATGAGATCTCTTCACATCTAGCTTGAAAAGCTTCCAAAATGAACATTACAACAATCAACAAAGAATGAATTTCAATACAAATGAGTGACTATGCAATATTGAAGTTGCTTACACACAACTACCCCCAAATAGGGATTTATTTCAAGCTTCTTTCACCATCATCATGACTTCAAAAACCTATAAATTTCATGAGGGGAACCATGGGAAGCTCACCTCCCAACCAAGGCCTCAAGGAGGCCACCACCGAGCTTGGAGAACCAAGGATAAACAAGATTTCACATCTAAATTCTTACAAACATCTTATAGGCACAAAACACAATAAACTCCCAACCAAAGTTTCACAAATGAGTTTTCCAAACCCATTGAAGTATGGTGAAGGTAGGATTTTTCAAGGAGGAGAATGCCATTGCAATTTCCAAATTTCTCAACAAGAGTTTTTCCATGCCTCTCCAAGGCTACATTGACATTCCATCCATATACACATTTGGTCATTTCTATACCAAAAATAATATTTACAACATGGCTTCATGGAGCCCGTACTCCATGAAATTATCCCTCTTCTTTAAGAGAAGAGACTCTCACTGCAATGGAGAGCCCAACTAATCCCTTCACCCAAGGCCACTTCTTCCCTTCCCAAAGGTTGAGTAATGCCTTAACTCCCATGAACAACACTCCCAATCCAAAAGAACAAGAATTGATACAAAAATCTAAATGCATTCCCAACCCAACACATGACAAAAAAATCTACATACAACAACACTATACAAGATTACATACATGAACACCATACAAGATTTCATATTCATAAAACAATAACATCCAAATCTACTTGCAAAAAACAAGCACTTCATGGCAAAGGAGACCAACCTTCCAAATGTGTTATGGAAAAATGAAACTTGAGAAGAGCCCAAATCCTTATCCTTCCTCTATCCAAACCCTAATTGTCTCTAAAATTAGAGAGTGGGTGAGCACCCACTAAGTCTCTCCAAATACTCTAAAAAGACCCCCAAAAGTGTACTCAAGACCTAGCAATAATGAGACATTACATCTATCCTTTTGTCTCCCCTCTTAATTGTGAGTTTAGTAAGGAGTGTGGGACAAGTTAGATGCATGTGGCCATCTCCATTTTCGCCACTTTTGAAAAGTAGGCATTTTGGAGAGTCACAATGGTGACCTAGGTTTCTCCCATAGGTTAAAAAAAGCCCTAACCCAAGGTACCCCCTTAGGGTTAACTAATTTTGGTCAAAAATACACTCTAGGGTCACTTTTAACCCCTCCAAGGTACCCCTAAAGTCCAAATCCCAGTTCCAACTTGATGTGATCCCTACAAGACATCTATATGCAAGTGGGATTAAAATAATATCCTATAAGGTTTGGTGATTCTTTCCCAAGCCCTAATTTGACATGTCACCACCCACATGGACAACACAAGTGTCAAGTGACACCAAAAAAAATACACATCACATTCACAATGAAATGTCCAAACAACAACATGAATTTCAAACTATTAACACACATTCAGATTACGTTTACAACAAAGATCACATTACAACAAGGTTTCAATCCCTTATTGGATTAAACCTTGGCTTACTCAATTCACATGTGTTTAGCCATGATTCTCCAAATAATTCCATGGTTCCCTTTCCTACACACTAAACTTTGAGCATCAGTAGTCCAAGATGATAAAATCACATGTAATATACATTTTCAATTAATAATTAGCAACATTAATCAATAAGCAGAATTAAGTCCCTAATTGAAATTTTTATACAAAAATGTTTAAAACATAAAAAATCCTTAATCACCATGACATAACATCCATGAAATATTCATGTCTAATCATGATCTAATCTCCTCATTAATTCACTTGTCCTAAACATATATAATCAAAATCAACCACCTATTCTAGGTCTAATCCATATCAAAATACAATGCGCACAATATAATCATCGTCATAGCATAATATCACGTGTCTCTGTCAGGATAATCAAAAGTGTATCAATGTATCAAAACATAAAGTGTCAAAGTGTGATCGAGCAGTAAAGCTATGATAGGTCAGGGTGAGGCCTCACAGATATGCATAATTTAAAAATACAATTACATATATAGAATGTTCATTTTCATATTATTTCTTTATCATGTGTGGTACATGTACTATTCATTTTTAGAGAATCATTGCATATTTTTGTTATGGAAGTTTCATGGTTATTGTGTTTCAATAATTTTTTATGTATTTGGAAATATTTGTTGTGTTTCCATAAAATTTGATATTTTTTGATAACGTGTTTCCTATTTGTATCTTCATGATGAGAGAGTCACAACATTTTGTTATTACATTCTTTATGGAGAGTCATAATCATTAATCCTTTATTCCATTTGAAAGAGTTTCAACATTTCATAACTACCATCTTTTCATAGAGCCGCGATCATTCACAACTGGTGCAGGAGTACCTAATGGAATTATGGTCCAGGACAACGTAATAGATTGTAACCCTCCAAAAGGTAGCCCAAATATTTATTTGTTCTTCATGGTCATGAACCACCACTACCAATGTGTAAGGTTGGGAATTTTTATCCATGGAATGGTCCATTTTTGGCTCCCCACTTGCCAGAATGCTTGGCGCCATAACGTATCAACAATGTCCCTTAGGTTTCCTAAGTGCACAAAAGTGACAAACTTTTCTGTGGTACTTCTCTCAATCTGGCGCACATGGGTATAAACCATCTAAAGATTTATGATTCCAAGAGGCCCCTCTACATTAACCTATCTCATATTTTAAAGACTCCAAGTGATGTTTTTAAGGCAGCAATTTTTTTGTTGATGCAAAAACTATCAAGGGCATTCAATAGAATGCTGCAAGGTAGCTCAAATATCTATCAGCTCTTTATGGGAAGAAATTTCCACCACCAAAATTTATAATTGGGTGGGTTTACCCAAGGCATGGTCCTTTTTTTTTCTCCCCACACATCATAACTCTCGATACCATACCCTACCGACAGTGTCCCTTAGGTGCCCTAAGTGCACAAAAGTGACAAACTTTATCGAGGTATTTCTCTTAATTTGTGACACCTAATTATGAATTGTTTCAAGTTGTAGGATCATGAGAGGCCCCTCTACAATAAAATATCTCATATTTTCAAGAATCCAAGTGGTTTTAATAGGGATACAATTTTTCTTTTGATGGAAAAGTTGTTAGAGGCATTCTATGGAAAGTTGCAAGGTAGCCCAAATCTCTATTTGTTCTTTATAGGCACAAATTGACACCACCGACACATCCAGTTGGGTGGGTTTACCCAAGTAATGATCCTTTTTTTTCTCCCTTCTCACCAGAACACTCTACGCCATACCCGACTGACAATATCCCTTAGGTTTCCTAAGTGCACAAGAGTGACAAACATTGCTAGGGCATTTCTCTCAACCGAGTTCACATGCTTATGAATTGTGTGAAGCTATAGGATCATGAGAGGACCCTCTACAATATAATATCTCATATTTTCCAAGAATCCATGTAGTTTTAAGTGTAGCAATTTTTCTGTTGATACAAAAAATGTAAGAGGAATTCAATGGAAAGTTTCAAGGTAGCCCAAATCTCTATCTGTTCTTTATGGGAATGAATTGTCACAACCAACAGGTCTAGTTGGGTGGGTGTACTCAAGGAATGGTCTATTTTTGGCTCCCCACTCACTATAAATATTGGTGTCATACCCTATAGACTATGTTCCTTAGGTTCCCTAAGTGGTATACCTCTACAATACATTTTATTTAAGTTTTTGTGTTTAATCAAAAAATTCTAAGAGCTAAAATAAACAAATTAGGATACAAAATAAAGAAATTATAAGAGCTTCATCAACACATTACCAAGGAATCATATTATAGTGGTTTTTCTCACCACATGACTGGTGATAAAACCAAATTTGAACATCTTGAACACTATGATGGTGGAAGTGTTAGTTTTGGGAATGATGAACCCTTCTATGTAAAAGGTAAAGGTTGTATTGCTCTTACTGAAGGAATTAAATGTGATAATGGTTATTTGATTGAAGGATAAGGCATAATCTACTAAGTGTGGCACATTTGAATAACATTGGTTTCATGGTAGAATTCATGAATGGTAAGGCCAAGCTCCTCGATGGTAGAGGAAACCTAGTTGAAACTAGCAGGAAAAGAAAAGGTAATCTATTTTATCTTGATCTTAATGAAAGTTCATGTTTTATTGTAGAAGTAGAAGAAAGCTAGTTATGTCATAAAAGGTTGTAACATGTGAAATTTGACAACCTAATCAACATAAGTAAGAATAGAAGAGTAAGAGAAATTCTTGTTCTGAAGAAACCTAAACTAGCATTATGCAAGCAATGTCAAATTGGGAAGATGGGAAAAACTAGCTTCAAGAGAAAGAACTAAAATATAGAATAAGTCTTAGAATTGGTGCATATTGACTTATGTAGACCAACTGGAACAAAAAGTTACACAGGTGAGAAGAAATTCATTCTATTTGTTGATGATCATCCCAGAATGATGACTATTATGTTTCTCAAAGAAAAAATTAAAATCCTTTCAGAAGTTCAAATGGTACCTAGCCAGAGTTGAAAAAGAAACAGGAAAGAAACTTAAATGCTTAAGATCTGACAAAGGAGGAGAGTTCATTTCTAATGAATTAAATGATTTTTTCAATGAAAGAGGAATCAAAAGATAGGTATCTACCCCAGGTACACCACATCAGAAAGAAGAAATAGATCCATTATGGATTATGCAAGAACCTTGATGATTGACAAGGATGTTTCTACCAAAGACTGGAAGGAATCCATTAGCACTGAAATTTACACCTTGAACCGAGTTTAATTGAAGAAAGGTACTGAGAAAACAACTTTTGAACTATGGTATGGCTAAAAACCTAATGTTTGTTATTTCAAAGTATTTGGAAGTAGATTTTTCATCTTGAAGGAAACAAGAAATGGAAAATTTGATGTAAAAAGTGATGAAGGTATATTTGTAGGCTACTCTAGCAAAAGAAAAGCATATAAATGTTTAAATATTACTACTCATAAAGTCATATAAAGTGTGCATGTAAAGGTCGATGAGTGTTAGTAAATAGATTGTTCTTCATTGTTATAACTCTAAGATGCCCAAATATGAAGAAACTATTGAATACAACAGTTGGAAACTTGTTATTTTGAAAAACTAATTTCCCTCTAAATTTAAAGGTACAACTCCCTTATATGAATGATTTTCAGTGAATCTTGATCTTTCCTAATCTAATAGGTGTATGTTCTTGACCTGAGAACATAAGAGGTACACCAAGCTAAACCTAGATAGGAAATAGCTCAGGAAGGATAAATTCAACTCTAAATCTAGTCGATTCTAAGATTTCATCAATTAGAATAACCCCCAATATCAGTAATGCATGAACTTCTACTGAAAATGTAGATGAAAGACTAAAGATTAATAATGAAATGAAAATGAATCAATCTATATTAGAGAAACATTTCCCAACTCAGGATAACAATAGATTTTCCTCTAAATTAACTGTATCAAATAAAAATACAGAAATCTAGTTCGAATACAGATTGTAAATCTAACCTCAAAGAAACATTCAAATTCAATAGAAAGATAAATGTAATACAATGGAACAGATAAAGAAATGGTATTCAGACACATAATTGACTCAGAAAAAATGCTATCTTTCACACTGTTAGCACTTTTTCTTGCACCACAACCTTAAAATGATAGTATACTGATTATACTTGAATTCAAACTCCCTTTTGACAAGAGAAAGGCTAATTGCTGAGGTATTTGATAACACTGGGGATACCTATTATCACCTCCTTCATTTTTGAGCTCCACAGACTCAGGAAGGTATTGCCTAGATAGTTCACTGTGTTTCAAGTAGAATTTAAATGGTGGATAGGGTCTTCACTGTTATGTTATTATATTTCTGATTATATCAATAAGATACCACTCTTCAGATGACTGGAAACAATTTGAAACAGAGCTTGACATGGAATACTATGACTATAATAACAAATAACAGTGGCATAAGGAAGTTTATCCTTCTTCTTTTTCTGAGTTTAAACTCAAAAAAGGCTAACCTTTTGATTCACTCTCTAAGGAATCAGTAATATGAACTGTATTACTTGAACACAATCCTTTTTCAATAGGTATGCACTTAGTAACAAAGATATACTTGAATATTTGTTTTATGCTTGATGATTGAATAAAAACTAAATAGTAAACCCTAACCAGTGCCTATCCTTGGGCAAAGAGTCAATGAAAACTTGAAACAAAAGAGATAAACTAATGAAGATACTATAGAGTGCCTTACAAACTATCCTCTCATATTCATACCACTGCATCAAATCCTTACAAAATGCTTTGCTCTCTGAAATTGCTTATGAAACTTAGTCCTCTCCTTGAAAGGAACTCATAGGCAATTAGACACACTATCTTATAGCAGGTATGTTTTGAATGCCTTACAAACAAACCATACTAGAGCACAAACAGAGTATAAAGAGACAAGAAAATATGAAAGAGGAGAAAATACACAGTATTTCATTAGAAAATTCTATCATAACATATCCAGACAAGAAGCTTGAAAGACTGAGACCAGAAGAGGAATTTACATCACAGTAATATATTCAAAATCATTGGGACCTATTCTAAACTTTGGCAGGGAAAAATCCCAAAAATAGAGAAGAGGAGAGGAACCATCAAAATAGAGAGAAGAGGAGAATATAAAGAAGAGAGATAAACCCTAAAATTCATGCTTGTCATACACCTGTCCCCCTTCTAAAAATCTGATCTGCTCTCACTCCTCTGAAAATATATGAAACTCATTTACCTTTTAATATCTCCTTTTTCTCTATTGGTAATCACATAATCTAATTATCTTTACCCCTTCAAAGTCTTCAACTCTGATTGATTTCATTAATACCTGACTCCACTTGTCTATTCAAAATCTAAATTCATCGATGACTAAAATTTGATATCATTGTGTCTTCAAATACTGATTTTGTTATGCCTATGAGAAAGTGTTTCAAATCTTATTTACTCTATCCTTTCAAAATTTTGACCTTATCCCTTACCCTTTCAAAGTCTAAATCTGATATTATTCTCCTCTGAAACTGTCATTAAAATCTGATATCTCTAAAAAAATCTGATTGCCTTCTTGAAAACTTTATCTTTTTGCCCCATCTATGCAAATCTAATCTTCATTTCATATCCTCAAATCTAATCTTTGTTGCAAAACCCTCTGACTTCAACTATCTTCAAAAATCTCTAGGAGTAAACATTTGAAATTTTGCAATAAAAAACTATAGAATTCCTTTAAAATTTATCTTGTGCTCATTCCAAAGTCTTTGAAACTCTCAATTTTTTGCCATTTTCCCATAATCGACCAAAAATTGACAAGTGTCACCTCTAGGCTGGCTACTCTAAACTAGTCTTTAATTGTGCTTTAACCCTGGGTCACTTTTTCCTCTTTATCTCCAAGTTTCTAAGAAATTCACCTAACCATGGTCTGATTTGGAGACATGGCCACCAACATTAGTCTCATAGTCTCTAAATCATTTCACTCTAACTGTCACCTTCTCGCGACCACGCGACTACATAGTCTCCATGTCTCTGAAACCCTTTAACTTAACTGCTAACATTCAATGACCATGTGATAGCATTTGGCAGTTTATCCTCAGCATCCGATGACCACATGACTAGCAGTTATCTCCTCATCACAATGGTTATCTCCTCCATCTGGAAACCTCGTGACTAACCACTAGCAGTCAGTCGCCAAGTCTCAGTGGCTATCTCCTTGGCGGCTATCTTCTGGCGACTACCTAACCAGATGCCATGTGTCACTTTCATCAAAATTTACTTTCCTTCATTTTTGGGCATAGAAACTGAGGCATCAGATGATTGGGTGAGCGCGTGGAGAGCCTCCTCATCTTTCTTCAAATTAACATGTTCTTGTTTTGGCTTATAAACATTCTAAAATTCTACCATGGCATGAATGTGGGATAATGTGTTTTATAGTTTCAAAGCCATTTTCAAATTTGGGCTCAAAATATTGGGTCCCACCATGCATTCCAACCTACAGCACTCAAGGGCCCACCAAGAGCCTTTGGGCTCTCTTATTTACTATGTAAGTTAGTGCTTTAGTATATAAATACTAAAAAATGCCACTGCACAAGCAATATGGGACAATGCATTTTCACTTTTCCAAGTTTTCTGAGTTTCTTTGAGCAAAGCTGCTCATTAATGGTGTTTGTTTCTTGCTGGTGGAGACCATTAACATCCTCTAATAGTCTGGGTGCCCCTTGCTATGGATCTACATTTTCCAATTTTAAACTAAAACCTCCAAAAAGTTCAAACTACTCCATCAAACTGGGCGTAGCACTCTGTGCAATTGATTTCTACTCCTTCGATGGGTTGCACAGCCTTTCAACAAGGATTAGTGTGGCATTTGGTTTTATACACCTATTGATTGCATTGACATGAAAGTCCCTTTTCATTTATTTATCTTCACCTTTCAGATTCTACACAATCTCTCTGTGTGGGTAGCTATATGCAATAAACAATGCTTGGCTATTACCTTCTACTTGGTATTGTTCTTTAAAGCTTTACAATTCCTCCACCAAGTGCTATCATAGTCCACCATATATTGAAGGTTTGATTTATAATTTCAAAACCATAAAAAAAAAGAGCACAATGATTTAACCTCCTTGTCAACGCAGGACACCATGCTGATTTGTTTGTGGTTTTGATTGCTGGCAACCTCCCCAATATGTTGCACAAGTTAATACATTTGCAACTTTTACTTTGCCTATTTTCATATGTTTAAAATACTCCCCAAATGCCACGCTAAAACTGACATTTTGTTTTGGTTTTTATGTTCTAAAAAACTTCAATTTTATACACAGACAACCATAGATATATTTGCATAGATTCATTTCATTCAATGTTTACAGTTTATACTGTTGAAAATGCCCTCCAATATGTTCCTACACAGCCTCTGTGTAATAGAAGTCTTTGTGTTTTTTAATTTAAAACTTTCAAAATAGAAATATCATTCCTTCATTGTCTGCACAGATTCATGGCAATGGTGAATTAAAAATACTTGATTTTCCCTTCTAAATGATGTGCTGGAGTTCATCTTTAGTGTAAACATGCCAATTGGCTATGCAGCCTTTCAAACTTCATAGCATTTAACTTGTGGCTTCTAATATGTTATTTTTCCTTTTCATATTGTGTAGACCTTTGCTTAACTTTTAGCCAATTTATATGCTTTTCAATGTTTCCATTTTGTTTATTGTGGGCTCATCCACCAAATGTTGTGTTGATCAATCGAGTAGGCTTCCAATCAATTTTGAAATTGCTATGTATATTGGCCATATCCCCCTTTGTTCATGCCTTAATGGATACTCATGTAGAATGGTGTGGTCATCCATTTAGAACATAGAAGATACCTAGAAAGTTCTTCTGACATTGTAGCTGTAAGTTATCCTTATAAGAATACAACTGGCATTGAAACATAATTCTGGCATGTGGACAATTTGACAAAATGTTGAAAAGAAGATATCCTAGTAGATGGCATTGATTGTTGTTTTACATTATTTGAAAGCTTTCTTGCACCCGATGTCTCCTATCTATACTTTCATATTTTAAATTTTGAACATAAAGTATAAACCGGTGGACTTCATAATCATTTTAACATTTATGCAGATCAACCACATAATATCGCAACTGGCCCTAGGAATGAGTTCTGAAAACTGACAACATAACATCTTGCAAGCATGGGAACCGGAAGACAAAATCTTATCCAGCATCTGAACAACTTCCATCAACTAGATTAGTTCTGAAAATATTTGTGCTTCAATATAATAACATGCAAAGTGGGTGGTTTCATGTATTCTACAACTGAGAATTTGCAAACCCTGCCAGAAGTGTCAATCAGAACAATATTGGGTTGGTTTCTAAAGGGCCATTACTTGGAAAATTAATTCAATCATCCATACTGAATATGCATGCAAAAGGACATTTTCAAATTCATCATTCGGTGCAAGATGCAAATAATCAAACCTAGCACTTCCAGAATATTATGCAAATGTAAATGTTGAAACTCCACAAATCTCTTTTGGATCGGTCATTGCAAAATGACTAAATCATATTCTGAAACTTCACCTTCATGTCAGATAGTATACTGACATGCAATGAAAATGGTCCCACAATCAGATCTTGAAAATAAAATTCATACAGGAAGTTATCATTTCCTTAAAATGACCATTTTGCAAACTTAACTCTTTTCTGCACTACAAACTGAATAAAATGCCTCTGAAACTGAATTCATAAGGTCACCAAAATGAACCTTCAAAATCTTGACCTCTGAACTTAGATTCATTGTCATGTGTAGAATGAAAAACCTCAGTTACCTTGTTCTAAAAACAAACTTCTTAACTGATACCAATTTGCAAATGTTAGCATCTTAAAACTTTTCTGAATTTTAACACAGTCAAAAAGTAGAAACTAAATTTGGAAACAACGAAGCAAAGTGATCAACTGGATTGATAAAAATTTGGAAATGTTCAAAGGAGCTCATTTCTAGGTCTACAATGTAGAACATCCTCCAATTACACTTGACCTCAAACCGGGTGAAAATAGGGAAACCACAAAGTATGTCATTTAATTCTGAATTCTGCATCTTCAGTGAAATTTTTAATAAATCAGAAATGGAAAGGCTCTGGCAAAGTGAATAACTAGATTGGAAAGAATCTGTAAATCCTCAGGTGAGTAGACTCTCATGTTTGAAATATGAGGGACAACTCAATTATCCAAAATGTTCAACCGGGTACACATTTTTAAGACCTCAAAGTGGACAACTTAGCAATACTGTACTTGAAAACTCAGGAAATCAGAATTATTCACCAATAGAATGGTTCTAAAAAAACTTGTCATCTGATTTCATAGGGATCTGTAAACTGGAAAAATTCATTCTTTGTCATGCCTAAAATACTTGGGAACACACCATGATGTCATACCTATCCATCTAATCAAAGATACAGGCCTTCAAAATAAGGTATTCAGAAATCTTCATTCAACAACTTTTGGAAACTTAACAAAGTACCAACAGAATCAGACTGGAAAATTGCTCAAATGGATTCATCATGATCTAGGAAATGGAAAATATGAAGTATGTGACCACTAGAACATAGTACAAAAGGAATTTTCTCAATTGACTCAACTGGTCAAAAGTTATAACCTATCAAACGGGGCAATTCAGATTTCTAGGCAGAACCAATACACAAACAGTTCTAAGCGACCAACTTGGGGAATATGGAAACTTATCAAATGGATTGATAATGACTTGAGATCTAAAACATAAGCTCTTTGATATGCATGTAACACATTCCCAAAGTAGTGACTCATGAAACTCAACAGGGAACAAGATAATCAAAAGCAAAGTAAGCCCCGGAAAGCAAAATGACATTTTAGCAAAATGTAGTTTTAGGTGACCACCTCAAAAGGACTACTCCCTAAACATGTCAGATTTGAAATTCAGGAGTTGGAACCCACTTCATATATCA
The DNA here is from genome assembly GCA_018584345.1 of Thuja plicata. NCBI lineage: Eukaryota > Viridiplantae > Streptophyta > Pinopsida > Cupressales > Cupressaceae > Thuja > Thuja plicata. The sequence goes on along the minus strand of MU225715.1, from coordinate 2,394,630 downwards.
AATGAAAGACATTGAAGCCTCCTCTCAAGTAATATCTGATGAAAATCACCAGGGCATCTTTTTCAAGCATTCTAACTGAGCCTTCTCACAAAATTTTCAAGGGTACTCACCTAGCTTATCTAAATTTTTTTAAATGGTCACTCCAAATTTGTGCCAAATTTGAGAGGACCAACAGTGGATCTGACTAAGGATGGTTTAAATGTAATTTAATATAGAGAACCACAGATCTCTAGAGTAGCAGACCACCCCAAAACTAAAATTCAGATTTTATCACTTTTCTTTTTCTCTTTCCACCCTCACCTTCACCTCTCAAAACTTTTCAAAAAATGGGGAAACCTCTTACTGAAAGAAAATACACAACTGAAAGGGAAATAAACTATACAATATGTTCACTATCTACAAGAGGCCCAAAGCCCAAAACTGAGATCAACTCTTACCTCTGTCAAACACAAAGCTCTCTACCCCATGTTTCAAAAATATGATAACAGTACCACTCTTATCTATTTGGTCCAATCCACTATCATCGTATATCAACTCATCACATGACAACAAATCTGCATATTCTTCATATGAGCTTCCATAAATATTAGGCATATTTTCATCATAAAAAAATTGTGGCATATATATGTCACATTCATTAGATAAGAACATACTTTGATATCTGTGACTTTTATCATCTTTCATTTGTAAACCACAACTAAAAAACTCACCATTCAACTAAAAGGAGGGATGCTCAACCTTTGTCATACTGCTTGGGCAAGCATCATTAGGTCCATTCACATCCATCATTTGCCTCTCAAAAGAAAACATACCTTGATCTTTATGCAAAACCTAAGAGGCCTTATCACATGGAAAATGATCATCAGACTTAGGACATTTATCAAATATAACATGATAAATCATCTTAGGATATGGAGCAACAACCTAACCATCAAAAATAGGAGCACCTTGCATATCATAAATCCTCTTTCTAACAAGAAAGGCATCCTGCACCTTATTATCATTAAACAAACTCAAAGCAAAGTGGTGGGTGGGAGGGAAAGTACTAGCACATTGAATGTTTTCCAATGAAACCTGAGCCACTGATTGACCACTATTTAATGGTTTAAAGGCATATTTAGAATCAAGACAAGATTCAAAATCCTCATTGTTATCCAAATTAGTTCTTAACTCCATATTTAGATTTTCCACATCTACTGAATCTGAAACCACATTGAAAACCTCATCATCTGGTAAATCAAACTGAATTTTATTGTAGCCTAATGAAGGAGTACAAGAAGAAATAGTATCACATATGTCCAAATCAGAATGCATTGATTCACTTTCCTTATCAAAATCAATATGTATTGGACATGAAATTTCAAAGCTTTCATTTCTTGAATATCTAAGATACTCAAAAGATAAAATCTTTGTAATTTGTTCACTGTGAAGGGAACAATAGTCATCTTCTTCATTTATCTCCTTACTGTCTTCTTGCATGATGCTGCAAATTTATTCTTGGTTGGAGTCTTGTAGTGAAACCTTTGAAATCATAACTTCTTGTGTAAGGTCCTCACTAAAAACACTCATGTCTGCATCATAGTTGTCTTCTTGCTGGTTGCATATATCTTTTTCATTGTCTTTCCACTTATAAAGCTTTATATCAATATCATAATCAGCAATATCCTCACCAGTAGTAGACTCTTCATCATCACTAAACATATATTCATCTTTAGCACTTTCAATATCATTAAATTTAGATTCACTATCAGATTTATCATTAGATTCTTCAATAATCTAGGAATTTTCAGATTCAATATCATTATTCTCAACATCTGATATATCTTTAGAAGAAGCATCCTCTAAACCTTTTATCAATTCTATAACTTGCTGAAAAAATTTTGCCCTCTGAGAAATTGATAAATGGCATGTATGAGGAAAACAAATTTCAACAAATAAATCAACCCATACATAGTTCTGAGGACAAAAAATGATACCGTAGTATTTTAGTTTATCAACAAATCTCATGTAAAAATCATTTGGTGATTCTCCTTCCTCTTTGCTCATGTGTCCTTACAAAAGTAACACCACGATTTCTTGAAGTTTTTGTCTTAACATATCTGTCTCTGCTTTGATAAAATCAAACTCTGATATAGGATCTTTTAATTTAGGTACATCATGTTCTTCACTGTGCTCTTTATCCTCATACTGCTCTACATAACTAAGCTGGTCAAAATCACTAAATCTTTTAATAAAACAAGCCTCTAATACTTTCATAGATTCTATTGAGCCATGAGGTAGATTCCTAAACCAATCTCTTGCAACATCACTAAGGACATTACAACAATTTTCATCAATATATTCTCATGTGAAATGTTATGGTTGTCCACCAAGTTAGCAAAGGCTTCTAAATGATCCTCAACTGATTGCTCACCAAAACCAGTAAACCTTGGCAAACACTCCCTAACCTTTGATAAAATATGATTCAGATATCCATAGATACCCTCAAAAATAATTGCCCCATACAAATTATTACCCCTCCAATCACTAGATTGTGACATCTTACCAGTCAAAAAGATTACAGACTGCCTCTTTTTCCCTCTTAATTTAGTGTTGACCACTTAATAGGGAAAACTTATGTATAACTGATTTTCATGGAACAAAAGACTTATCCAATAAAAATAAAAATACCTGGAGTATGAAGAAGTTGCTGCAAACTATTTATTTGAAGTCTCCTCCAAATCACTTTCAAAATTTTGTAGAGCCGCCACCTCTTTGCAGAGGAAAAGATTTGAATAGCTGAGAACTTCTTCCCAAATTTGACCTTCTTCAAATCAACAACTTATACATCTCCAACATACAACCTTTTTATGATTCCTCTAATTATAAGAGACCAAAAATCTATTGTCCTTCTCACTACAAGTCCACTTTTCTTTTTTTTAGTCTTTCTTGAATGTGCACACTGGTGCAAATCAGAGCTCAGAGTCGCCACTCACCAGTAGTGAGATTGTATGAATATAAATTTGAGGAACTTGGACTTGAAAATACTATGCAATGATAGACAGAGTAGATTTGACTCACTTTTCAAAAATTTGAGGAATATATTTTCTTTGCAAAGAATGACTCTATGACTAGACTCTAGGTTGATTCAGCAAAGCAAGGAATTGAACATCTTAAACTTGCTATCCTTTTATTGATCCCCAACGGAGTCACCAATTTGTTAGCACTTTTTCTTGCACCACAACCCTAAAATGATAGTATACTGATTATACTTGAATGAAAACTCCCTTTTGAAAAGAGAAAGGCTAATTGCTGAGGTATTTGATAACACTAGGGATACCTATTATCACCTCCTTCATTTTTGAGCTCCACAGACTTAGGCAAGTATTTCCTAGATAGTTCACTGTGTTTCAAGTAAACTTCAAATGGTGGATAGGGTCTTCACTATTATGTTATTATATTTATGATTATATCAATAAGATACCACTCTTCAAATGACTGGAAACAATCTGAAACAAAGCTTGACAGGGAATACTATGACTGTAATAACAAATAACAGTGGCATAAGGAAGTTTATCCTTCTTCTTTTTCTAAGCTTAAACTCAAGGAAGGAAAACCTTTTGATTCACTTTGTAAGGAATCAGCAATATGAACTGTATTACTTTAACACAATCCTTTTTCAATAGGTATGCATTTAGTAACAAAGATATACGTGAATATTTGTTTTATGCTTGATGATTGAATAAAAACTGAATAGTAAACCCTAACCAATGCCTATCCTTGGGCAAAGAGTCAGTGAAAACATGAAACAACAGAGATAAACTAATGAAGATAATGTAGAGTGCCTTACAAACTACATGTAGTTGAGATAGAATGCCTTACAAACTATCCTCTCATAATCATACCACTGCATCAAATCCTTACAAAATGCTTTTCTCTCTAAAATTGCTTATGAAACTTAGTCCTCTCCTTGAAAGGAACTCATAGTCAATTAGACACACTATCTTATAGTAGGTATGTTTTGAATGCCTTACAAACAAACCATACTAGAGCACAAACAGAGTATAAAGAGACAAGAAAATATGAAAGAGGAGTAGATACACTATATTTCATTAACAAATTATGTCATAACATATCAAGACAAGAAGCTTGAAAGACTGAGACTAGAAGAGGAATTTACATCACAGTAATATATTCAAAATCATTGGGACCTATTCTGAACTTCTGTAGGGAAAAACCCCAAAAATAGAACAGAGGAGAGGAACCTTCCAAATAGAGAGAAGAGGACAATATAAAGAAGAGAGATAAACCCTAAAATTCATGCTTGTCATACACTTGTCCCCCTTCTAAAAATATGATCTGCTTTCACTCCTCTAAAAATATCTGAAACTCATTTACCTTTTAATATCCCCTTTTGCTCTGTCGGTAATCACATAATCTGATTATCTTTGCCCCTTCAAAGTCTTCAACTCTGATTTATTTCATTAATACTTGACTCCACTTGTCTATTCAAAATCTGAATTTATCAGTGACTAAAATCTGATATCATTGTCTCTTCAAATACTGACTTTGTTATGCCTCTCAGAAAGTGTTTCAAATCTGATTTACTCTGTCCTTTCAAAAGTTTGACCTTATCCCTTACCCTTTCAAAGTCTAAATCTGATATTATTCTCCTCTGAAAATGTCATTAAAATCTGATATCTCTGCAAAAATTTGATTTCCTTCTTGAAAAAATTACCTTTTTGCCCCATCTGTGCAAATCTAATCTTCATTTCATATCCTCAAAACTGATCTTTCTTGCAAAACTCTCTGACTTCAACTATCTTCAAAAACCTTTGGGAGTAAACATTTGAAATTTTGCAATAAAAAACTATAGAATTCCTTTAAAATTTATCCTATGCTCATTCCAAAGTCTTTGAAACTCAATTTTCTACATTTTTCCCAGAATAGACCAGAACTTGACAAGTGTCACCTATGGGCTAGCTACTCTAAACTGGTCTTTAACCCTGGGTCACTTTTTCCTCTTTATCTCCAAGTCTCTGAGACATTCGCCTAACCATGGTTTGATTTGGAGACATGGCGACCAGCATTAGTCTCATAGTCTCTGAATCATTTCACTCTAACTACCACCTTCTCGTGACTACACAGGCTCCATGTCTCTGAAACCCTTTAACTTAAATGCTAACATTCAATGACCATGCGATAGCATCTGGCGGTTTATCCTCAGCATCCGGTGACCACATGACTGGTAGTTATCTCCTTGTTGTAGCGGTTATCTCCTCCATCTGGCAACCTCATGACTAATCGCTAGCGGTAAGTTGCCAAGTCTCAGCGGCGATCTCCTTGGCGGCTATCTTATGGTGACTACCTGACCGGACGCCACGTGTCACTTTCGTCAAAATTTACTTTCCTTTGTTTTTGGGCACAAAAACTGAGGCATCAGATGAATGGGTGCACGCGTGGAGAGCCTCCTCATCTTTCTCCAAATTAACATGTTCTTATCTTGGCTTATAAACATTCTAAAATTCTACCATGGCATGAATGTGGGATAATGTGTTGTATAGTTTCAAAGGCATTTTTGAATTTGGGCTCAAATTATTGGGTCCCACCATGCATTCCAACCTCTAGCACTCAAGGGCCCACCAAGAGCCTCTGGCTCTCTTATTTACTATGTTAGTTAGCACTTTAGTATATAAATACTAAAAAATGCCACTGCACAAGCAATATGGGATAATGCATTTTCACTTTTCCAAGTTTTTTGAGTTTCTTTGAGCAGAACTGCTCATTAATGGTGTTATTTTCTTGCTGGTGGAGACCATTAACATCCTCTAATGGTCTGGACACCCCTTGCTATGGATCTACATTTGCCAATTTTAAACTAAAACCTCCAAAAACTTCAAACTACTCCACCAAACTGGGCGTAGCACTCTGTGCAATTGATTTGTACTCCTTCGATGGGTTGCATAGCCTTTCAACAAGGATTAGTGTGGCATTTGGTTCTATACACCTATTGATTGCATTGACATGAAATTCCCTTTTCATTTGTTGAAATTCACCTTTCAGATTCTACACAATCTCTTTGTCTGGGCAGCTATATGCAATAAACAATGCTTGGCTATTACCTTCTCCTTGGTATTGTTCTTTAAAGCTTTACAATTCCTCCACCAAGTGCTATCGCAGTCCACCATATATTGAAGGTTTGATTTATAATTTCAAAACCATAAAAAAAAAGAGCATAGCGATTTAACCTCCTTGTCAGCGCAAGACACCATGCTGATTTGTTTGTGGTTTTGATTGTTGGCAACCTCCCCAATATGTTGTGCAAGTTAATACATTTGCAGCTTTTACTTTGCCTATTTTCATATGTTTAAAATACTCCCCAAATTCCACGCTGAAACTGGCATTTTGTTTTGGTTTTTATGTTCTAAAAAACTTCAATTTTATACACAGAAAACCATAGATATATCTGCGCAGATTCATTCATTCAATGTTTCCAGTTTATACTGTTTAAAATGCCCTCCAATATGTTCCTACGTAGCCTCTGTGTAATAGATGTCTTTGTCTTTTTTAATTTAAAACTTTCAAAATAGAACTATCATTCCTTCATTGTTTGTGCAGATTCATGGCAATGGTGAATTAAAAATACTTGATTTGCCCTTCTAAATGATGCGCTGGAGTTCATCTTTAGTGTAAACATGCCAATTGGCTATGCAGCCTTTCAACCTCCATAGCATTTAGCTTGTGGCTTCTAATATGTTATTTTTCCTTTTCATATTGTGTAGACCTCTGCTTGACTTTTAACCAATTTATATGCTTGTTAATGTTTCCATTTTGTTTAGTGTGGGCTCATCCACCAAATGTTGTGCTGATCAATCGAGTAGGCTTCCAGTCAATTTCAAAATTGCTATGTATATTGGCCATATCCCCCTTTGTTCATGCCTTAATGGATACTCATGTAGAATGGTGTGGTCATCCATTTAGAACATAGAAGATACCTAGAAATTTCTTCTGGCATTGTAGCTGTAAGTTATCCTTATGAGAATACAACTGGCATTGAAACATAATTCTGGCATGTGGACAATTTGACAAAATGTTGAAAAGAAGATATCCCAGTAGATGGCATTGATTATTGTTTTGCATTATTTGAAAGCTTTCTTGCACCCGATATCTCCTATCTATACTTTCATATTTTAAATTTTGAACATAAAGTACAAACTAGTGGACTTCATAATCATTTTAACATTTATCCAGATCAACCACATAATATGGCAACTGGCCCTAGGAATGAGTTCTGAAAACTGAAAACATAACATCTTGCAAGCATGGAAACCGGAAGACAAACCCTTATCTAGCATCTAAACAAATTCCATCAAGAAAATTAGTTTTGAAAAGATTCAGGCTTCAAGATAATAACATGCAATGTGGGTGATTTCATGTATTCTGCAATTGAGAATTTGGAAACCCTACCAGAAGTGTCAATCAGAACAATATTGGATTGGTTTCTAAAGGGCCATTACTTGGCAAAGTAATTCAATCATCCATACTGAATATGCATGCAAAAGGGCATCTTCAGATTCATCATCCGGTGCAAGATGCAAATAATCAAACCTAGCACTTCCAGAGTATTATGCAAATGCAAATGTTGAAACACCACAAATCTCTTTTGGATCGGTCATTGCAAAATGACTAAATCATATTCTAAAACTTCGCCTTCATGTCAGATAGTATACTGACATGCAATTAAAATGGTCCCACAATCAGATCTTGAAAATAACATTCAGACAGGAAGTTATCATTTCCTTAAAATGACCATTTTGCAAACTTAACTCTTTTCTGCACTGCAAACTGAATAAAATGCCTCTGAAACTGAATTCATAAGGTCACCAAAATGAACCTTCAAAATCTTGACCTCTAAACCAGGATTCAATGTCATGTGCAGAATGAAAAACCTCAGTTACCTTGTTCTGAAAACAAACTTCTTAACTGATACCAATCTGCAAATGTTAGCATCTTAACACTTTTCTGAATTTTAACACAGTGAAAAAGTAGAAACTGAATTTGGAAACAGCAAAGCAAAGAGATCAACTAGATTTGTCAAAATTTGGAAATATTCAAAGGAGCTCATTTCTAGGTCTACAATGTAGAACATCCTCCAATTACACTTGACCTCAAACCGGGTGAAAATAGGGAAACCACAAAGTATGTCATTTAATTTTGAATTTTGCATCTTCAGTGAAATTTTTAATAAATCAGAAATGGAAAGGCTCTGGCAAAGTGAATAACTGGATTGGCAAGAATCTGTAAATCCTCAGGTGAGTACACTCTTATGTTTGAATTAGGAGGGACAACTCAATTATCCAAACTGTTTAACCGGGTACACATTTTCAAGACCTCAAAGTGGACAACTTAGCAATACTGTACTTGAAAACTCAGGAAATCAGAATTATTCACCAATAGAATGGTTCTAAAAAACTTGTCATATGATTTCAAAGGGATCTGTAAACTAGAAAAATTAAATCATTGTCATGCCTAAAATACCTGGGAACACACCATGATGTCATACCTATCCATCTAATCAAAGATGCAGGCCTTCAAAATAAGGTATTCAGAAATTTGCATTCAACAACTTTTGGAAACTTAACAAAGTGCCAACAGAATCAGACTGGAAAATTGCTCAAATGGATTCGTCATGATCTGGAAACTGGAAAATATGAAGTATGTGACCACTATAACATAGTACAAAAGGAATTTTCTCAATTGAATCAACTAGTTAAAAGTTATAACCTGTCAAACTAGGTAATTCAGATTTCTGGGCAGAACCAAGACGCAAACAGTTCTAAGCGACCAACTTGGGGAATATGGAAACTTATCAAATGGAGTGATAATGACCTGAGATCTAAAACATAAGCTCTCTAATATGCATGTAACACATTCCCAAAGCAGTGACTCATGAAACTCAACATGGAGCAAGATAATTAAAAGCAAAGTAGGCCTTAGAAAGCAAAATGACATTTTAGCAAAATGCAGATTTAGGTGACCACCTCAAAATGACTACTCCCTAAACATGTCAGATTTGAAATGGAGGAGTTGGAACCCACTACATATATCAAATGAAAAACATTGAAGCCTCTTCTCAAGTAAAATCTGATGAAAATCACCAGGGCATCTTTTTCAAGCATTCTAACTGAGCCTTCTCACAAAATTTTCAAGGGTACGCACCTAGCTTATCTAAAAATTTTAACATGGTCACTCCAAATTTGTGCCAAATTGGAGAGGACCAACACACACCAAAATTTAGCCGACCTTTATATTTATTTTGGAAATAATACATATAGAGCCTGAGATTGGGTCGTAACAAAAAAGGGGGGTAACCAAAACGGTTCAACTTCCCCAACTAGAAATGATAACCAAAGGTTTATCCATTACAATATCAATCAAAATTTGGTACAAAGAGAGAATCTATTCAAGCTTCAGTTTCATTCCCTTTGCCTAATTTATCCCTATAGGCAGTGATAGCTATGATAACTCTGATGAGCTCCTCATGTCTGTTCATGTGGACATTGGTATATCAGATGAGCCACCTGGAATGCTCCTTGTAACCACCCTAATTTTGTATTCTATGACTAAAGACCCTATTTTACCCAAGTGTGATGATACCCTCAATTATGTCCAAATGATTCTGTTACTACTTGGCATAATTCTTCGAGTCATTTTAATTTCCTAAGGTGATCAAAATCACTAAGTTAATTGCTTTAGCCAAAATTAATAATCAATCAAATACATGGCTAAAATGATTAATTTACTAGGAATTAAACAAAGTCATAAATTATTTTCTCACTTGGAAAAAGAACTAATCCCCTAGCTTGATTAATCTAATTAATTGGCTATAGTCCTTTAATTAATTAAAAAAAATAGTTAAGTTGTTTAAATAATTAAATTTCCTATTTTTGAATAAATTAAATAAATTTAATTTATTTCATTAATATTCCTCTAAACCCCTAACCTAACCCAACTCAACCACTTGTACCCTAGGTTCAAACCTTTCCCAACCCATTCACCCTTGCTAACCTTCTTCTAATCCTAATCTAATTCTAACCCCCCTTCCTAATGATGTCACATTCCATTAGGGAAGTGATTAGGAACTCAACCCACTTAAGAGAGTGAACTTTATCAAGTTTGACTTCTCTAAGGACCAACTTGCCAAGTTGAACCTTACTCCCTCTCATGCCTCTTAATGAATTCCATTAATGACCCCTTAATGGATATTCCCTCTTGCCCATCCCGCATTAATGCCCAATGCATTAATGGCTCTTACACTTAATTAATGACCTTAGGGGCTCCATTAATGAAGGGATGGGCAAGATTATTGGATAGGCTCATTTTAATTTCATAGTTTCATTACCATGCATTGTTATAATGTCCATTTTTAGAGCTAGAATGCATTGCTTAGTGGTTAATATCTTGTTTTAATTCAAATATTTCATGCTAAGTTGTATATGTCACTGATGGTAGCATAATCTGAGGGCTATTATATTATTAATCACACTCTTCTTAGTTAGAAAGCAATAGGTCAATATTAGTTGGTTTTATATGCTCATCTAACCCCTTTTTAGCAAATGCAATGATCTATTGAAGTGTTGTGTCTTTCTTGAACATGTACAAAAATCACACACACACTCCTTAGCCAGGCTCTTAATTGCATCTATCCAGTCCTTAAATTCTTCCATGGCTTTATAAATACATCCACTCAATTGCTAGAGTTCTAGCACTTTGTCCAAATGGGTGGAAGATTTCTCTGAAAGCTTGTGTACATAATCAGAAAATTATTTTTGCATATTGGCCAATCCTATCATTTCTTTTCCTTTCCCACTCGTCTGTGATTCTATGTGCAAACCTTGAAGAATCTTAAAGTCTTTGTTCTATTCTTATTTGACCTTAACATCTACTTGCACTACAACCCCGTCTCAACCTGGATGATCACTTCGATTTTGAACTCTAGGCTTTGAAGCCACTCCATTAGAGGTTCATCTCCCTTTTGTAGAATCTTGGCTTTCAATGCCTCTTTGGTCTTCATTTTTACTACCACATGGAGTGTCACTATACACTCTTGAGACTTCACTCTCTTAGATGTGAGAGTTTGCATATTCTTCTCAATGTTGTTCCTTTCCATCTCCAATCTCAAGAGAGCATTACCCAGCTGCTCAACAACTATCAATCCCTTAGATTTGAGTCTCTCAACCTGTCCCTTGCCAATCTGCGTGAAGTGCCTATCCTTCTGAAACTTGTCTATTATGGCTTGATTCTCCATAGCGTTGGGATCAAATGTGGTCTGAGTACTGGGGATACTAGCAACTTGAGTAACCAATTACCAGATGAAATTAGTCAGTTCACTGACTTTGACCTTAAGGTGTACCTTTTCCATTTTAAGTTCTTCCAACTCTTCTTGAATTACTGCATTAGTGGATTTCCACCAATCATTTTGGTATCATGTCGGGCTAATCCCATGTCAAATGAGTGTAGCTTGAAATATGAAGGGGCTAAATCTTGAAATCAACCCTCCTTTGTGGGATTTTCTACCTCCATAGTGAAATTATCAGTCTCTCAGTCTCTATCTAATGTGGACAGTGTCTACTCTTTCTTATTTTTTACTGCAGTGGCACTAGGTTGCATGGCTCGAGCTAAAGTATCTTTGTTGGGAGCCCCTTCTTCCATTCTCTTTCTTTTGTGCTCCAGATTGTTCTCTATCCATTATTTGGCACTGGTGACCTTAGTAGTAGAGACCAACTCCTCTATTAATAGTTTCCTAATGACTAGAGGACTAGACTTTGGCCTTGAAGAAAATGGATTTACCAAAGTAGGAGAAGAGGACACCAATTTGGCTGCTAAAGAATCCTTCTTCTTTTTCCTGGCCTCTTCTTCTAATTCTATGGTTGAAGGAGTATCTTCACCCACTTCTACTATGATAGGGAACCCTCACCTTGGACAATCTTGGGTTGAAGTGCCAACTGGTACATTTACAGTGACTGCTTTATCTTCTCTAGTTTCGCATCTTTGGTAGGTTCCTCTGTCGCCCCAATATCTGGAAGTGGGTCTTCTCCACAAGTCTTATGTGGTTGAACTTCTTTTTCGGGAGGTTCATCACCTCCCCCAGCTGGCTGAGATGAACTTTTGGTCATAGTTGGTAGTATTACTGAGGAAGTCATTGCAATGTTGGAAGTATCCTTTGCCGGGGTCCTTTGAGTAGGAGGCTTCCTTTTTGACCTCTTCCTTCTTCTCGCAATCCATTCAACCCACTACTTCATTATTTTGTATATCCCACTCATCAAAGTCTGCAAATCATTGATGGTTTTCTCTAACATGGGCTCAGAGCTAATAGAGAGGGGTTTGATCTTCTTGAGATATGTATTATCATACATGTGTTGGCTGTCATCTTCTAGCCCCTCAACTGCAAGATTGACCTTTAAATTTTTAATTTGTTCAATTGTTAACCTGGCATAAAATCTATCTCTGCTCTCCAGATCATCTCTACAATTATCCCAGTAGTCTTAAATGTCATCTACATGGTGGATAGCTCATCTCATTTGTAGGTAGTCATGAGTGCAATTAATTGGATCATATTGTGGCCTTTGAAGATCATAGGTTTCCAATAGAAAACCTCTTTGAGAATGACTTTAGAACATTCTTCACCTTAGACCGGGACACACAGCTATAGGCTCTGATAGTCATAGGGAAGTTGTAGCCTTTCTTCCTGGCATCAACATAGATCAAATTCACTTGAAGTGCTTGTCTCATCACCACCACCAGCACAATCATATCTGTAGGATATCTGGGTACCTTCATAGGCAATTCATCGAATCCTGCAAGATGAAGATATGAGAAATCCCTAATTAAATGAAATAACATCCAAATTGGCTAATAAAAGCCATGGCTTCAGGAGAGAATCTCCTTTATGGATAGCCTTGTAGCTCTCTACACAATCTCATTGTAAATGCATCATTAACCCGAAGATATTTAGAATAACTATTGTGTAATTGTAAAGAGGGGAAAAAATCATAACTCTTAACATCATCAAGAAATTCCTCTAATCTAGGAAGCCCTAGCCAAATTTGGATTGTAGCCAGAGTATATAAAATGACTGAAGACATATAAAATTCATTCTGGCACTTAGCTCTATCTAGGGCCTCCGAGAGGTTCTCACTTACCATAAGGGCCCAATCAATGAAGTGATGTTGGGAATAGATTACCTGAACCAGGAAGAAGTGATGGTCAAAAAAATTGAGTGCCTCACTCTCACCTCTGATCCTTTGTAGTAGAACTAAGATGTCTATGGCTTCAGATTAGTGCCATATAGTGTTTTTGGTAGCTTTCCTTTGGCACTCCTAGGCTCTTGAAACCATGCTTTCATTATCTCCTTCTTCCAAACTGACTTCTTGGCTATATATTCAGTCACCACTGAGTGTATGTCATTTCTGAATACTCAAATTTCTCTGGGATGCGAAGTGAGTTCTTCACTGATTCTCTATCGATAGATAGTAACACCATATCATTAGGAAAGAGTATTTTCTTGGTATCTAGGTTGTATCAAGCTATACATTCTTGGATCAAGTCTGGGGCTTGAATAGCCACAAGAAAACCAGTGCCTTTAACTAATCTTCTCTCTCCCAGTTTCTCAGTGATGGGATGCATCTGGTCAGCTTTTAGCCTACTTTGAAAGTTCTGCATATCAAAGAACTTCAAAGACATATCCAAGATCTTATGCCATTCAGAGGTAATGTCATTCATTCCATCAAATCCCATAAATATGGAAGCCGTACTTCAAATGATTTGATTCAGGAATGGAGAATATCTTTCAAGAATGTAGGGGAAAATAAAAACTAGTATCAAAGGCTTCGAATTCAAACAATTTGTTAAACAAATGGTAGCTCCCATTGGTAACCTTCACCTAATCTTATAATTTTTGAATTTTTACCGTTTAACAGCCGACTTCCTGTGCCAAACAAATGAAAAGACCCCAACATTAATGAAACAGTCCATTATGAAGTAAAATGGCTTTATTTAAATTAATTACTTTTCTCTTATGGGTTGTTAAGGAATGTCTTTTCACTTCAGTAACTGCAATGGTAACTTTCCTGAGGTACCATAAAATTACTTTTCTACTTCTCCTTTGGGCAGAGAAATGCTTTTGGAGTACTCTCTATTTGAAAATCCGTCGAAGGAGAAATTTGGCTTGTCAGGGTGCCAAGATGACATGTGTCAATTTCATCAGCCTTCTTTATATCTTGGATTCCTTATGAGATAGATTCTTCAACAAAATTCCTTCATTTTAAAGGTTTGGTGGAAAGCGCACTCCGCAGGTCAAAACCCACTTGTTGGAGTAGCGGGGAAGCCATTTTCCACTTTTCTGCCTATAAGCTTACACCTTAGATTTTTCCTCACTCAATCATTCTCTTTTCTTGAAATAGGTTCGATCTGAATGCCCAAAGTTGTCTTATTTCCAAATTTCTCATTATCAACCTTCATTGACATCTAATACCCTTAGGTCTGTTAAGTGTGGAAAATGCACTCTGTAGGTGATTTTCCACTGTGGCAAAGCTTGAAATCAATTTCCCACCAATGCTACAATATGAAGAGTTATGGCTAAGTACTTCAACTGTATATAAGACTGTTGTTAGAATTTTTAAAACCATGGACTTTACCGGATTGGGAACTTAACCTACCCAATGAAAACATGATCTCAAATACAGATTCCCTCTGGCTCACAAAATAGAAGTCAAATTTGGGAAATCCAATAAAGGTCTCCTAGCTTAAGGGGATAGCTAGACTTAGACTCAAGACTCACATGAAGCTTTCTAGGCCACTACTATACATCAAATATCCACTTTTATCTAAAGGCATGCAGACAAAAAGTGGGGCAATAGATGGCTTTGTTTGGGGACTTAGACATTCACATGTCCAAGCAAGGAACTCAAGTCTTTGGTTTTACAAAGCTCAATAAAAGGCGGATCACAAAAAAACTAAAGCAAGACACGAAAAGGAAAGAAAAAAGGAACCCTAACTAGGAAAATAAGAATGGGAACTAAACGTAAATATAGTACAATACAGGGGTTACCTATTTTAAATTTAGATCTAATAGAGCTTCAAATGCTGACCATTATACGTCAGGGGTAGTGCTTTACCATCTGGATAAGTTAGTTTGAAGGAATTTTTCTCAAACACCTGATGGATCTTAAAAGGTCCTTTCTATAAAGTTTCAACTTTCTCGTGCATGCCTTTGGGTGCTCTGCGCTTGTCCCATAACAACACCATGTCTCCCTCCATAAACTTCTAGGGTCTGCTCTTTTTGTTAAACAAGTTCTTCACATGCATCTGGTGTCACATGATGTGATCAACCATTTTCTCCCTTTCTTCTTCTAGTTTGTTCAGGTACAGAATCCTTTTTATAAACCATCTTCATACATGCGATTGTCTACTGTTGTTCTTGGTTTTCAAGTCGCTAACTCTAATGGTAATGGAAGACTGGCTTCTACCCTATAAATGAGTTCAAAAGGAGATACACCAATGGCTCTTTTGGGAGTCACTCTATCCGCCCATAGGGCTTCATAGATCTTCTTATGCCAAGTTTTCTGGTTGTCTACTACAAGCTTTTTCATGATGTTTACCAAATTTTTATTGTTGGATTCAGCTTGACCATTCTCCTGAGGGAAATAATTAGATGACTGACTAATTATGATGCCATACTCAAAGCAAAATTCTATAATTTCTTGAGAAAAAAATTGTGTGGCATTATCCATAACTAACTTAATAGGCACACCGAATGTTACCAAAAAATTCTCTTTGATAAACTCACGTACCACTTCTGAAGTAGTTCTCTTGGTTGCTTTTGCCTCCACCCATTTCATGAAGTAATCAATCACAGTGATTATGTAGGTATGACCTACACTGGATGTTGGGTTTATAGGACCAACATAATCAAGACCCCATTGCTGAAAAGGACCTTCAATTATCACTGGTCTCAGAGGTAGTGCTACCAACTATGGATTTTTGGTAAACATTTTACATTTCTCACACCTTTCTACCCAATGGTATGCATCTCTAAACATTCCTGGACAGTAATAAAACTGTCTTAAAATCTTGAATGTACTGACCGATGAGAAGTGTCCCCCGCAAGCTTCATCATGAAACACCTTTAATAATTTCTCCTACTATTGTCTATCGACACACCAGAGGAAATTTCCATCTATAGATATTTTATACAATCTATCCTCCTAGATTACATATTTAGAAGCTTTTAGTTTTAGGTCCCTTCTTTTCTTCAGAGTTAACCCTTCAGGGTAATCACCATATGTTAGGAAATACACGATATTTTCAAACCAAGGGTCTTGCATACTTACTGCCAAAACTAAGTGTACAGCTTCTGGGTCTTCATCTATTTGATTTTCTACCATTAACTTGCATAGTGCATTTCCCCTCACCAGCTTGGTGGGCTTGATCTCTATGTCATATTCTTTGGTTTTAGCTACCCATGCTCCTCTATTGTTACATCCTACATCCTGTTGAGTTAAGATTCTTTTCATTGTAATATCAGGCACATACACAAGAGAGTGAGTGTAGGATGTAGAATCTGAAATTCTTTAAAGCCTTTACAACTGTGAAAGCATGCTTTTCAGTCTGGGAGTATCTCAACTCATGATTTTTCAGAGGTATGCTCATAAAGGCAATGGGGGCTTGAATTCCCTCTTCATTCTTCTGCATGAGAATAGTTGATAGAGTATGTTCAAAAGAGTAACAATAGATTATAAAATCTTTCTTATAATCTGAGTGGCATAACACGGGAACAATTTCTATGGTGTTCTTTATGCTTTTGAAAGCTTGTTTACCAGGGTTGTTCCACTTGAAACTCACATTTCCTTTCATCATGTAAACTATGCATTTGGTAATCTTAGAGAAATCTTGAACGAGTCTCCTGAGAAATTTTACCTGACTGAAAAATGATTTCACTCCAGTTTTGTTCACACATAAACTCAATTGTTGGATGGATCTTACTCTTTCTGGGTTGATCCTTATGCCTTCTTGGGAGACAATGTGACCCAGCAATTTCCCTTCAGTTGCACGGAAAACTGACTTCTTAGGATTCAATGAAATCTCGTCTTCCCAACACCTTTGCAATACTCTCCTTAAGTCATTTATGTGATCTACTCCTTTCTTGGAGAATACAGTAAGATCATCCAGATACAAACCAATGATTTTTTTCTTCATATCACTAAAATAAAGGTCCATGCCTCTCTGAAAGGTAGCCTTGACATTAATTAACCCGAATGGCATTCTGTGATATGCGAAGGTGCCCCATGGAGTAGTGAAGGCTATTTTATGCTGGTATGCCTTCTCAACTTCTATCTGATTACACCCCAAGAAGTCATCTAACATAGACATCATTTCAGCTCTGGCCATAATTTGCAAGAGATGATCCATGTTGGGAACAGCGTAATTGTCTTTTATAGAAGATTGATTAAGGTTTTTGAAGTCTACACAGATTCTTATTTCTCCATTCTTCTTCCTCACAAGTACTATGTTTGCCACCTAGGTAGAATGATGGATGGGGTATATGATCCTTGCTTTGAGAATTTTATCAAATTCCCTAAATATTGCATCAGCAACTTTGGGATTGTAGTTCCTTTTCTTTTGCCTAAATGGATTAGCTTCAGGTTTTAAGGGAATCTGGTGTTTGAATTTCCATTCATAAAACTTTTGAAATCCTCATAACTCCAGGCCAAAACATCTTGGTATTCCAGGAAGAGTTTCCTGGCCTCGTTCCTTTCTTCTTTAGTACAAAATTTCCCAATGTTGATCATTTTGGGGTCTTTCTCAGTTCTGATGTTCGTTCCCTCATATTCACCCATGGTAGGACCTCTTTCTATTCTTTCCTTCTTTACAAAGGTGTCATGCCTATTGAAAAGCTTCTCAAGAGTGACCAAATGGGGAGGAATGATATTACCTTATAACTAGATGACATCTAACTTATCCTTCTTTTTCTTGTCTTGATGGTCTCTTTCAGTTCTGTTAGGGACATCTTTATGGAAGTCACCACTGCTCTCCAGAAAGAGGAGATTTTGATCATCTTCGAACACTTGCCAATCTTCTACATTATCGGACACAGATAGTCGATATACAATCTCCACTTGGTACTTCTTATCTTTGAATTCTGGGTGAGGGAGGAGTAGCGAAGCTAACATGTCCAAGGAGTCTGCTTTGGAGTTTAATTCTAAATCAGCATAGATTCAATAAAGAATGCATCCAATGCCTCTATTTTGTCCCATACTTTGTTTCTGTAATTTTCTAATCTGTGATTTTTACAGAGTATTGATTCATGACTTGACACATGGTTATTTGAGCAT
Source organism: Thuja plicata (assembly GCA_018584345.1). Taxonomy (NCBI): domain Eukaryota; kingdom Viridiplantae; phylum Streptophyta; class Pinopsida; order Cupressales; family Cupressaceae; genus Thuja; species Thuja plicata. The sequence continues at coordinate 2,376,259 of MU225715.1, read as the reverse complement.
CACCATGAGCTCTTAAGATCTTCACACCCTTTTCCTTTTCCACAATAATCCCTAATAGGAGGGCTTCATAATTTGCAACATTTTTGGTGTTCCCAAACTCCAATTTATAAGCCATGGGGTCACATACTCCATCTGGTGATATCAAGACCAGACCTACACCAGACCTTGATGATGTGAAACTTCCATAAAATTCAAGAGTCCAAATCTGTGGTGGCATTTCTTTGGTGGAAAATTGCTTTTCCTCTTCCCCTGGTCCCATTTCCTCATCATGATCATTAGTAAACAGCATATAGTTACCAAATTCCAACTCTTGATACATAATTTAGGCTTTAGGGTCATCAGATTTCAGCACTGTAAACCTGGATTTCTCCTCTGGGACCAATTTAATATTTTTATTTCCCACTGGGATTAAAGCTTGATACCAATCTAGCTTTATCTCCCCTCCAAGGTCTCTATAGAAACTCCTTCTTAATAGTAAACTGTAACTAGCAGGTATATCAGAAACAAGGATTGTTAGCAACATCTTCTTCTCAGGGTGTACTGCCAGGACCACTTGAGCATCTTTAATTTTTCCAACCAAGGGTAATTTCTTGGAGTCCATAGAGTAACATCTACCATGGGCTTTAGTGAGGGTGAGTCCTAGAGATTTAGCTACAGTTGATGGCATGACATTATATGGGGCTCTGGAGTCTATTATGCAATTGTTTAACTTGCAACCATTAATATATAATGACAGATAGAACGGGTCAGGTTTTTGACCTAGGGAAGTAGACAAAACATAAGGTTCCCCTTGCTTATTTGATTCTGCAAATATAGACTCATTTTCTATAGTATTCATGACATTTTGGTTTAACTTCGGATTCCCTTCTTTACAGTAATCTACTAGATTTTGTAGTTCTATGGGATTAGACTTAAGGTAGTCTATAGGGGAAATCTGAATTCTGGAATCTCTACAAAATTGAATAATGTCAAAAGAGCTTTGCTGCTTACCTGGATGTAGGATTCTCACTCCTTGATTGGTCTCCTTAGAATAGGAGGTAGATGCCTTGTTATTTTTAAGTGGAGGCGTTGAAGCAGGGCTTTTATCCTTCTGACTTCAGGTCAAGACTGTATAAGAGGTCCCATCTGTGGTAGCATAACATGTTTCTTGTTGTTCTGAATCTGATTCATACTCTAAATATAAATTTTCAGAGTCGCCATGCGAGTATGAATCTAGTTCAGCTTCAGACACCCCAACATTCCACTCATCATTCTGATGCATTTGCCAAGCACGAGCTACGTCCGGGTAGCTTTCTCCATCATGGTTTGTAGTTAGGTGCAGTGATTTTTTTAGTGGCTAATATTCGCCAATTGGCAAATTTTTTAAATTTGAGAATCCAAATTTGGCTAATAATTCAAGATTTAAGTTAATCTAAATCGCCACATTTTTACAAAATTTTGTTATAGAAATATTAAAATTGCCAAATAATTTATTTTATTAAAAATTTGAACTCAAAGATTCACCACAATATTCGATACATGATTAGATTTGATTCGCCCAAATTTTATAAGTTATTTCACAAATCTAAATTAATTTTCCAATAATATATCATAATTATTGGTTATATAGTGCTACACCACTAATATTTAGTTTTCTTTCTTGATTTAAAATATAATCTAGTGATCCTCATTATATTCTATGATGTAAAAGTGTTACTATTTGATTTGTAATGCTTATGGGGGCTAAAATTTCCTTTAGATTGTTGATCATAGTAGAAATCAATGGTTTTTAAGTAATTTAGGGTCCCATTAAAATTAAAAAATATCAGTACATTTGTCTCACAATATAATGAGGTTTATTAGATTAGATTTTAATAAATGGTAGCAACTAAATATTAAAGAGTCTATCTCTTAAACCCATCAAATATTTTCACACATAGCCCAATAATTTTCTATAAGATTTTATTTTTTTTAAAACGAAAGTATTTTCTATGGTGATTAATGATTTATTTCTATTGTTTGATATTCGCCAATATTTTCTATAAAAAATTGTGATTAAAAAATTATCGCCAATAAGAATATTTTTTTTTTCAAAAAATTCAAAGACTCACCTAACTCACCTACAAAAAATAGTTTTTTTTTTTTCAAGAAAATGAAAGATTCGCCAAGATTTTATATCTTTTTTTGGAGGGGGGTTTCTTAAAGTTATCCATGGTTAGGTGGAAGGCACACATGTTTCTTTTTTTATGAGGAGCTTCTATAGCTAACCTCTGTGGTGGGGCAGTTAACTATAACACCTTTCCATTAGCATTTCTCCCAGGTTGTTCCTGAAAGTTTCACTGGTAGGGATTATTAAATCTAGGAAGTTGCCTCTTGAAGGCATTAAATTCATTGGAAAATTTTTGAATCATCTCATCTGATGAAGTAGTATTACTACTACTAGCTCTAGATTGTATCTCTCTCTTCCATTTCCCAGATGAGATCATATGGTCTTCAAGTTCTACAATAGTCCTTTGTATGGCATCCAAATCTATAGGGTTAACTCTTCTTAGATCGTAATTGATGTATGGTGGCATAGCACTTATGAAGAATGTTTTCAAATTTCCCGTTGTAGGCCTATCAGCTACTGGAATATGATTTACAAGCTTGTTGAATTTGGCCATAAAATCCCTCATACTAATAGAGGGATCCTTCTTGATGGAATTTAATTACGTCAATAGGGTATGCTTGTCTTCAACAGTTTTAAACCTTCTTTCAAAGGCAGCTCTCATGGAAGCCCAATATGTGATAGAATAATTAGGTAAATGGTGAAACCAATCGGCAACACCCTCAACTAGGGTCTCAACAAATAATCTCATGGCCACATCCTCTTCTCGCACTACTAGGATATTGACTAAGGCAAAGAATGCAGCAATGTGGTCATCCGTGGATACTTTCCCATCTCAAGAAAATTTGAAAATTTTCTTTCTAGATCCTGAAGGAAGAGGGTTATATGTTTCTAATTGCAGAGGTCTGACTGCGACGGCCCAAGGAAGTGCCTTAGCTACTTGGAGTAGATAGGGTGTTAGGTTGATAATAAGAGAGGCAACTACTCCATGTAAAGTTAACACTTGGAAGTGGTGGACAACTGAGTAGTTTTCTTAGGAGGTGAAGAAGGTCTACTTTGGCTCCTTGCAGTTCTATTTCCACACTGGGGTACTTCTAAAAGAGAAAAATTAATATTCGCAAGTCTCTCAAAGATTTTTTCTATGCTACCTTCTTTCCTTGTACTCCTGAGAAACCTTTTAGGCTCTAGGTTTTCAACTAATTTTGTGGCCTAGCTTCATGTTTTTCTCGGCGTTATGCCCTTCTTGGATTTCTCCTCTAGATGGCTCTGTCAAGTGCTTCTGCTCTAGCTTCCTCTTGTTCTAGCACCTAATTGGTATTTGTATAGTGCTTAGTGTTTTTTCTATATCTCCAAAAAAAAGTATTTAGTGAGGAAATGAGATCCTCTTGATCATCTTGGAATCCAAGATTCGGTTGGAGCACATGAATTATGTTTTCATGGGAAAGCACCATCTTACTCTATGATATGCTTTTGGTATATAACAACTATTCAACTCCCAAGTAGAGTCAGCAAAAATCTATTAGTAAATAGATTGTTCTTCATTTTTATAACTCTAAGATGCCCAAATATGAAGAAACAATTGAATACAACAGTTGGAAAATTGTTATTTTGAAAAACTAATTTCCCTCTGAATTTAAAGGTACAACTCCCTTATATGAATGATTTTCAGTGAATCTTGATCTTTCCTAATCTAACAGGGGTATGTTCTTGACCTGAGAATAGAAGAGGTACACCAAGCTAAACCTAGATAGGAAATAGCTCAGGCAGGATAAATTCAACTCTAAATCTAGTCGATTATGAGATTTCATCAATCAGATTAACCCCCAAAATTGGTAATGCATGAAATTCTACTGAAAATGTAGATGCAAGACTAAAGATTAATAATGATATGAAAATGAATCAATCTATATCATAGGAACATTTCCCAACTCAGGATAACAATAGATCTTCCCCTAAATTAACTATATCGAATCATAATATAGAAATCTGGTTTGAATACAGATTGTAAATCTAACCTCAAAGAAACATTCAAATTTAATAGAAAGATAAATGGAATGCAATGGAATAGTTAAAGAAATGGTATTCTGACACACAATTGACTCAGCAAAAATGCTATCTTTCACACCAAAATTTAGCCCACCTTTTTATTGATTTTGGAAATAATACATATAGAGCCCTAGATTGGGGAGTTACAAAAAAGGGGGGTAACCAAAATGGTTCAACTTCCCCAACTAGAAATGATAACCAAAGGTTTATCCATTACAATATCAATCAAAATTTGGTACAAAGAGAGAATCTATTCAAGCTTCAATTTCATTCCCTTTGCCTAATTTAGCCCTATAGGCAGTGGCAAGTGTGATAACTCTGATGAGCTCCTCATGTTTGTTGACATGGAAATTGGTATATTGGATGAGCCACCTAGAATGCTCCTTAGCCAGGCTCTTTATTGCATCTATATGGTCCTTCAGTTCTTCCATGGCGTTATAAATACATCCACTCAACTAATGGAGTTTTGGAACTTTGTCCAAATGGATGGAAGATTTCTCTAATAGCTTGTACACATAATCAAAATTTGATTTTTTCATATTGGCCAATCCTATCATTTCTTTTCCTTTCCCACTTGTCTATAATTCTGTGTCCAAACCTTGAATAATCTTAAAGTCTTTTTTCTATTCTTCTTTGACCTTAACATCTACTTGCTACAACCCAATCTTAGCCTGGATGATCATTTGGAATTTGAACTCTAGGATTTGAAGCCACTCGATTAGAGGTTCATCTCCCTTTTGTAGAATCTTAGCTTTCAATGCCTCTTTGCTATTCATTTTTACTACCACATGGAGCGTCACTATACACTCTTGACACTTCACTCTCTCAGATGCGAGAGTGTGCATATTATTCTCAATGTTGTTCCTTTCTGTCTCCAATCTCAAGAGAGAATTACCCAGCTTCTCAACAACTTCCAATCCCTCATATTTAAGTCTCTCATCCCATCCCTTTCCTATCTATGTGAAGTGCCTATCCTCCTACAACTTGGCTATTATGGCTTGATTCTCTGTGGTGTTGGGATCAAATCTAGTCTGAGTACTAGGGATACTAATAACTGGAGTAACCAATTGTTAGATGAAATTAGTCAGTTCACTATCTTTGGCCTTAAGTTGTACCTTTACCATTTTAAGTTCTTCCATCTCTTCATCAATTACTACATTAGTGGATTTCCACCAATCCACTTTGGTATCATGTCGGCTAAGCCCATGTCAAATGAGTGTAGCTCAAAATCTGAAGGGGTTAAATCTTCAAAATGGCCCTCCTTCATGGGCTTTGCTACCTTCATAGTGAAATTCCCAGTCTCTGGGTCTTTTCCCAATGTGGACAGTGTCTTCACTTTCTCAGTTTTTATTACAGCAGTGTCGAGTTGCATGGCACGAGCTAAAGTATCTTTGTTGGGAGCCCCTTCTTCCACTCTCTTTCTTTTGTGCTCTAGAGTGTTCTCTATCCATGATTTGGTGCTGGTGACCTTAGTAGCAGAGACCAACTCCTCTATAAATAGTTTCCTAATGACTGGAGGAGTAGACTTTAGCCTTAAAGAAAATGGATTTACCGAAGTAGGAGAAGAGGACACCAATTTGGATACTAAAGAAACCTTCTACTTTTTCCTGGCCTCTTCTTCTAATTCCATGGTTGAAGGAGTATCTTAACCCACTTCTACTATGATAGGGGACCCTCGCCTTGGAGAATCTTGGGTTGAAGTGCCAACCGGTACATTTACAAGGACTGCTTTAGCTAGCTGCTCTAGTTCCACATCTTTGGTAGGTTCCTCTATCAACCCAATATCTGGAAGTGTGCCTTATCAACAAGTCTTTTGTGGTTGAACTTCTTTTTCATGAGGTTCATCACCTCCCCTGACTGGTTAAGATGAAATTTTGGTCATAGTTGGTAGTATCACCAAGGAAGTCATTGCAATGTTGGAAGTATCCTTTGCCAGGGTCCTTTGAGTAGGAGGCTTCCTTTCCAACCTCTTCCTTCCTCCCACAGTCCATTCAACCCACTGCTTCATTCTTTTGTATATCTCACTCATCAAAGTCTAAAAATCATTGATGCTTTTCTCTAACATGGGCTTGGAGCTGATGGAGAGGGGTTTGATCTTCTTGAGATATGTATTATCATACATGTGTTGGCCATCATCTTCTACCCCCTCAATTGCAAGATTGACCTTGAAATTTTTTATTTGTTCAATGGTTAACCTTGTATAAAATCTATCTCTGCCCTCCAGATCATCTCTACAATTGGCCCAGTAGTCTTCAATGTCATCTACATGGTGGATATCTTGGCTCATTTGAAGGTAATCATGAGAATATTTAACTAGATCATATTGTGGCCTCAGAACATCATAGGTTTCCAATGAAAACTTATTTGAGAATGCCTTTAGAACATTCTTTGCCTTAGACCATGACGCATAGCTGTAGGCTCTAATAGTCATAGGGAAGTCATAGCCTTTCTTCCTGGTATCAGCATAGATCAAATTCACTTGAAGCGCTTGTCTCATCACCTCCACCAACACGATCATATTCGTAGGATATCTGGGCAGCTTCAAAGGGAAGTCATCAAATCATGCAAGATGAAGATATGAGAAATCCCCAAATTGATTGAAATAACATCCAAACTAGTTAATAAAATCCATGGCTTCAGGAGAGAATCTCCTTTCTAGATAGCATTGTACCTCACTGCACAATCTCATTGTAAATGCATCATTAATGCAAAGATATTTAGCATAACTGTTGTACAATTTCAAAGAGGGGAAAAATTCATAACTCTTAACATCATCAGGAAATTTCTCTAATCTAGGAAGCCCTAGCCAAATTTGGATTGTAGCCAAAATATATAAAAGGACTGAAGACATATAAAATTCATTCTAGTGCTTAGATGTATCTAGGGCCTTCGAGAGGTTCTCACTTACCATAAGGGCCCAATGAATGAAGTGATGTTGGGAATAGATTACTTGAACTAGGAAGAAGTGATGGTCAAAAAAATTGAGCACCTCACTCTCACCTCTGATCCTATAGAGTAGCACCAGGATGTCTATGATCTCTGGCTTCATATTAGAGCCATATTGTGTTTTTGGCAGCTTCCCTTTGGCACTCCTAGGCTCTTGAAACCATGCTTTCATTATCTCCTTCTTCCAAACTGACTTCTTGGCTATATATTCAGTCACAACCTGATTGTATGTCATTTCTGAATACTCAGCTTGCTCTAGGATGCGAAGCGAGTTCTTGACCGATTCTCTATCGATAGATGGTAACACCATATCATTGGGCAAGAGGATTTTCTTGGTATCCATGTTGTATCTAGATATACATTCCCAGATCAATTCTGGGGCTTGAATAACAATGAGAAAACCAGTGGCTTCAACTAATCCTCTCTCTCTCTCTCAATTTCTTAGTGATGGGATACATCTGGTCAGCTTTTAGCCTGGTCTAAAAGTTTTGCATATCAAAGAACTTTGAAGATGTATCTGAGATATTATGCCATTCAGAGGTATTGTTGTTCATTCCATTGAATCCCATAAATCTGGAATCCATACTTTAAATGATTTAATTTGGGAATGAATAATATCTTTCAAGAATGTAGGGGCAAAGAACAACTAGTGTCAAAGGCTTCGAATTCAAAATATTTGTTAAACAAACGTTAGCTCCTATTGGCAACCTTCAACTAATCTTATAAATTTTGAATTTTTACCGTTTAATGACTGAATTCCCATGCCACATGAATGAAAAGACCCCAACATTAATGAAACAGTCTCCTATGAAGTAAAACAACTTCATTTGAATTAATTACTTTGCTCTTATGGGCTGTTAAGGAATGTATTTTCCCTTCAATAACTACAACGGTAACTTTCCTAAGGTAGAGGAAATTACTTTTCCACTTCTCCTTTGGGCAGAGAAATGCTTTTGGAGTACTCTGTGTTTGAAAATTCACCGAAGGAGAAATTTGGCCTATCAGGTTGCCAAGATGACATGTTTTGATTTCATCAGCCTTCTTTATATCTTGGATTCCTTATGAGATAGATTCTTCCACAAAATTCCTTCATTTTAAAGGTTTGGCAGAAAGTGCACTCCACAGGTCAAGACCCACTTGTTGGAGTAGTGGAGAAGCCATTTTCCACTTTTCTACCTATAAGCTTACACCTTAGATTTTTCCTGACTCAATCATTCTCTTTTCTTGAAATAGGTTCCATCTGAATTCTTAAAGCTCTCTTATGCCCAAATTTCTCATTTTCAACCTTCATTGACATCTGATACCCTTAGGTCTTTTAAGTGTGGAAAATGCACTCTGCAAGTGATTTTCCATCGTGGCAAAGCTCAAAATCAATTTCCCACCAATGCTATAATATGAAGAGTTATGGCTAAGTACTTCAACTGTATATAAGACTGTTGTTAGAATTTTTAAAACCGTGGCCTTTACCGGATTGGGAACTTAACCTACCCAATGAAAACATGATCTCAAATACAGATTCCCTCTAGCTCACAAAAGAGAAGTCAAATTTGGGAAATTTGATAAAGATCTCCTAGCTTAAGGGGATAGCTAGAATTAGACTCAAGACTCACATGAAGATTTCAAGACCACTACTATACATTGAACATCCACTTTTGTCTAAAGGTATGCAGACAAAAAGTGGGGCAACAATGAGTTTGCAAAGAAAAATGAAGATTAGAGGAGTAAAGAGCCTGAAGACTACAAAAACTTTGTGTATTATAAACTTTATACTATACCTAAGACATAAACAATGGATTGACCTAATATTACATTAGTAGTTGGTATTGTTGCAAGTTTCTTAGCTAATCCTAGAGAGAATCATTTGATGGCTATCAAAAGGATTCTGTGATATCTTAAGGGTACTAAAGATTATGGATTATGGTATAAGAAAGGAGGAAACTTTGATTTGAAGAATTTTACTAATGTTGATTGGGAAGAAAGTGTTGATAATAGAAAGAGCACAAGTGGTGGAGCACTATTTCTTGGAAAGAGGTTAGTCTCCTGGACAAGCAAGAAATAGAACTGCATTTCTCAATATATAGAAAATGAAGAATATGTTGTTGTAGCAGTGAATTGTTCAAATATCATATGGTTCAAACAATTTTTGTCAGGTATGAAGTTAGAAATCACAGAAACCAATCATTATCTACTTTGACAACACCAGTGCTATTAACATTTCAAAGAACCATATGATGCATACAAAGACCAAACATATTTCAATAAAGTATCATTTCTTGAGAGAATTGGTTCAGAACAAAGAAGTAAGATTGGAATATGTGAATAATAAAGAACAAGTTGCAGACATATTCACAAAACCGCTACCTAAGGATGTATTTTTATATCTTAGAGGAAATCTAGGGGTAGTTCCCCTAACCGAGGCTCACTAAAACATAGTTTAGTGATGCATCAGCTGAGCTATAGAACAGACTTAACATGTTTATGAAGATATTTAGAGCTTATTGCATATGAATTGGTATAGATAGGTACATTACAATTTCATTGGATATGTCAGTTGGTGTCTTTGGCATTAGTTGTCAAAGAGGGAGAGATTACTGTATGTCATAATAATTCATGATGGAGGGACAGATTACTATATGTCATATTGATCAGTGAAAAAGGGAGAGATTACTGATGGAGAGCTTAATGACAGAGGGAAAACTTTTTCAGAGATAAAAATTAATGTAAGAGGGAGAAATTTGTATTTCAGTGATTGAGGGAGTTTTCGATGAGAATAAGAATGAAGCTAAAGACATTAATAAAATTGGATAAGAATCAAAATGAAGCTAAGTACCTTAATAATATTTCATTCTTATGTATGATGCTCTATAATTCTTTGTATTATGACATGTTGTGTTGCCATCAATGCCAAAGAGGGAGATTGTTGATGACAATTATTCAATTATGTATTGTCATTAATGTTTACACAAATGTCTAATCCTATCCAAGCATAGTCAGTATCTTTTGAGCTCTCTCAAGCATTGAAGATGACCAAAGTTTTTTTAGTTCTAACCAAGTTCACTCATGCATTACAGTGTTGGTTGGGCATTGAAGGATTCAGTATTGACCAAGAAAAATAGTTAGTGTCAGCCAACTAACAGTGGATTATATTTTATGGATAATTAGTTATATGTAGCCGACAGAAATGAGTTTGATTATTTATTTGGAAGGATATCAAGGCCTACTTGATAAGGCTTAACATATATATGTAAGTTCAAGTTTCAATTGAATTGAGTGAGAAAATAGAGGTGATGTGGAATTTCATGTGAAGTGTGATATGAAGAGTGAAGGCAAAATCAGATTGGATTCTGATTGAGGATAGAATACATAGGACTATAATAGAATATTCAATTAGTAAGGATTGATTATTTAATCTAGATCAAAAATCTGAATGAGAAAAGATAGTTTCTTATCAAAATAGGTCAATCCATTGTTACTCTCTAACAATTGTAGTAGTCATAAAATATCTTAATAGAGTAGACTTAATAGTCTTTTGTAAATCCTCTAACAAGGTGACATTTCTACATTGAAGTGTTTGAATACCTCTCACAAGGCCACTCCTTACAGGGTGATTAAATCCTCTAGCGGGTCACACCTAACAGTGTGTTATTGTAACCTTTAACAGGGTTGGCTCCTAACAGGGCTCACTTTAGAAGAGTGAAAAATAGTGATTAGTTGCTATTGGTGGGTTTTCCCATATTGGGTTTCCATGTTAAATCTTGGTGTTATCTGTGTATATTTCATTTTATTTATGGTTTATGTTTATGCAATTAATTACTAAAGATAATCAAAGTTAATATCTTAAGATTTGCTATGTTAACCGAGTGACAGTGAAATATCTATGTTAACTGATCAACACTAACTGATTTGTTTAAGACACCTAAGGGACTTGGGTATTTTTTTGTGGGAACTAATTCACCCCTGTCCTCTCAATTACTCAACTCATTTCCAATAATTTTCTCATTTGATATTGAAAATAGAAATGCAATACATCATCTACAAAGTCATCAATGTTGTCAAAAAGTAATAGATACTCATGTCTTTATGTTTTCTCTTGTCCTCATGTATAGATAGATCGTATATCATAAATACAATTTAATCATGTCCAAATATATCAATTATATCATAAAATCCTAGGTACTACTCATGTCCTTATGCTTGCACATGTCCTCACATACAAATACATCGTATATCATCGATACAACCACATTATGTATAAATATATTAATGATATCCAAAATCCTTGATAGAAAACTATTACATTTGGGTATGATATTTCTGCTTTGCAATCTATAGCTCAAACCACTAGTACTCTCGATGACACCAACATTGTAATAGTGTACAAAATATCAGTATTATCTAGAAATAATACTAACTAAATGGTGAGAAAAACAATTCAAGTAAGATATACTCCAAAGCACATTTGAGGAATCTCATACATCCATCATATTTGTAATCCCTTCATTCCAAAGGCACAAGAACACTAAGTTCATTGAGAAAACAACAAGTTTATAAATGACAAAAGATTATAAACATAATGAACAAAATGAGCCAAAGAACATGATGATCCTATGCACAATGAACTTTACCATCATTGTTTATGAGCTAATCAAGTGTTCCTGAATATTCTATATCTATCATGTTTGTATCCAACTACACTTACAATACATGAGAGAATCAAGCTTTTTGTCCAAAAAAAATGGAGTAAAGCATAATGAACATAATGTATCAAAAAATAATATACATAATAAATCTTACTTTCATTTTGTATGACCTAGTCAATTGTTCCTAAAGGGTCATCTCTTTACTTGAGGGTATCCAATATTTCTTCATGGTAATAATTACTAATTGTCCAAATTTATTTTGTATTTCATTTTCCTTGATGCTTTAATAACTTAACATTTTCTACTATAACAAGGTGTGAATACATGAGAATGGTTATGTGCTTCTCATAATCTTCAAATGTAGGTATGTCATTCTTTCTAATCATGTATGCTCTCAACCATGTTCCTACATCAACAACTCAACTAGTAGGATATGGGAACACATAATCATCTTTCATTGGTTGTGCTAGCTTTTGATTTTCATCTACACATCATGCCAACCAGTAATTAGATCTCTCATCATTCCCTTGTGGTGTAAAAATTGTAAAAAAATGTCCTGGTTGTAGAATATCTGAAAGATGATCATACTCAATTGAACTTTCCATGTCATAATTTCTCATTGATATTGTTTGAGAAAGAGGAGTCAGATATTGTGGAACCCATGCATCCACCCACTCAATTGAGTCACAATGGTTCCAATGACACTGCAAACAATTAGGGAAAAAGCCAAATTTCATGTCCAAATAGTCCATGTACTTACATCTGAGCTTCAAAATGAATGCATGTTTCAAGAATCTCCAGCTATGTGACAATCTGATGTGTCTCCTACTATACCCTCCTCAACCAACCAAAAGTATCTATGCACTATTGAATCAAGTGTCCCTCCTTGTGACAATTTTGAACTAGACCAGTCAACAATAGAATGAGCATCATGAAGTTTTGCACCTAAAATCCTCAATTTCTCCTTAACTAGAGATCTCTTCACACATGTACCTACTCCATCATGCTCTCCTTTTCCATGCCCAGATTCAAAAAAACTCCAAATATGAGGTACACCCCTCTCTACATGCATTCTACTCAACCAATAAATAATACAAGCATTCTTGAGTTGACTAGTGTAGTTATCTCGCTAAATAAGATGCATATCCATTGCAATATCAGTTTCTATCAAGAACTAAAAACAATACTCAAAATAATATTGGACATACTCAAAAGAGTGAGATATATCATCACTCATATAAAAATGGTACTCTCTAATTATCTTTTGGTCATGTTTTGTACTATCAGAGGAATGTTTATATGTTATGTGGACAAAAATAGAAATCTAAATGAAATTGTAATATTAAGCTCGCAACTCATTTTTTGGTTGTAATGTGTATTTATTTGCAAAGTTATCCACCTATATAATATTTCCAATTGGGAAATATTCCTTTCACATCCTAAATTGTTGATCCAACAACTGAGACCTGTGACTATGCCTTACTTGTAAAAATATTTTTCTTGAAATTTGAAATAAAATAATAAACACTACATTATTTTGTAACCAAATAACATCTATATCCTTCACCTCCACTCTTCAAAGTATATTTGGATGTCTCATATATCTTTTTTTTGATAATTATCTTTCCAAAATCGTGTTCGCTACCCTAATGAAAACATGAAACAAACTTCAACAAGCACCACATTCGTATCACTTGTCATTTAAGCAATCATTTCTATAGATGAAACAACCATAATATCTAGGACATAAATATTTATCTAGCAAGTCTCTTGATGATTTTGGAAGATGACTTCCACCACAATCTTGCAACATTGTATGCAAAGTATAATGAATGTAGCATAATACTTCATGATATATTCAAAACTCCACATGATATTTGCAAAAAGTATTTTGAAACTTAATAGGTACACATAAAAATTAATTAAAGGATTCAAAATCCCTTTGTGATATTTGTATTGCTGGATATGTCTCACACATTTTTTTTGAACAACATTGTTTGACTTACTTCTAAATAATGTTTTTAAGATGTGGTGTGTGGTGTCGATTACCAGTTCTTAACTTCAAGACATCCTTAACATCTCATTACACTCTTGAGTTAGAGTACCAAAATATTATAATTTCATGCTTCACACTATCAGTTAGCTTCTTATCAAAACATGGAAGCCTCCAACCATAAGCCCATGTATCATTTTGAAGAGGATCATCAAGTATTTCTCTTCTTGCAAGTGCTCTATCCAAAGTTTTACAATTTATGTTCAATTCAATACAATTTTGTCTCTTAAAGAGAGTCTTTCTCAAATGACAACTTACTACGGAGGTTGTAATAACGCCACAGTAAGCTCTCTTATATTTTTTCTTTCTAGTCTTCCCTATAGAATTGAGATCACTAAAAATATTTCTCACAATAATAAAATTTCTCTCCATGTTCTTGTTCACATGCGTCTTCAATTTCTCTAGTATAGGTCTCATCTTTTGCATCTTTAACATTTGTACAAAAATTTGCCATTGCTCAGTCAATGTCTTACTAAAAAAATAATCAAAAAGTTTTGGACCCCACAACCGAATGGTTCTTCATGATCTCTTGCCTTCAAAATTGCCCATAATGTTCTCATACATCTAAAGTAGCCATTTTGGTGTTCTTGAAGGTATTCTATTTTAAGTTTGTATTTCTTCCATATAAGGGAATTAATTTCTCATACAATTTGGAGATGTATAATATTCATTTGGTTATTGTGCAACATTTTAATTCTCATCCCCTTAATTTTGATTCTAAACCTCTACATTTTCATTCTAAAAAACTCCAATTTGAATCTCCATCTCTAAATTTATATTCCCCATCTCCACATTTTCATTCTCAAAGAATGCAATTTGATTCTTCATATCTAAATTTGTATTCCCCATCTCTATATTTTTATTCTCCATCTCTACATTTTCAATTTCAATCCCTACATTCTCATTCCCAATCTCTATATTTTCATTATCCATCTCTACATTTTTATTTTCAATCCCTACATTCTCATTCCCAATCTCTATATTTTCATTCTCATTGTCAAAACTATACTCAATACTTTCAAATTCAATGTCCTCTTCACTTGAAATAACATTTACTGGTGGGCCTATCACCTCACCTTCACTAATATTTAACATACCTTGTCTCCTCTTCCTATGATTTTCCCTATCCCTTTCTCTATATGTTTCAATTTATTCAAATGTAAGCTTTCCCTTTTGTTTATGATTTTAAAGACTTGCTCCCCATTATAACAACAAAAAGATGATGGAAAATGATTCATAATTAACAATTTATAAAAAAAATGCTCCAAAAATCTTTATTATATTTGTATCTATCTGGAAAATTGTGAATGTTTCCCACAAAAAGAATGTAGGGACCGTTGGAATCATAAAATGGCCCACTACCCTATTTTTCTTTGAGCATATCGGGTATGGGATACATATCTGGTACCTGATATGGATGGGTATAATTTTTTTACAAAGTTTTGAATGACACCAACATTTTACCATTGGTGCCATTATTAGAGGTATCAAGAATGGGATACATATTGGGTACCTGATATGTAACAGGTAGCCAATATGGATGGGTATGAAAAAATTACTAGAGAGAGAGAGAGAGAGAGTTAAAAAATGACTTTATATATATATATAATATAATATAATATATAATATAAATTATTATAATATTAAATAATATTTAATATCTGAAAATCATTTAGACTTAGGAAAATCTGCTAGACTCAGGAAAGAGAGATTAGTAGCATCGTACTACAAAAGTAAGCAAACCATTAATCCACATAAAGCCCTACAAAAAAAAAAAAAAAAAAAAATATCATGGATAGTAAGCACAATAAATGAAAGCTGATGTATTCGAAGCTTTTGTTGCTTCTCTCTTCTTCTCTTGAAACACTACTTTGAATGGTGCTCAGAGTTGATGCTGGCAACGCTTATGACTTGGAAGACTTGAGAAATTATGATAAAATGATGGTATATTGATTACACAAAAAGCTTGCATAAAGATTGTACTCTCATAAATTCAAAATTGGGATCCTTCAAATGGGTTTGAAGAGGGCTTAAATACAAATTTCAAACTGATTGACGGTTTAGATTGATTCTTTGAAATGGAATAAAGATGAAGATTTTCCAATTTTGAAGAGAAAAAAGAAAGAAGATAATGTAATTCAATTTTTAGAAAATAAGTTTCCAAAATGCAATTGATTTTTTTATTAAAAGAATGATTTTCAATTTTCAATTTTGAGGATAATCAAACAATTTTATAGATTTAAAGATCTTTTTTATTTTTACAATTCTGAATTCCTCATGAAATTGTTTTTTCTGATTTTTGGAAGATTTTGGAATTAAAAATTCAATTTAGAAGAAAGAAGAATTGATTGGAAATTAGAGTGAAATTAAATAGAAATTAATTAGAAATCAAATTAAATTAATTTTGGGTTATTAATTTAATTGAGAATAAATAATTAGAAAGTTTAAATAATTAATGATAACTATTTAAATTATGGGAATTTAGAAATTTAATTTAATTAATTGATAAAGACCAATTAATTAAGATAAATTAATTAAATAAGATTAATTATTTAATTAATATTAGGAAATGATTAAATGATGAAAAGATTAGGACATATAAGAATTAAGATGATTAATTAAACAATTAAGTAACCATTTAATTAATAGAAGAGTAATTAGTAATTAAATGTGAGCTAACAAGTATGTCGATTTTTGGGTGTTTACATTTGCCCCACTTTGATACAATGTGACTTGTCACGTTGTGTAAAAGAGTTTTCAGATTTTGATCCTTCCCTAGCTTGCCCCAATGATTGGCGATGGATTTAATGCCCCCTCAAAACAATTAGCAAAAATGTGCAGTAGGAGCATCAATTTCTTGTAAACAAAAAATTACATCATTAAGCTAAAACATGATGCCAAACAGGTTTAAAATATTCAAAATATGAGCAGTCAAATATTTTGGGCCCCAAAATGATAAAATAGGGTCTCTGGGATAATTAGGGTTTCATCCAATCAACTATAAATAGAAAATGGGGCCTCTCATTTGTCATTTTGAATACAGGATCTCAGAGATCTCGGGTAAGATCTAGTTTTCAATTTCTCTCTTTTCTGCTTTGTTTGGAACGATGTTGGGACTAGTAGGTGTCACACACCTCTCAGACCAAGTCAGGACTTTTTGGCGACCAGAGGGTACTAGCAATGTGATAAGTGATCTTAACCTTACATTTATTAGGTTCATTTATTATGTGTTTGAAAATTACTATTTTAGGTGCAAAAACTTAATGTTACTGCAATTGAGCGTGAAATTGCCATAAATACCCATTGATTTTCACATTTGTTATTCATGTTTTGCATTTGATAAGTATATCACATACATTTGTTTTATTACTGCATTTTCACTCTCTGTCTCACATTTTCTCTATGAATTTCACATCTGACATAATGATTTTGCATTTGAAATAAGAGTTTTGTCATTGACTATTAAAAATAGTTTTTTAAATTTTTGCACATGTTGCAATTGCCTTAGGTGATTTTATCGATCACTTGATTAATCTGATGCTCTATATTTTTCTTTTGCAAATGGTTTATAATGTTTTCATATGCCACAAGTCCAAACCTCCATGTATGGATATTGTTTCCAATTTTCTAAGGATGAGAGATATGTACATAGGAAATTAGGGTTATACTGAGTTATATACATGCCCAAGATCATGACCAATAGGGGGCTAATCTCTACTTTTCTAGAGAGGTGGCATTCAAACACATGGACCTTTTACCTACCAACTAGAGAGTGCACAATAACTCTTGAGGATGTTTATCACATCATCCAAATACCTATTTAGAGAGTGTTGGTATAGTTTTAACATCATCCTTGCATTGTGTGAGTTGACCAGCCTGATACAGGAGAATTTGTGGATGTCAGGTCCCTATGATATCCCTTGGTCAAGATTTGGATAGGGATTTGAGAAACTAGGCACATTTTTGGGGAGCTTGATCTGTGAGATATTGTGTCTTGATCATAGGGAGCATGGTTTCTCTCTGGGTTGGAGAGCTTTCCTTAGGAGTATGGTCAGAGATCATACTATGTATGCATAGGGTTTGTGTATGCTTGTCCACATGTAATATCATATATTTTAAATGGCTTACCAGGGAGGTAATTCAATTGTGTGTGGTGTTATATTGCTCCAAATCTAGGCATGGGAGCATATTGTAGTGTGCAGGACAATGACTGCACATGATTTGCCTACATGGAGACCTTATGTATTTTTGTACGAGGGAGCCATTGTCAAGTCCAATCTTGGACACACCATGTATTGTAGGAAGAATATGGATATATTTTTGTAATTCATTTGGAGACCCTACATATCTTGTCTCGCATGGAATGAAGAGGATGCACATTTTCCCTTGTCATCAAAGGAAATTCCTGATTGGATGGACCACAAGACATGCTCACATGACCAATTGGCACAACACTGACAGGGTGTTGATACAGTTTGGTGGCCGGTAGGATGTGACATGTTCCTATGCTTACTTTGAATGCAAATCTAGGGATACATTTTTGTAGGGTCCTGTGATTCCCACTCATGCATCTCAGATAGAGTTTGAGGGACGTCAGAATGTATCATGGACGTGGTAGTCCACTCTTGTTGATGTAGGAATGATTTCTAATTTTAGTTATTTTATTTGACATATACACTACATAATGTTTACATATCATGATGGTTATTGATGTGTTTATTTTGTTGGTCCACTAAGAGCGGGGTGATTAAGACAAATCAAAATGTAAAAACTTAAAACTAAACTCTTTGAATCACTCAGTAATACTAAATATAGTAAGTAGTCAACCGATTCACAAAATAACTTAGCAACTTAAATAGAAATACATCATATATGTAAATCATTCATTCAAACTTAGCAACATCAAATTAACTCAAATAACTCCAAATATAAATCAGTTGACACAAAATTTAAAGATGAAACCCAATTTGGGAAAAACCTATGTGAGAATTGTTACCCACAATAAAAATGTACCCTTCTGAAGTACGCTCGGTTAAGAACTTATCTTGTTAAATATTACAAACACATTTTCTAATTGTGACCTTGTTAGGGGATTTACCTCATATCTATTAAGATCTTCACTCTGTTAAAAGTCGCCTTGTTAGATGTCTTTAAACACTCTTTTGGATTGTCACCTAGGTCTAGGTTTTATAAATAAGAAGGTTAAATCTACTCGGTTAAGAGATTTCTCTATTACAAATACTAATAAGAAATAGTAAAATTTGATCTGTAAATATAGAAACTACCTTTTCTTGTGTCAAATCCTTTATGCTCAATTGAATACTAGAATCTCATACTCCATTGATCTCTTTCTCAGACTATAGATTCTTCAATCTTTGTTTCTCTATTCTTCTCAGTAAATGTCGTTCTTCAGCTTCTTCTTCTTCTCTGTTAAATTCACTAGAAACATACTCTTTATCTGTTAATTTATCAATCTTTATATAAACATAATTTTGACTCTTAATCTCCTTGATTTGATTTTCCATCATTTTCCCTCAGTCGTTCAATCATCTTTTTCAAAATTCACAACTCGGTAAACCATTTCACTATTACCTCAAAACATGTACTTTTCTTGGAACTCTCACAATTTGGTTTAACCACTTGATCTTTGCCTTAGATATTCAAATTGAATTTTCACATTCATATATCTTCTAAAAATATTCATTTAATTCATATCCTCATCTAGCTCATCATCACTTCTTATTAAATTTGATCTTATCACCATTTATAATAAATATATTGTACTCGGTAAAACTTTCTTTGCAACTTAGTAACTATCTTCATTCACTGCTCGATGTATAACTCATCTTTGGTGCTCATTGATTGAATTTCACTCAATGTTCGGTAATTTTGATAGACTCACATATCATTCTACCAAATGACTCTATCTAGCTTGGTAAAGTAACTCTTTCAGTCATAACTTTAACTTTGTAGTTTCTGACTTGATCAATCAATTGTACCGACTTGATAAGATCAAATATATAGTAGCAAACAACTATGTCATCATTACTTCATCATTTTATGATCTGTATTTGTTACCCATTTAACTTCTCCTCTTAATATATGGTAAGATAATAAAAAATCAATTAATCAATTTCTTGACATCAATGACAAAACAACAATTGGTCTAACCATTTATACAATCATGATACTCTATATAACTCGGTCTTAATCATCTCCATTAGATATTCATTAGTTGATTAACAATCTCCCTCTTTGGTATTGTTGGCAACCACTATAAAAGTGTTATAGAAATTGATGATGGAAACTCTCCAATACATAATTACACTCCCCCTGAGTTGATATTTTTGTTTCTAATTTGATCTCTGATCTTAATCTCCCTCTTGGATAAATATTATATTTCAATAGCATCCCTCTTTGATAAATCTTCTATTTCAATAGCATACATTTTGATTCTTCTTCATGAGTAAATAGTAAAAATTGATTCTCTCCCAATTCATCAATATCTCCCTTAAGGATAAATGTCATCAATTCTTTCTCTCCCTCTTTCATAACAATGCCAAAAAGTCACACTCCTGAAAAATTGTTCCACTAGTGGATTATACCTGACATGTACTCATTAGACATTGCATGCAAAAAATTTCACAACTTCAGGAATCACCTAAAGTGTGTCATAATAAAATCAATTCATAAATAGATATTATAATTAAATATAGAATTGATGCAACATGCCTCATTCTCTTTAGTGAACATTGGATAGGGGAAGAACCCCTAATTTACCTTTGAGATACTCAAAATAATCTTTAGGTAGTGGCTTTGTAAAGATATCAGCCAATTGTTCCTTTGAATTCTGGTGCAGGAGAACCTTAAGGTCTTATGAAGATCTTTAAAGCATTTTGACTTGTAGGTTGGTTTAGCCAACCACAAAGGTAATAAGGAGTAAATATAAAGTCCCAAGTTTGTTTTGGTGTGTGTCTAGTGGTAAGAATGTTTAGAGTTTAGTGTTTGGTGTGACCAATTAGGATCTAAGAGTTTAAGTCCTAGAAAGTCAAAAAATGTGTCAAAGCTTGACAAAGACTAAAAAAGGGAGTGGAACTTGTGATTTTAATGTTTTTAGATGTTTTAAGGCCTTATGTAATGGTTTGGAGTCAAATTGAACCATTGAGGATAGTGATTTGTCAAAAGAGCAAAAGATGTAAAGTTGCTCATGACAACTTTGATGACAACATTTCCTAAAAACTAGGAAAGAGCTTTAATGATGCCCAAATCCCAACCTTAGGGTGTAACCAGGAATTGATAACCTATATAAGGTAGAAAAAAACCCTAATCTAAGGGTTGGTTATGTTAGTGTAAGGAATGAGCATTGGAAAGCAAGAATTTGACTGTGTTTTTGGAACAAAGCCTTCATCCAAACATTTAATCGATTGAATGGATTGAACTAATGCATTGAATATTTACTTTGTGTCATTTAATTAGTTTATGTAGAATTTTTTTTGGTTGTTTAGTGTTACTGGTTATCATTTTTTAAATTCTTTCTATTTCTCTGGTTCAATGTCTGGTTCTGAGCCAGCCATGTAAAAATGAACCCCACTTGAGGTCCCGTGGTTGGAAATATATGGCCACTTGGAATAAACTAGGGGACCTTGTATATAGTGTAGATATGGTCTGTGGAGTCATTTTATGCAGGGGAACTATTTTTTCTATCAATCCATAGGCGAGTGTAGAGGCATTCTGGTTAGTGGCTTGTGCAGAACAGTAGAAAGAAAACTTGCTAATTGGATTGAAATGAACCAATAAATGGTGGGGAAATGTAGAGGTGTGTATCCTTGATGACTAAATGAAAGGATAAGGATAGTGGATTTGATTGGAACACTTTGTGCAATCAAAGAACTCAAACTGGTGAACATGCTCCTAAAACCCTTAAAAATAGGGGTTTGGTGAAAGTCCTATGTACGGACATGGTGGGGGTCTAAGACCTAGAAAATCTTAGAGCCTACGATGGACCTATGAAAAATCCATAGTTGATCTAGAGAGTTGTTAAGCTAATTTGTTAATAAATTCAAGAAAACCAGTTTCTAGGAGGCCTAATTGACTAAAAAGGCTACAAGGCCTCAAAACAAGAAAACTAAGAACTCAACAAGAAACCTTTTAAAAAAATCCATCCAAGTCAATCAGAATTAGTTGAAAGTGACCTAAGAATGGTTAGGAATCCCATCCCTATTTCCAAGAGTGGATTGGGAGAAAAGTGGTTCAATGGAGCCTAAGGGTGCATTGTAGGAATGAGAAGGAAAGGAGAGTGTTTTGAAATTTGTGGTGAGTTCTAAGGGAAGCAAGGGATCATAGAGTTTTCATCTAGATAGGGTAGAGGAAGATACCCTAGGAATACCAAAGACAGGTCTTACTTAGAGAAAGAGTGATCTTTTGGTTAGAGCTCCCCATCAAATTGTTATTAGAGCCATTGAAAGGCTTGGGAAGTGGATAGTGTATGATAGAGAGAAGTGAATCCATAGGAAAAAGAACCATGGTGACCAATGCAGAATTGGCAAGGGACTTGTCAGAGCAAAAATTCAAGAATATACTTCTTGAAGAAGCTATGGAGGAGATGAAGCTAAAGTTAGCAAAAGTGGTAGAGACAACAAGAAAGATGAAAGAACATATAGGAGAGGATAAATAAAAAAGGAAAGAGTCAAGTATAAGAGGAGGTAGAAACAAATCCTAACCCTCCATTACCTGAGGAACCATTCCTCAAGGCCCTCAAGGCATTAAGTGGCAAGGCATTAGAAGACATTCCAGTATTCTCTGGCAAGATGGATACATAGTTAGTGATGGAGTGGATTCATGGTATGGAAAGCCATTTTGAATGTGATGGTATCATAGAGGCACAAAATGTTAAGATAGCCAAATCAAGGCTAAGAGGATAAGCATTAACTTGGTGGAAGTTCTTGCAAGAAGAAAGAGAAGGGGAAGGAAAGAAGCCAATAGCAACTTGGAAAGCTATGGTGGCTAAGGTGAAAGAGAACTACTTATCAGAGAATTATGATATCCAATTACACAAAAGGAGACAAAATATTAGACAAAAGTATCTAGATGTGGCATCCTATACCGAAGAGTTCCAAAAACTATGCCTTAGGTCTAGAGTGCAAAAACTGGAAAGAATTAAAGTTTATAGGTATCGCAATGGCCTTAGGTGGAACATACAAGATGAGTTGAGCCTCTTTACTTTAACTTCTATCTATGGGTTTTTTCAAATGGCCCCTAAGGTGGAAGAAAAACTCATTAAGAAACAAGATTCTAACTCTAGAGGAAGAGGAAGAGGTAGAGACTCTAGAGGTGGACATAGAGGTGGTTCTAGTGGAAGGAACAATGAAACCATAAACCAAGGAGATTCTAGAGGTTTGTTGAAAAAAACCATGAGTCCAATAATAGAGGAGGATATAATAGAGGTAGCAGTTTTCATAGTGGTGGAAGAGGTAGATCAGGTGGATTTTGAAGAAGCTCACATTTTTCTTCAATGAAGTGCTATAATTGTGGCCAATTAGGTCGCCCTACCTATAGGTGTCCAGATAAACCAACATCTTCACAAGGTGCGAAGAAGATTGCTTATGTGCAAGAAGAGGACATGACTAAACAGTCAGGGGTAAGTTTGGATTTAGAAAAGGGAGAGAACCTCATGCTTAGGAGGATTCTAATCAAAGAACCTACAAGGGATGAACACAAGAAAAGAAGGGCTCTTTTTAGGGTCAAGTGCAAAATTCTTGGCATGGTATGCAGAGTTATAATAGACTCCAAATCTATTGATAATGTGATCTCAGAGGAAGCAGTACATAAGCTCAAATTGGTCAAGATACCCCATGTGTGTCCTTACAAGGTAAATTGGTTGAATAAGGGACAAAATATGCTGGTTAATGAACAAGTTTAGTGTTGGTTTCTTTTTATGTTGTGATGAAAACAACAATAACCTCTTCCCTTTATGATTGTTTTATATAGGAGCCACCTCCAAATATTTTTTCATGCAAGAAAAGGACCAACTAACAAGTACTCTCTTAATACTTCTACTCTTTAGGTCCTGCTACACCAAGTGGGGGATACCCTATAATACCTATTGATATATCTAATCTGGTACTATCAAGCAGTAATCTCACAATGACTCAACATAATCGAGAGATACTAGATAATTGGCTAATTACCCATTGAACATCAACTATGAAATGGAGCATGAGATAGAAACTTGTAACAAACTTATGCAAATGTAGACTTAATGGATTTTAAATGTTTTTTTATAGGAAAACACAACCAATGTACAACTAGATATGCAATAAAATAAAACTTATCAGCTTTAGATCACTGCTTTATCCATCGGGCTATATTCTGACTCAGATACAGTGTGCTAAAATTAATGATCACCAAAGATTTCAAATCATAATACAATTATCCCAAAACCCCTACTACTAATAGAAATCCTAGCATGTGTTAGATCAATCTATGCATAAATCAGAGCCTAATTTAATGTGATCCTTGATCAGAAATCTCATATAAGTACATAAACACATAGAAGACTATGCTAATGAATCAAAAAATTCATAACTCATATGACACATAACATAGGAGAGATTGTAATCAAGATCTTTGTGTTAAAATCAGAAAAAAAATATATAAGTATACAAAAAGTATTCAGAGATAACCTCTTCAATAACCTACAAAAGATCTCTTAGCTTTATTTCTAATTTCTTACACTATATACTAAAAATTATACTATCTTTCCCCTCTTGACTGAAAACTTTACAAATTGTTTACAATACCAATTTTCCAGCCCTTTCCAATGATCTTGGGAATCCTTTTATAGAATAGGATTGCAACAAGCTTTAGATCATTTGGAATAAGGACAAAATCAATGAATCACTAAAAAGAGAAAATAGATAATGGAGTGATAACTACTCTTGTTACAATAGATATTTGACATATTGTGTCTTTTGACCGCTTGGTACTCGCAATTGCTTTAAAATTGTTTGGAATCAGCCATCTGGAGTCTATTGTACTTGATATTGGTGATGTAGGATCTTCACTTTACCTATATCATTCAATCTGTTAGGCCTCATCATCCACTTGCATGTCATCACCTTCTCCTGGATAAACTATTATGTACTTGTCCTTCCAAGAGGTATACACCTCATCACTCGGCTAGTTGAAACTAAGGACCTCATCCTTTCTGATGTTAATCTCCCTCCAAGTGACATTTGCCTTTTCAATTTCTTGTGACCAAAATGCAAAAAATGCTCTGGCCTTACCAACTATCTCAACGGTTTGAACAAAAGCAAGTGTACTCTCCAGGGTAATTATGCTATTGGTTCTAACTACCAATGCTTCATTCATCTACTGATGCCACAGTGCTTCATCTTTTATATCTCCATTTTTCTTAAAAATATTTGGAAACATTCAATACTGGTACAATGCATGAGGGTGTTGTGTATTTTTTCTACATATTTTTTTCTCACCCATGCCTCTCCTTCTCTAAAATTTGTAGATTGTTCAACCCATTCCTTCCTTGACTTCTCTAGCTCTGTTCTTTCAACAATCAATCTTTCCTTTTCTTGCTCCAACTCCTCTAGTGTGGTTGGGTTTGATGGTGCAAGGGAAGGAGGATAAGTGATGATTGGGCTTGATGATGATGGTTGATGAGGATCTTGTGTGATCATTCTTTGAGGAACAAACTGAACTATTTTTTTTCCTTCAAGGAATGCAATTCTATTATCCCTTTCAATGGATTTTATCTTCTCATCATTATAAGCCTTCATAAAAATCTCATACTTTTTTGTTAGGATCTTGAATGTATCCTCTTATTTCTCAGTTGCCTTTAGGATCAATTTTGCAGTTTGCAGAGTAAGACCTGATGTATCTGACACTCTTCTCCCAATAAGGCTACATTCCTATTCATACTGATTATCTTCATTAGATACCTTATGGCTTTTCCTTTTCATATGCCACATGACAAGGGTTGCATGATCTTCACTAAATCTCACTCCCTTGGATGGTTGTCTTTCCTCTATCTCATTAGCATGGAAAATATTTATTTCCTTTTTTACAACATTAAAGACAATAGCATCTGCAATATCCCACTCTGGAAGTATCGGTAGTCCTTCTTTCATGACCAGAGCCCTTCCTTCCTCAAGAGTTATCTTTTCAAACTTAGATATCATTTCTTGTTTGACTTGATTTTCAATCTCTTCCTTACTCCTTTTTGGTTTTTCATTATGTTTTTGTTGGAACTTTTCTTTAAATTCATTTATGTAGGCTCTCCATAAAAATTGTAAGAATGCCCTAGCCTTGACAAAATTGTCATCAAAAAGAAATTTATTGCTGGATTATTGAGTCAAGGGGTCCAATTCCTTTCCATCATATTATGCAGTTGTTAGATCTAGTGAAGCATGCTTTGGAACTTTAGGCACCCCTTCTTTTAGTTCTTGGGATGTGACAAATATTTGTCCAACATCTCCTATTTGTAGCAAATGTTCTACTGCTGCTTGTTCATCAATACAGAGTGGAGATTGCGAAGGAGAATATATAATTTCCTATTGTTGTTCCTATTCTCCTTATATTCTTTTCCTGTTAGGGGATGGAAATAATTGAGTATGTGGGTCTAATGGTCTCTTCCCCTTTGGATCCAGGGTCTTCTCAGCTTGTGGCAAGGCTGTACTATACCATCTCCTTTGGTAAACCATATATTTCCCCGGGGGAATATTTTTATAGGAGTTATCCTTCTCATCAGTGCCTTAGCCCTTTCTGGCTCTTTTTGTAAAATATTGGCCCTTTTACGATTTAGTGTGTGTGTGTGATATCCTCAAACATCTCCATTAAAGATTCTATCTTTTTAGCCCAAGGCTAAAAATCCTTTAATGGGTCATACAACTTATCAAAATGTTGCACAAAATCTAGGCTCTTCTTGTATGCCAACCATTTTTCCTTTTTTATCTCCTGCTCTATCCGATCAAACTCATTTCTATTTATGTCCTTATGGAAATTGAATTGGTGGTTCAGCACCAGGCATTTTATTTTTTCTTTCAACATATCTTTAATGAAAGCTTCAGGGTCAACACATCTTGATACTATAGTACTCAGATGCTAAGGGGACATATATTTATCTAGGTGTTTCCACCCTCTGTTTGTAATAATAAATTGATGGGCTACTATGATTTTAGGAAAAATAGTTCATTTTCCTCTTCATGTCAATGCTTCATCCTACAGACCTCCAATATGTCTTGTTATTTCTGCCAATCCTAACTTGACAGGTACTCTGTAGGGTAATATATAAGGGAGTCCCCTGAAACCATAAACTCTAAAAAATGTTGACACTAGGTAGAGAATAACATCTCCCCAACGATGCACTATTTTCAATTCTTGACTATATTCTTTGGGTCTCAATAATTGCAAAAGTGTCAAAGGAATTCTAGGATCATCATTCAGAAACAATGCCCTAATCCTAGTAGCCAAACATCTATCAAAATTTATGTAGCTTGCCTCCTTATGTAGCATATCCTCATCATCTTTGACCTTTGTAAATTTCATCTCTTTTTCAAAATAATCTGCCCCTTTGTATAGAAACATATGCATTAGCATGAAATACCATGTGAAATGTCTAGTCACCTTGTTGTTCTAGATTCCTATCAATCCTTCATGTATCAAGTCTTCAAGATATGGAGCAAAATAAAAAATTATGGCCAAATGGGGGTGCAAAATTTGTACCATCATGAACATGTAGTGGATGGGCATTTCCTTCTCTTCATCATTCCCACAAATTTAACATAAATCCCTTTATACTCCTATGGCCTTTGGGGTGAAGTAGTCTAACTTGAAAGGTTCCTTGGTTTTTGGCCCTACGAAGATCAAATCCCCAATTTTGTTGAAATATTCTTTTAATGGTCCATTTCTTAGATAATCCTTTTGTGCTTGATACACTTCTGTGAATTCTTTGAAATCAATTTTATCCATTTGGGTATCCTCTCCACTCAACTTGAATACTTCCTTGATTTCTTCTACAATTATGTTGACCATGACCTGTCCATTCTTATCCCTGACTACCCTGGATATCTTGTCATACTTATGTGCTATTTGCAAAAGCATATCAATATCCATGAAAACCCCATGCACTACTAACTTTCCCACATCAAATTGCCATACATTTCTATTAGGAGAAAAAGCATTTGTCTAGCTTAAAAGTACTCTAAATAAAGCCAAAATAGTCATTCCTATATTTGCATCCCTATCCCATTGTCCTAGATCATACAAACCCTCACCAATTTTCAAACATGGACTTTTAGGGACCAATTCTTTGATTTTTGTTGAATCATTTGTCGACCTAGTTAGTTTTTGCACTAGGTCATCACATACATTTCTGTCTTGATAATTCACGTGGCCCTTGAACTCTCTCCTAGGCAAAATCTTGAATTTAAGGTCTTTTTAATCTAATGATTTAACAAAATTTTTGATAGAATATGGTAACTGCAAGCCCTAATAATTCTTCAAATTTTAGAATTCAGACAAAACTTGCACCAAAAATTTACATGTTCTGCAGACAACATGGATGTTAAAAAATGATCACTGCAACTTTCTTTTTCTCCAAAAATTTGACAATTATGATAATAAAGAGTTGAATGATCGAATACATAGAAATTCTATCGCTTGTGATCATTAAATTCTTACTGTGGAAAGAACATGTTTTCCATTACTTCACCTGAGTTCAAACTCTCACGGCTAATGGTTCAAAATCACTAAAATAAATACTTTGAATTATGACCGTCGATCCTGACATCTCTTCTTTGCATTAGATGGCTCACAACAAGTCTTTTACAACATTCATCTCCATGGACACGTTGCAACACATCACAATCCCTCAAAGTTTAACCTTCAGTCACTTTCCATCTGAGGCTTTGTGTGCACCGTTAGATCTTTCTAAAGATGCTAACCCTTTATCTTATTTAACGGTGACAGAGGGTCCCAACACTTAGGACACATGCCACTATGATGCATTCCCTTGATGACTAAAGTTTGATCATTTTATCCTTTAGTATTTATGCCATTCATCCAATCTTGTATGATCTTTACTATCTTTAACAAATCTTTATGACCCATGGCTTTGATCTCCTAGGACACGTCGCAATATGTCACAATTCCTTAATGGTTAAAATCATCTCATCTTTTATTGGAGGATTTGCACTAGCCGTCAGATCTTCCTTAACCTATCATTCCTTTACCCAATCAGCTTTATATTAACCGCAGTCTGCAACTTGCCTAGATGGACATGTGTCATCACAGTGCAATCCCTCAAAGATTATCTTTCAGTCATCTTTGCATTACAGGTTAACACCAGCCATTAGATATTTGTGGAGATGTTGTGTATTTATTGAATCTTTAATCATCTGTCGGACCCACTAGACACCACATGGCAGCATGGCCCATTCCCTTAATGGCTATTGTATGCACATCTTCATCCTAATTATTCACACCAACCATTAGATTAGATCTGACATATAATTGATTTAACTTCATCTACTAGTTCATGTTTGGGCCCACTGAGGACATGCATCACCATGGTGCGATCCCTTGAAGTTAACTCACCCGCATCTTTGATTTTGTGGTAATGTGTGAGCCATTGGATTTAGAAACATCTATGAACATCCTTTGATCTATATCTTCACTATAGCTAGTCCTGCCAAAGACACCTAGCATCATGGTACATTGCCTTGAAGCTTAAATTCCAATCATCTTCTCATTGCGGGAATGCATGAGCCGTTGGATGGAAACACATTAGCTCGACAGATAATAGTTTAATAAATCTTGCAGACTTTAAACTTAGGAAATAATAAAAGACCACGGCGTTAGGATACTCACAAACTTAATGAATGTGAACATATTTTTAAAAGGACACATGCAAGAAATGACTTAAGTGGCAAAAAGTAACACAAAATTATAAACCACTTTGACGCTTAGAGTTTTAGTACCGAATTTCACACTTTGAGACATGAAAACAAGGGTTTTTTAAGTATCCTCATAAGATTCTTTGCAAGAATACACCATGGAATTATTGCTTGAAGTTTTTTTTTAAACAGACCTAAGAGTGGTTCTTTCTGGGGATGAATACCTCCTATAGGTATTACAAGAATTCAAAATCTCAGGGGAGCAGACCAACCTACTGGAAAAAAAAACCACACACACGACAGGAAAGAAAACTAAACTATGACAGATAGAAACAAACTTGCAGAAACATACTATATAAACAATCCTAATGTTCATGAATAATTAGACTTTAGGAGAAGTATAAATTCAAGAACTGTCCATGAACTAGCAGTTCTAAAATGTTTCAAGTAAGATCTTTTAATAAATATGAATTTTTCCCATACCTTTCATGGACAACATAAGGTTCCAGCCAAATTGGTTCAAATTTCCCATGCTTCCCTTTGCCTTCCAACCTAGCATTCCACATGAGAACATAATCTCCCACATCAAACTATCTTGAGACTACCATCTTATCATACAAGTTCTTCACCTGCAATTGAATTTTTGCATTTTTCAGAGAATCGTCCCTCCTGGCTTCATCTAACTCCACCAGGTCATCAATTCTCAATTGCATGTCATTATCAATATCATCATCATAATTCTGAAAAAACTTATACGTCTGCATTAGATTATTTTGGGGCAATATTTCTTGTATCCCATAAACTAGATCAAAAGGTGCACATCCTATGGCCTTTTTTGATGTCACCCTATCTGCCTAGACATCCAATGTTAACTTTGAATCCCAGGCCTTCTTGTTTGTATCCAGAATTCTTTTTGATAATCATGAGGAGGCTCTTATTAGTGGACTCAACTTGGCTATTCCCTTGTGGGTGGTAAGGTGCAGGATAAGATGTCTAAATACCATATTCAACACAAAAATTGGCATACTCCTCATATTTAAAACACATGACATTATCTAAGATTATCTTCTCTGGGCACCCAAATCTAGTAATTATGTTCTTCAGTAAAAAATCAATTACACTTTACTAGTATCTCTCTTAGTGGGAATTATTTCCACCCACTTAGTAAAGTAGTCTATAGCTACAATAATCCATGAATGTCCTCCACTAGACTTAGTAGATATCTCTCCTATAAAGTCAATGCCCCATTGCTGAAAAGGGGCTTGAACTTCTATTGGTGTAAGGGGTACATTGCCTAAGAATTTTACCTTACCAGAGAAATGTTGGCAAGCATCACATTTCCTAACCAGTTGATGAGCATCCTTGAAGATACTCGGCCACCAAAATCATGCTCTTAAAATCTTATGTGCAGTAGTCTTGGTCATATAATGGCCACCACACACTCCATTATGCATCTCTTACAGGATTTTGTCTTCTTTTTCTTTATCAACACATTTCAATAAAATTCCTTCAGGGTTACTCCACCACAATTAATCTTTGATTAGGGAAAAATGGATTGCTTGCAATTTTAATGTTCTTTTCTTATTCTCATCCATGCCCTGTGGACAGTTCATTTTTTGAAAATAATAAATAATGTTAGTGTACCAGTCACAATGGTTAAGGTTATAGATGAAAGGTCTATGTTCTTCTTCTAGGGTATTGATGTGATTAGCATCCAAGTTTGCACTAGCCATCAATTTTTCTAAACCCTCCCCTCTAACAAACTTAGTGGTTTGGATTTCTATATTGAACTTTTTAATCCTATTGATCCATCTACATCTTTTTCCTGACACCTCTTGTTGAGTAAATATGTCCTTAACTACTACTAAGGGGACATAAGACACTACAATAGCAACTATTAAATAACACCTAAAATATTTCATAGCCTTCACAAATGCATAGGCCTTCTTGTCAATTATATCATACTTTATCTCTACAACCTGTAATGATTTTCTAAAAAAGGCAATAGGCTACTCAAACCCTTCTTCATTTTTCTGTAACAATATAGCAACAATATTATGACAAGATGCAAATGAAAAAATATTCATGGGCTTTGAATAATCAGGAGTTCTTAGGATAGGGACATCTTTAATATCTTTCTTAATCTCTTGAAAATATTTGGTGGCCTCCCCATCCCATTCCATTTTAGCATCCTTCTTTAACATCTTTGAAATTGGTCTACTTTTCTCAGTAAAATTAGTGACAAATCTTCTGATAAAATTTACCTGTCCAAAGAAGGATTGAATTCCCTTAACATTTCTCTAGATGGGCACTCTATCAATAGAAGCTACCCTATCTAGGTTAATCCTAAACCCTTCCTTTGAAATAATGTGACCCAATAACTTACCTTCTATCACTCCAAAAATGTATTTCTTGGGATTGAGAGAAATCTCAAATTCTAAGGCTATTTCAAAAATCTTTTCCAACTACTCACAATGTTGTTCTTCCTTCTTTGAATATGCTGTGAGATCATCTTGATAGACCTCAAGAAATTTTTGTAGGAAGTCTAAGAATGTAACATCCATGGCCCTCTTGAAAGTAGCCCCAACATTCATTAAACCAAAATCTATCCTCACATATACATATGTTCCCCATGGTGTGGTAAAAGCAGTCTTAAACTACTCTGACTCTTTGACCATAATCTGGTTATACCCAGAGATTCCATCCATCATGGACATGAGTTCACATCCAGTGACTCTCTACGGCATATTCTCCATGTTGGGGAGAGCATAGTTGTCTTTTAAGGAAGATATGTTCAAATTTCTGAAATCCACACACAGCCTGATATCCCTATTCTTCTTTCTGATAGGGACTATATTGGAAACCCAGGAAGAATGCCTAATGGGTTTGATTATCCCAACATCTTTCATCTTTATCAATTCATATTCCATCTTATGCCTAAGGGTGGGATTTATGGGCCTTTTCTTTTTCCTAAAGGGCTTGGCATCTTCTTTCAATGGGATTTCATGTTGAAACAACTCCTCATTATATTCCTTTAGGTCATCATATGTCCAAGTAAATACCTTTTTTTACTTCCTTAAAATATTAGTTAGATCCTCCTTGAATTTGGGTGACATTTTTTACCAATAAATAAGTTCTTAGGAACTTCTTCTGTTCCCACATTAACCTCCAAGTCTTCAGATCTATTTACACATGTAAAAGAGTATGGTCTATCCTTACTATCAAAGGCCCTCTCCAAAACAACTAGTCCCTTTGGGAATTTATTTGACTTTAGATGTAATATTTCCTTCCCCAAGATAGTATCCTTTTCATCAATGATTTTCACATACTTAGTGAAATCTATCTCTTTATTTTCAAGACCTACCTCATAATACAAGAATCTCAAAATATCTACATCATCATCAAATACTTGCCAG
The DNA here is from genome assembly GCA_018584345.1 of Thuja plicata. NCBI lineage: Eukaryota > Viridiplantae > Streptophyta > Pinopsida > Cupressales > Cupressaceae > Thuja > Thuja plicata. Next base: position 2,343,164 of record MU225715.1, on the reverse strand, counting down.
CTATCCAACTTGTCAGGTATTGAAGGCCTAGTCTGAACTTCTACTTCAGAAATTCTAGGAAAAGTAATGTCTTCTAGCCTTAAAGCAATGTTATCCTAAAAATCTATAATTCTATTTTGGCTCCTATCCATCCAGTCAATACCAAATGCATCAAAACTTTCTAATTCATCGCATACTTCATTTTGATACTGCTTGAATCTATGGTTCTTTGATGCATATTTGGATTTGATCTGAGATAACACTAACTCAAAGTCTCCAATAACTATGATGCATTTGATTCCATGTCTTGCAACTAGTCTCAGACCTATGAGTAGAGCCTCATATTCTACCACATTATTTTTACAAGAAAACAATAGAGAAAATGAAAATTTGAAGGTTTTTCCATAGGGAGATATCAACAAAAATCTAGCACCATCCCCTCCCTAGAACTGGAACAATCAAAATACATTATCCATAACTGATTTTGTCTAGATAAATTACTTACATCTTCTAACAATAATACAGGTTGTGATCTTCTTGTAGCTTGACTTTCCTGCACTTGAAATGACCCTATCTTGGTATCTAAGAAATAGTTCATATTGTTATCATCTTGTTCCTCAATCATATGAGGAGTTCTGGTTTCCCTTGATACTTTGATGTTTTCACCATTTATGTTGAAAGTGGAAAATGATAAATCACATTGAATTCTTTCCCCCGTAGATGCACTCCATTTTCTTGACAATAACCATCCATGTTGAGGGGGAATGTCTACAACCAACACACTCATCGTTAGCACTTTATCTAGGAAAACTGCAAATTTATAAGGCAAAACCTTAATAGTGCCTATGATAGGGACTTCTCTATAATCCATAGCTTGGCATCTCCCATGTGGAGTGTCTAGTTTCAATCCCATAGATCTCATGACTTCTATAGGCATAACAATGTTAGATGCCCCAGAGTCAATCATGCAATTTTTTAGCATTTTTCCATTTATTATAAATGTCAAGAAAAAAGGATGAACAGTTTCTGCATTAGTGCTAAAAATATTGGTATCTAAGTAAATTTGAGGAATCTTTGATACAAGCTCATCAGATTCCTTTGTTGATTTATCCTTAATGTTTGACATTTTCTTGTTTTTCTCTGGTCCCATAGCCTTAGTAGAGCTAACACTTTTCACCCATTTCAGAGTCTTTTCTTTATGCTCTCCTATCCTCATCATTTCTAACAAAGTCACCTTAACAGTTATCTGAGACAAAAGTTGCTTTATATCCACATGGGTGTATTTCATATTAGAAATATTTGATCTCTAATTAGTGTAATCCACATCTTCTTCTTGAGTAGCTAGTTTTTCTTCATCTCCCTTATTTGGTTTGTCCTCCTTTTTGGAATGAGGTATGTGAATTTCTTATATTTTCACCTTTCTTTATACATATTTGTGCCAGTGCATTTGTTTCCTTTCTTAATCAAAACCTTGTTAGTAACTTCAGCGTGTTTCTCCTTTTCTTGTGGCCTTTTGGTACTGTTTGGGGTATCCTTGATAAAGATACTAGCAGGTTTTCCATCTGCATTTCCAACTACTCTATTTCTCAAAAAATTATTACCCCTTTCTTGTGCAACCATATTTGTTGCGATCTCAGCGATTTCTTCATCAGATGGCCTTCTCAGAACAGGGGTCTCATCACATCCTTTAGCATTACATCTCATATTGTCAATCTCCCAATCATGTATATTAGAATCATCAAGATGATAATATGTTTCATCATTTACAAGTGAGGAATTCATAGCACAACCACTTTCATCATATTCTTCCTCTTCATCTTCTTCATTTTCTTCAGTGGTAGAATTTCTAACAGCAATAACACAATATTCAAGATTGTGTGGAGATTGTCAAGTTACACACCAGGGATTATCACTGCACATATTTATAGAGGTCTTGTGTAGGGAATAATGAGTTTTTTTATCAGGTTTATCCTTCTTTTGTGGGACAATAGGTTTTTCATCTTTCCACCGAGTAGTATAAGGATAGTTTTGCATCCTAGGCTATCTGTTGAAATTTCCATAGGAGGGCTTATCATTATTTGAAACCCTATTATGACTACTCTTTGCAGGCTTTAAATTTTTTAAATAATTCATAATCAATTTGAGGTTATTGTCCTCCTTAGGTTTAGAACTCAAGGGTTTATCTGATTCTTTCTTATTATACCTAGTGGGGTTCCAATCTTCTCTCCAGCCCACTTTCGCAGAAACTCTTATGTTTGTCTCAATGTTGAATTCTACCTTATATGCTTTCGTAATATTTCTAGGGTTCTTATCTCTTAACAAATAACCCATTTTTGCATCAAAATAATAAGATAGGTAGCAAGACATACCTTATCATCTAGTCACATCACTTGTAGCAACTTGTGCATTGCGCTTTGAAATCAGATATTAAATTCCACTACCTCTTTATTTGGGTTCTTCTTTATGTTGTTTAACTCATTCAACATGAACCCTTCATTAGTCTTGTTCCCATATTGGTCCCTGAAACATTCCTTCATCTCATCCATGGACCCAATACATTCATGGGGCAATCCTCTAAACATGTCCCTAGCATCCTGAATTAATGATTGCACAAATAATTTCATTATAACATCATCATGTGCAATTTAATAGTCATCAACCATATCCATAAAAAATTTCAGATGTTCTTCACATGTTATAACATTATTCACAACAAATTTAGGAAGTTTGTCCCTAATGTTTTAAGGAACTTCATTTGGATAACCAGGAATGCCAAGAAAAATAAATTGTCTCTACCTTTTAGTATACATAGGAGTTTTTTGAGATGAAATGTTACCTTGAGTACTTGAAGTGGTAGCATTTCCAGAATCAATAGGTGGTGGTAAATTCATTCCTGAATTCAGAGACAATTTAGGATCAACACCAGCAAGATGAGAACTAGAGGTTTGTCTGAGAAATTCAATTTTCTTCTTCATTTCAAGAGCAGAGGCTTCCAATTCATCCTTCTCTAATTCCTTGGCTATTATCTCCCTCTCTCTTTTCACTCTCTCCAACTCAGTATCCAGCTTCATCATGGGATCCATCATACTCCCTTTTCTCACTGTCTCCTTTATTTCAACAACTGCTACCTTTTGTTTACCTTTGTCCTTGGGCTTTGGTATGTCATACAACTATTGAACAATAGGTTCATGTTCAAGTTTCTCAGGTATAAAAGTAGCATTCATTTCCTCCAAATCTCGGAGTTTCCTTTTCAACTGGTCAGATTGAATCTGAGCATGTATGATTCTTTCCTCCTTTTTTATTTCTCTTTTTTGTCTCAAGTCAATTTTCTCTCAGATCTTCCTTTCCAACTCACCCACTTCTTCAAAAATATCTTTAGAATCCACAAGAGTCATGTCAGATTCTAATTTTTCTTCCATTACGGTTCTCTTTCTTCTGTGATGATGGGCATGTGGTCTTTCAAATGATGTAGAGCTCGGATCACTTAGATCATCTGGACCTTGTCTCATGTCACTGAGACTTACCATGAACTACCTTTCTAGTATATCTAGGAACATCATCAAACCTTTCACTCTGAGAGTAATACTCCCCATAGACTCCTAATCCTAGTTGTGTTTCTTTTTCAACTTCTACATTTTCTTCTTCATGATTAGGAGGAATGGGAGTATCCATTCTTATGTTCCTTCTCTACCTCCAGGCTTGGGGAGTAACTCCAACAACATTTATGTTCACTAATTTCCTAGCTCTGGAAGTAGATGAAAATCACTTAAAAATTCATTCTTAGAATGACTGTTCATCCTGGATCTAGTATTTTTGTAACTCATAGCTAGATAGTAGTGTATCATATTAATTTTAACTCAGCACTAATGCAGATATTTCTTCGAGTCGCCACCCAACAAATAGCTAGAAAAATACACACTAACTTGAGTAACAAATTTGGTATGGAAATTTTTCATGGGTCACAGATAAAAACAAATTCTAAGCACTTATCTTGACATATTTTCAATGGTAATATAGATCACTAGGATATGTGAAGATAAAAACTTTGTAATACAATGATCAATCAAATGGTATTGATAAGTAAGTAGGCCAAGAGTCGAGTTGAACTTGAAAAACCTTACTGGCTTATTGCAATGAAACCCTAATCCCTAGTAGAGTCGCTATTTTGTTTGTTTATTTTTATTTTGTGATGAAAACAATAATAACCACTTCCCTTTATTATTGATTTATAGAGGAGCCACATCCAAATATTTGTTCATGCAAGAAAAGGACCAACTAACAAGTACTCTCTTAATACTTCTACTCTTTAGGTCCCGCTACACCAAGGTGGGGATACCCTGTAATACCTATTTATATATCTAATCAAGTACTATCAAGCAGTAATCTCACAATGACTCAAAATAACTGGGAGATACTAGATAATTGACTAATTACCCATTGGACATCAACCATGAAATGGAGCATGAGATAGAAATTTGTAACAAACTTATGCAAATGTATACTTAATGGATTTTAAATGTTTGTTTATAGGAAAACATAGCCAATGTGCAACTAGATATGCAATAAAACAAACTTATCAGCTTTACATCAGTGCTTTATCCATTGGGCTATATTCTTACTCAGATACAGTATGCTGAAATTAATGATCACAAAAGATTTCAAATCATAATACAACTATCCCAAAACCCCTACTACTAATAGAAATCCTAGCATGTGTCAGATGAATCTATCCATAAATTAGAGCCTAATTTAATCTTATCCTAGATCAGAACTCTCAAATAAGTACATAAAAAAAAATAAGACTATGCTAATGAATCAAAAAATTCATAACTCATATGACACATAACACAGGAGAGATTGGAATCTGAAACTTTGTATGAAATTCAGAATATCTTATTTTAGTATAAAAAAAGTATTCAGAGATAACCTCTTTAATAACCTACAAAAGATCTCTCATCTTTATTTTCTGACTTTTTACACTATCTAGTAGAAATTATACTCTCTTTCCCATCTTGACTGAAAAATTTACAAATTGTTTACAATAGCAATTTTCCAGCCCTTTCCAATGATCTTGGGAATCCTTTTATAGAATAGGATTTCAACAAGGTTCAGATCATTTGGAATAAGGAAAAAATCAATGACTCACTAAAAAGACAAAATAGCTAATGGAGTGATAACCACTCTTGTTACAATAGATATTTGACATATTTTGTCTTTTGACCTCTTGGTACTCGCAATTGCTTTAAAATTGTTTGGAATGAGCCATATGGAGTCTATTGGGCTTGATATTGGTTATGTAGGATCTTTGCTTTACCTGTATCATTCAATCTATTAGTCCCCATCATCCACTTTCATGTCATCACCTTCTCCTAGATAAACTATTGTATACTTTTCCTTCCAAGAGGTATACACCTCATCACTCGGCTAGTTGAAACTAAGTACCTCATCCATTATATTGTTAATCTCCCTCCAAGTGACATTTGTATTTTCAATTCCTTGTGACCAAAATGCAAATAATACTCTGGCCTTACCAACTATCTTAACGGTTTGAACAAAAATCAGTGTACTCTCCAAGGTAATTATGATATTTGTTCTAATTGTCAATGCTTCATTCATCTGTTGATGCCACAATGCTTCATCTTTTATATCTCCATTTTTCTTAAAAAGATTTGGAAACATTTCATACCAGTCCTTTGAATATTCCTTTCTTAAGGCCATTACCTTTATTATGACAATGCTCCTTCTTCTATCCATGTCCATGAGAAATTTGAGACATTTATGAGTGCCAATTAAGAAAATGTCAACATTTTTCTCTTTTTTGCAAGTGGTGTGGAAGAATTTCAATCCTCCTCACTTTCCTTTCATCTATTCACCATTAAATCCAAATTGTCTTTATCAACATTGTATTCATTCAACATGCTGACTATTTTCTTCCCTTGTGAATAAATTTCAGTGCGAACAAATTCATGGGTACAATGCATGAGGGTGTTGTGTATTTTTTCTACATATTTTTGTTTCACCAATGCCTCTACTTTTCTGAACACTATAGACTATTCAACCCATTCCTTCCTTGACTTCTCCAACTTTGTTCTTTCAACAATCAATCTTGCATTTTGTTGCTCCAACTCCTCTAGTGTGGTTGGGTTTTATGGTCCAGAGGAAGGAGGATAAGTGATGATCAGGCTTGATGATGATGGTTGATGAGGATCTTGTGTGATCATCCTCTAAGGAACAAACTAACTTGTTTGTTTTCCTTCAAGGAATGAAATTCTATTATCCTTTTTAATGGATTTGATCTTCTCATCATTATAAGCCTCCATAAAAATCTCATACTTTTCTGCTAGGCTCTTGAATGCATCCTTTTGTAGTTTGTAGAGTAAGGTTAGCTGCTTCCACACATGATGTATCCAATAATCTTCTCACAATAAGGCTACCTACATGTTCAACCTGATTATCTTGATCAGATACCTTATGGCTTTTCCTTTTCATATGCCACATGACAAGGGCTACATGATCTTCACTAAATCTCACTACCTTGGATGCTTTTCTTGCCTCTGTCTCATTATAATGGACAATCTTTATTTCCTTTCTCATAGCATCAAAGACAATATCATCTGCAATATCCCACTCTGAAAGTATCAGTACTCCTTCCTTCCTGACTAGCGCCCTTCCTTCCTCAGGAGTTATCTATTCAAACTTATAAATCATTTCTTATTTTACTTTGTTTTCAATCTCTTCCTTCCTCCTTGTAAGTTTCTCATTATGTTTTTGTTGGCACTTTTCTATAAATTCATTTATGTGGGTTCTCATCATCTTTGACCTTTTTCAATTCCTTCTCTTTTTAAAAATAATCTTCCCCTTTGTATAGAAACTGTGAGGCCTCACCCCGACCCATCATTGGTCAGTTGATACACTTATTTTGATACATTATGATTCGATATTTTGGGACATTATATCTGATAGATTATACATTATTACTATTATTTCTGTCATGTGATGATTACTTATGTAAACTTTCTCGATGATGTTTATGATGCTTTACGTATACTCATGAATTATGATGATTATCTTAGTATTTTAAATTCAAATGGAAAACATGTTATGATATTTTGATTATGTAATCGGTTATGGTTATTGGGTACATAAAGGAGAAAAAGGTTATTAAGTGAAAATGTAGAATGTTTTGTCAATTAATTATGCAATTTGATTTAAATGTATGTATATGCATGAGATTTTATTGAGCTACTGATGTTTAATTTAGTGTGCAGGAAAAGTACCATGAAAATTACTGGAGAATCAGTAACCAACCCTATGTACAAACTGTAAAGCCAGGGTTGAAACTAATAAAGAGATTCAAACCTCATTGTTAAGTGATTTTATTTGTGACCGTAAATTGTATGAATGTATTAGGTGTTTTCTCTGTGCAATTAGTGACATGTCAATGTTGTGTTAGGTTATTTTTCAGTGTCACTTGACACTTGTTATGTGTTTATATGATGACATGTCTACTAAGGTTGGAAATGGAACCAAATTAAATTATTTAAACATAAATTTTGTTCTAGTCACTTCTAGAGGCCAAAAGGAGGTCCTAAGGGTCATTCTTAGGAAAATCCAAGTACTTTAGTAATAGGGGTATGGGTAAAGAACATTTTTAACACTTCTAGAACCCACTAGTGGCCTTGGTGACCCTCTTAATAACCCATTACTCACATGTTACGAAAATGGAGTAAGTCTTGAACATTTACCCAAACCTACACTCCTTTCCAATCTTTCATTTATGATAGGGGAAATGGGACAGCCAAAGGAATTAGGAGTTAAATCTGAAATTTATGTTGTTGGGTGGGTAAGATTTGGAGACCTTTTTAGAGGTGCTTGGTAGAGTTAGAGAGTGTTCACCCACTCTCTACTTTTAGAGACATTCAAGTTTTGGATTGATGGAATAAAAAGGGATTGGGCTCTTCTCAAACATCATTTTTCCTTAACACCAGTGAAGGTTGGTCTCCACCATTGCCATGGAAGTTTTCTTGTTTTGTTGCAATTAAAATAGTATGTATTTCATTCCTTTGTATATGTAATTTATGTTTTTTACGTTGTTGTGATGTCAGGGAATGGGATTCTGGTTTGATTTCATGCTTATGGTTTTATTCTTGTTTGATTGAGGGAGTTTTGTGAAGGGTGTAATGGCATTACTCACCCTTGGATAGGGAAGAAGTGGCCATGTATGGGGGAAGGGGTTAGTTGGATTCCATGGAAGTGTAGAGTCTCTTCTCATGGAGAGAAGAGGGAAAAGATGCAAGGTGTATGGGCCCTTGCATTCCAATGAAGATTATTGATCCTAATTTGGGGGAGATAAGGAGAATAATGTATAGAAGAGTATATGTGAATTAAAGCCTTGAAAAGGCATGGTTTTTGTATGTATTTAATTGGAAATCTCCTACATGAAAATCCACCTTCACCCCTTGATATGGGTTCATGGTGAATCCTATTGTGATAGCCTTGGATGGGAGTTTTCTTGTTGTATTTTATATTGTGGAATGGTGTGATTGTCACCCATTGGTTACCGATTCTCCTAGCTCGGGGGTGGTCTCCTTGAGAACTAGGATGGGAGGTGAGCTCTCCAAGGTAGTATCATAATGTTTTTTGCAATTTTTGTGAAGAACCTTATGTTGGAATCCATTTGAAATTGGAGCTTGGATGGTGTTCATGTTTCCTTGATATTAGAGACTCCTCCATTGTAGTGTATTTTCTTGTATTGTACCTTCATGTTGAAGGTGAAGTTTGTAATTGAATGGACTAAATTTTGTAGCCTTCAATGTTGTAAATGAAGATGTAACCATTGTGAAAATGAAAAAAAAAACATGTGCTCAAAGTTTTGATGAATTGTAAGTTATTATTTCTTGTTTCTTTTTAAAATTTTAGTCTTGCAAATTTCAAATTTAATATATAATTTCTCCTCCCTTGAAATCTAGAATCTCTATCACAATATTATCAACACTTTATCTTGAATTTCATATTTCAATTTCAAACACTTTGGAGGATAACATGTTAACAATAGTTCATTTATCAAATTTGGACACTAATTAACAACTTACCATTATCAAATACCCTATAAATGATTCTCTTTGTATATTGCATTAATAGAATATACATTGCATACATATAACTTCAAACAACCAAAAAAAATAAAAAAATAAAAAAAAATGAATGTAATGCAATGCAATGTTAGAGGAGAGAAAAAAAATAACACTTCCCAGAATTTTGAGAGCCAAAATGCTCTCTGGAAAATGTATGAGAGAGGATTTAATTCCCACATTACCACAGAGAATATTCCCCCTAGGATACCCGTCTAAATTTTGGGTTAGAATAATAAACCACCTTATAAATTATGATTAAAATACACTCTCTTTTAAGTTAGCAACTTGCCACCATTTTAATAAACTAAATGTAAAATAATGAAAAAAGGGAAGCAAGTAATTAATTAATAAAACACTTACCTTTATGTAAGTGGGCCCCCACATCCTTTTCCCCTACCTCGCTAAGGAGATCGGCCTTGGTAAATAAAATATTAAGGGGAATGAACATGGGTGTGTGCACCACCTCCTTGTTTCCTACACCACCCACCCATCCACTTGAACATTTCTCCCTCCTTTCCATGCGTACACTTTGGGGAAATAATTTTGGGTGGCACCAATTTTATCATGCATTTTTGTTCAAATTCCATGCCTTGGTTTATGTTTATGAAGTTTGGTGGGCCCAAACTAAACTTCCTTGCAATCCCTTTGCATAGGAATTCGACCCTTTTTCAGCCCTCTTGACTTTTGTCATGACAGCCCATCCACTTGGCACATGAGCCAAGGAGAAGGAAAGGGTGATGGGATAGGGGTAGGGTAGGGTAGGGTATATGAGTAGGATGGTAGGGTAGGGTAGATGAGTAGGATGGTTATTAGGTAGTTAGTAGGATAGTTAGTAGGATAGTTAGTGGGTATTAAGTTAGTTTAAGTTAGTTAATTAGATTCATTTTATTTATTGCTTTATTTTAAATTGTGTAGTTCTTTTATGTATAGATATGATTTTTAATTAAATGGTGTAGTTTAATTATTAGATTATTAGATTTACTTATTATGTAAAGTGTGCAGTTTTGTTAATATGGATTTATATTTGCCTAGTTAGTGTAATAATATAATAACTCATGTTATTAATTGAAATTGATTAGCCTATTAGATTAATAGATTTATTCAATTATTTAAAATTGTATAGTTTAGATTTATTAATTGAATTTACTTAGATAATGTTCATTAGTATTATGTGTTTTCATGCAATTGTTAAAAATGGTAAAATCTAAATAAAGGGGTATTAATGGGCTACGTTAATAGGTTAAATTAAGTGTTCTTTTTGAATCATGGAATATTTCTCTTTGTAATTAATTAATTGTTTATTATTAAAGATGTGTGAACAAATGAAGTTTAGGATTTAATTAATATTAATATCAATTAATTGGAAAATTTGGATAGTTCCTCAAACAAGTTAAATGCATGTCTTTCACAATGTAATTGGAAAATATTATAGTAATTATGCGGACCTTATTATATCGGGGATGTTTAAGGGTTGTAAATGAATTGAATAGGATTAATAAATTGGATTGCTAGGTCAACCTTTAATGGAGTTAGTATACCCCTATGTCCCTATAGTACTAGACCATAGAATCTCTTACCATCTATCAAGTAGGACTTACCAACTCTGCAACTGCCTTGTTGATAACCCCAAATCAATCTATGAATAGACCTTTCAGCTCGAAAAGAAACTTCACCATGTTGTCACCTTTCCTCAACACTTTTAGTTTTATTGTGTCATCATAGTTGTTGTTCTTCTAGTTTTATGTTTTAAAAAGAAAAAATTGTCTGTGTGTTTTTCCCTAGTTTTGTGCATGAAATTTCGGTATCAGAGCCATGTTTTGACACTAGGAACCTAAACCACTATGTTTCAACTCATTTCAAAAATAAATTATTCTGTAGGATGTCTGCCATCACACGAGCTAGCTGATGGGGTAGAGGTCATAGAGCTCCCCATGTTGAGACAGAATGGGAGGATGTACCACCACCTCCACCACCACCTCCACCACCTCAGAACCCTAACCTGGATATTCTAGACATTTTCTAGATTGTGATATGGGTGATTCAGTAGAGACTACCACCCATAGATCAGCAGCCCAAGCAACAAATTCCTGAAAGGGAAGCACAGATTCCAGAAATGATAGAGAAGTTAGTAGAGAAAGGAGTAGGAGCCCCCCACCTAGGTCTATTAAGAGTCATGGTGATCATGAGGGTGAGTCAATTTATTGGATTGTACTACCATGCGAGCATAAGATACATGCCATAGAGGGACACCCTAGAGATGTTGGAAATGAGATCTAAGAGTTATTGTGACTCCAGCCACCATTATTTTTGGGATCCACTGATGGGTCAGTAGCAGAGGCATGGTTATAGAGCTTATGATGATGCTTTGGATTGTGCCCTTATGGGAGTAATCTAAAGGTGTGAATTGCAATCTATCTCCTTCAGGAGAAATCCTCCACCTAGTGGGAGCAGGAGGAGTCCATAGGTGGGGTGAGCATTGACACACTCACTTGGGAGACTTTTGTGGCCCACTTCTGAGAGAGATACCTCTCTGAGCATTTCAGACAGAGATAGATAGAGGAGTTCTATGATCTCCAGCAAAGAGGTCTCATAGTGACCCAGTGGTGCAGAGACCTCACTCAACCAAATCACTGATTCAAGGCAACTCTCAATATTTCAGTCAAGGCATTTATTAAGCCTTCCATTGCATGAACAAGACACCATACTCATACTCATCTCCACTTAAT
>MU225715.1:2314373-2331179 GCA_018584345.1 Thuja plicata | reverse complement strand
TAGTCTAGAGTCCCTAGGTTCCATTCTATAAAAGAATTGTCTAAAACAACAATAGTTGCTAAGCAACTTTACAAAAAGTGCTTAAAAGTTGTAATATGTAAGTTTCAACCGATTGCAACTGATTCTCGAATAGTTGATCAGTGAAACACAAGTATATAAGTATTAATCAACCTTCCCAAAAGACCAGGTTGATAGATGTAAGCAATTTTTATGAAAATCAATAAAATTCACTGTTTTTGCCTTAAAAACACTGTTTTTTCGATTCTGCACATACTGTACAGATTGGAAGTGAAAGATTAATGATTGGAAAATATGCCCTGTTGAACTAGCCTTTGAACGCACTTGGTTTGAGGTGTTTTGGAGGTCTGTAGACAAAGTTATCGCATTTTTTCTCCTAATACCCAGAAAACCCTAGTTCCAACAGGGTTTTGGGCAAATGGAGTTATAGCTCGCGACTATACCGTCCATTTTGCACAAAACCCAATGCAAATGAAAGCTCTGAGAATGTATTTTAGGATTCTAAAAGCAGTAGGACAGAAAGTGAAGGGAGTGAATCATGCTTGCAAGCCCTAGGCCAAATATCATGATGTATTTGGTCCTAAATTATAGGAATTTGAGTATCCAGTGTTAGACATGCACAAATTGAACAATCCAAAGGTGGATTAGGTGTTCTCAGACAACATTGAATAGATCCAAAGACCTTCCTTTCATCTATGCACCCATTTCATTGGTCTTCCTTTGTAAACCAAGCCTATTAGGGCCCTATTAGGTCTGTGTGCCTTGGAGGATTCTTGGAGTGCTGGAGTAGATAAGAAGTTGGTCTAGTGGGGCAGTGTTTAGGTTGATAAAAAAATCCATATTACATCATTTGATCTTGTGTTGGGTGTGGGGTTGTGTCTGATATCCCAATTTTGCCAAATTTGGCCTAGTAGCCCTATTTTGGGAAGTGACTAGGAAACATAGTGAAAATTTGTAAAAAGTGTGTTTATGAATCTAGTGGTTGTTCTTAAGGGTTATTAGAGGTATCTAATAGTTAGAGAAAGGATTGAAACCTTTCTTGGAGTCTGATTGGAACCCTTAGTAGTTTGGAGCAATTTGACCTCAAAGGTCTTAGGAGATCAAGCCTTGCATTGTTGCACTCTGCATCACCCGGTATGAGAGTCAATTTCTCAAGCTCCTTCCATATGTTGAGTACATGAAGGATGAGAAACTATGTATCCATCATTTCATTAAGGGACTCAATATGTCTCTTTAGGGTACAATATGCCTAGCCTTTCCTACCACATTTAGAGAGACAATTGAGACGACACTTATAGCCAAGGATATCTATACTAGATAGGAGTCGCAGAATCGGTCTCAACACCAAAAGCCCTCTTCCCAGCTGTGGGGACAATAGAGACCCCCTTGGAAAGGGAACTAGAATCACTCAGCAAGATCCTTTAAGGGTCAACAGTCTCAGCAACAGAGATCTCAGTAGGATTCTAGATAGAGGCCTTCACAAGGTTATCAGTGCTCTAAGCCCAAATAGTGGCAGTCTCAGGGTCCTAGACATGATCAGAGGACATAGACCCCTCAAGAAAATCTGGCTAGGACTCAACAATCCTCTAGGGGTAGTTACTCTAATTCCAGTAGGACTGGAGGACCATAGTAGTCTAGATCACAGAGTACATATTTAGACTAGAGGGCCATGTTACACTTGAGGTGGCATGGGTCATATAGTGAGAGAGTGCCCACAGGGACAGTCACTTGGTAGTTAGAGAGGAGCTACTTCAGAGCCTATAGTTGGAGACATGGGTAGATCCCATAGAGTTTTTGCAGTGGTTGATAGCCGCCAGGTTGAGCATTAGGCTACAGTTATTGAGGCCACAGGTATGATACGAGGTAGTATGGTTACTATTTCATTTGATTATGGAGCTACTAACTCCTTTATATGTCCATATGTAGTGGAGCATTGTGGGCTATTGGTAGTTAGATAGGATGTCAGTTGGGAGGTAGAGTTAGCCTTGGGAGCTAGTGTGTCAATTAGTCCCATGGTCCAAAATTGTCAGATTCAGATTGGAGACATATCCATGACATATGATCTTTGCATTACCCCTCTAGGTTCATATGATGTTGTCCTTAGAATGGATTGGCTTTATGCCCACAATGCCAAGATGGATTGTTGACAGAAGAGGGTAGAATGTGTGGATGAGCACAATATGCCTAGGGTGATCTTTGGAGTGCAGAGACCCGTATCTCTTGGCATTATTTACTCTATGTATCTTAGGCGGTACATGTGAAAGGGATGTCATCTATTTCCTATCACCATTAGTGACAAAGAGGAGGATTTAGAGAGGGAGCCATCCCTCAATTATTTTCCTATCCTATAGGAGTTTGCGGATGTATTTCCTTCATAGCTCATTGGTATGCCTCCACCTAGAGCAGTGGATTTTCACATAGACCTTGTGCCAGGAGTTGAACTAGTATCGAGAGCACCATATAGGATGACTACCCATGATCTTAATGAGCTCAAGATTCAGCTGGAGGAGCTCTTGGAGAAAGGGCATATTTGACCTAGTGTGTTACCTTGGGGTGCACTAGTGATCTTTGTGAAGAAGAAGGATGGATCACTTAGGTTGTGCATTGATTATCGGCAGTTGAACAAAGTAAATATTAAGAACTGATACCCACTTCCTAGGATTTATGACCTCTTTGATCAGTTACAGGGTGCTCAAGTGTTTTCAAAGATTTATTTGAAGTCAGGTTATCATCAGTTGAGAATTGTGGAGAGTGATATCCACAAGACTGCATTTTGTATGAGGTATGGTCACTACGAGTTCACCGTGGTACCATTTGGCCTAACAAATGCTCTAGCGGTTTTCATGAGCCTTATGAATGGATTATTTTTCACCTTCTTAGATAAGTTTGTGGTTTTTTTCCTAGATGATATTTTGATATATTCTCATAATGAGGAGCATGAGGAGCACCTTTAGGTTTTGCAGAGGTTGAGAGAGAACCAGTTGTTTGGCAGCTTGTCAAAGTGTGTGTTTTTTTGACCTGAGGTACATTACTTGGGTCATGTTATATCCAAAAATGGCATCTATATAAATCCATCGAAGATCTAAGCCATCATGGATTGGCCAGCACCCACCAGTGTCACTGAGGTGAGTAGTTTTATGGGGTTAGCAAGATATTATAGATGCTTTATTGCAGGATTTTCTAGATTGGCACACCCCATCACCTCGCTTCAGAGGAAGGGAAACCAGTATGTTTGGAAAGAGAAGTGTGAGAGAGCCTTTCAGGAGCTCAAGAGAGCCCTCATGAGTACACTGATACTTGCAGTGCCAGACCTAGCAGTGGATTTTGTAGTGTGTATAGATGAATCATTGGATGGTATAGGGGCAGTTCTTATGCAAGAGGGATGACCTATCTCCTACGAGTCTAGGAAATTGAATACTCATGAGCTTAATTACCCTACTCACAATCTAGAGCTTGTTGCAGTAGTTCATGCTTTAGTGAGGTGGTGACCCTTCCTTCTAGGTCATAGATTCAAGCTTCATTCTGACAACCAGAGCTTGCAGTATATTTTCACTCTGCCAAACCTTAATGCTAGGCAGAAAAGGTGGATGAAGTTCCTATGTGAGTATCATTTTTATGGTCATTACATCAAAGGGAAGGAGAATGTGGTTGCAGATGCCTTGAGTAGGAGATGCCATGAGCTTTCATCTACGACTAATTGTACCAATTTGAGAGAGTGTATCTTACATCATTTTCCTAAGGATTCCTTTTATGCAGAGGTTTGTCAGTTAGTGCATTTATAGATACCCTTAGAGGGGAAGTACTCATAGTATTCCTTGGAATCTAATGGACTACTATGTCATAGAGGGTGTATCTATGTACCTTCCATTGGGGATTTGTGCAAGTTCATTGTACTTGAGGCACACATAGAACCTTATGTAGTGACCATGGTGTTAAGAAGTTACATACAGATTTGAGACAATTGTACCATTGGCCAAGCATGAGACCTTAGATTGCTAGTATTGATGCGAGATGCCTAGAGTGTCAGAGGGTGAAGGCAGAGCACCGCCACCCTGGTGGGCTTTTACAGCAATGTGAGATTTCAGAGTGGAAGTGGGATACTATATCTATGGACTTCATTGTTGGTCTCCCCATGTCTTCTCGTCATCATGATGCCATCTTGGTGACAGTTGACACATTGACCAAGGTTTCCCACTTCTCACCTGTGTGTACTACATTCACAACAAAAGATGTAGCTCAGGTGTTCTTGTAGGATATTGTTAGACTTCATGGAATTTACCATAATATTATCTCTAATAGAGACTCATTGTTCACATTAGCCTTTTGGAGAGAGTTAGAGATAGCATTAAACACTAGGCTCAATTTTAGTACAACGTATTACCCTTAGATAGATGGTCAGATCAAGAGGGTCAATTAGGTATTGGAAGATATGTTGCGCATGTACGAGATGAACCATTAGGGAAAGTGGGAGGAATACCTACATCTGGTCAAGTTTGCCTATAATAATGAGCACCATTCATCTATAGGCATGCCACCTTATCAGGCCTTGTATGGTAGACCTCACAGGACACCCTAATTTGGGACAGGATTGAGGATAGAGAATCTATTGGCCATTAGTTAGTCAGATAGATGTAGTAGCACATGGATTTGATTTGAAAATGTATTAGACAGGAAGAGGATAGATAGAAGAAATATGCAGACGTGAAGAGGATTGATAGAGATTATAAGGTCAGAGATAGAGTCTTCCTAAGGGTGAAACCACACAAGAGTCTGATCCAATTTGGAAAGGGCTCTAAGTTGGCACCTCAATTCATTGGACCATTTGAGATCTTGGAGAGGATAGGACCAGTTGCATATCATTTAGCATTGCCACCTAGCCTATCATGCATCCATGATGTGTTCCATGTTTCTGTACTTTGAGGATATATTTATGATGAGACTCACATGATAGATTGGAATGCCTTGCAGGTGGAGTCAGATGGGAAACTAGTGCTAGAACCCATTTGTATTTTATCCTGACGGACCCTTGCACTTTTAGGCCAAGAGCTGGACCAAATTGGGGTCCAGTGGGATTGTTATGATGAGGTCATGACTTCATGGGAAGATGCAACACATATGCAATCTCAGTACCCATATATTTTTTATGAACTCCAGGAGGATGTTCATGCCTAGTGGGGGAGGATGTGAGACCTCACCCTGATGCATCATAGCTCATCTAATACACTTATTTTGATACATTATGATTTGATATTTTGGGACATTATATATGATGGATTAGACATTATTAGTATTATTTATGTCATGTGATGATTAATGCAGTATACTTTATCGATGATGTTTATGATGCTTTAGGTATACTCATGCATTGTGATGATTATCTCAGTATTTTAAATTCAAATGGAAAAACATGTTATGATATCTTGATTATGTAATTAGTTATGGTTATCAGGCACATAAAGGAGAAAAAGGTTATTAAGTCAAAATATAGAATGTTTAGTCAATTAATTATGAAATTTGATTTGAATGTATGTATATGCATGATATTTTAGTGAGCTACTGATGTTTAATTTAGTGTGCAAGAAAAGTACCATGGAAATTATCAGAGAATCAGTAACCAACCCTATGTACAAAATGTAAAGCCAAGGTTGAATCTAATAAAGATATTTGAACCTTGTTGTTAAGTGATTTTATTTGTGACCATAGATTGTATGAATGTATTAGGTGTTTTCTTTGTGCAATTAGTGACATGTCAATGTTGTGTTATGTTATTTTATAGTGTCACTTCACACTTGTTATGTGTTTATGTGATGACATGTCTACTAAGGTTGGAAATGGAACCAAATTAAATTGTTTAAACTTAAATTTTGTTCTAGTCACTTCTAGAGGCCAAAAGGAGGTCCTAAGGGTCATTTTTAGGAAAATCCAATTACTTTAGTGATAGGGATATGGGTTAGGAACATTTCTAACACTGCTAGAACCCACTACTGGCCTTGGTGACCCTCTTAATAACCAATTACTCACATGTTGCGAAAATGGAGTAAGTCTTGACCTTTTACCCAAACCCACACTCCTTTGCAATCTTGCATTTATTATAGGGGACATAGGAAAGCCAAAGGAATTATGAGTCAAATCTGAAATTTATGTTGTTGGGTGGGTAAGATTTGGAGACCATTTTAGAGGCCCTTGGTAGAGTTAGAGGGTGTTCACCCACATTCTACTTTTAGAGACATTAGGGTTTTGGATTGAAGGAAGAAAAATGGATTGGGCTCTTCTAAAACATCATTTTACCATAACACTTGTGAAGGTTGGTCTCCACCATTGTCATGGAATCTTTCTTGCTTTGTTGCAATTAGAGTAGTATGTGTTCCATTTTTTTGTATATGTGATTTATGTGTTTTATGTTGTTTTGATATAAGGGAATGGGATTTTGGTTTGATTTCATGCTTATGGTTTTATTCTTGTTTTATTGAGGGAGTTTTGTGAAGGGTGTAATAGCATTACTCACCCTTGGATAGGGAAGAAGTGGCCATGTATGGGGGAAAGGGGTTAGTTGGATTCCACAGAAGTGTAAAGTCTCTTCTCATGGAGAGAAGACGGTAAAGATGCAAGGTGTATGGGCCCTTGCATGCCAATGAAGGTTATTGATCTTGATTTGGGGGAGATAAGGAGAAGAATGTATAGAAGAGTATATGTAAATTAAAGCCTTGAAAATGCATGGTTTTTGTATGTATTTCATTGGAAATCTGCTACATGGAAATCCACCTTACCCCTTGTTATGGGTTCATGGTGAATCCTATTGTGCTAGCCTTGGATGTGAGCTTTCTTGTTGTGCTTTGTATTGTGAAAATGGTGTGATTTTCACCCGTTGGTTACCGATTCTCCTAGCTCATGGGTGGTCTCCTTGAGACCTAGGATGAGAGGTGAGCTCTCCATGGTAGTATCATGATATTGTTTGCAGATTTTGGGAAGAACCTTGTGTTGGAAGCCATTTGAAATTGGAGCTTGGATGGTGTTCATGTTGCCATGATATTAGAGACTCCTCCATTGTAGTGTCTTTTCTTGTATTGTGCCTTCATGTTGAAGGTGAAGTTTTTAATTGAATGGACTAAATTTTGTAGCCTTTAATGTTGTAAATAAAGATGTAACCATTGTGAAAATGAAAAAAATCATGTCCTCAAAGTTTAGATGAATTGTAAGTTATTCTTGCTTGTTTCTTTTTCAAATTGTAGTCTTGCAAATTTCAAATTTAATATATACTTTCTCCTCCCTTGAAATATAGAATCTCCATCACAATATTATCAACACTTTATCTTGAATTCAATATTTCAATTTCAAACACTTTGGAGGATAACATGTTAACAATAGTTCATTTATCAAATTTGGACGCTAATTAACAACTTACCATTATCAAATACGCTATAAATGATTCTCTTTGTGTATTAAATTAATAGAATATACATTGCATACATCTAACTTCAAACAACCCAAAAAAATTAAAAATAAAATAAATGAATGTAATGCAATGCAATGTTAGAGGAGAGAAATAAAATAACACTTCCTTGAATTTTGAGAGCCAAAATGCTCTCTGGAAAATGTATGAGAGAGGATTTAATTCCCACATTACCACAGAGGATATTCTCCCGAGGATACCTTTCTAAATTTTTGGTTAGAATAATAAACCCCGTTATAAATTATGATTAAAATAAACTCTCTTTTAAGTTAGCAACTTGCCACCGTTTTGATAAGCTAAATGTAAAATAATGGAAAAAGGGAAGCAATTAATTAAATATTAAAACACTTACCTTTATGTAAGTGGGTCCCCACATCCTTTTCCTATACCTCACTAGGGACATCAGCCTTGGTAAATAAAATATTAAGGGGAATGAGCATGGGTGTGTGCGCCACCTCCTTGTTTCCTGTGCCACCCACCCATCCACTTGAACATTTGTCCCTCCTTTCCCTGCATACTCTTTGGGGAAAGCATTTTGGGTGGGCCCGAATTTATCATGCCTTGCCATTCAAATTCCATGCCTTGGTTTATGTTTATGAAGTTTAGTGGGCCCAAATAAAACTTGCTTGCAATCCCTTTGCATAGGAATTTGACCCTTTTTCAGCCCCCTTGACTTTTGTCATGACAGCCCATCCACTTGGCATGTGAGCCAAGGAGAAGGAAAGGGTGATGGGATAGGGGTAGGGTAGGGTAGGGTAGATCAGTAGGATGGCAGGGTAGGGTAGATGAGTAGGATGGTTAGTAGGTAGTTAGTAGGATAGTTAGTAGGATAGTTAGTGGGTATTAAGTTAGTTTAAGCTAGTTAATTAGATTTATTTTCTTTATTGCTTTATTTTAAATTGTGTAGTTCTTTTATATATAGATATGCTTTTTAATTAAATGGTGTAGTTTAATTATTAGATTAATAGATTTACTTATTAAGTAAACTGTGTCGTTTTGTTAATATGGATTTATATTTGCCTAGTTAGTGTAATAATATAATAACTCGTGTTATTAATTGAAATTGATTAGCCTATTAGAGTAGTAGATTTATTTGATTATTTAAAATTGTATAGTTTAGATTTATTAATTGAATTTACTTAGATAATGTTCATTACTATTATGTGTTTTCATGCAATTGTTAAAAATGGTAAAATTTGAATAAAGGGGTATTAATGGGCTAGGTTAATAGGTTAAATTAAGTGTTCCTTTCGAATCATGGAATATTTCTCTTTGTAATTAATTAATTGTTTATTATTAAAGATATGTGAACAAATGAAGTTTAGGATTTAATTAATATTAATATCAATTAATTAGAAAATTTGGATAGTTCCTCAAACAAGTTAAATGTATCCCTTTCACAATGTAGTTGGAAAATATCATAGTAATCGTGAGGACCTTATTATATCAGGGATGTTTAAGGGTTGTAAATGCATTGAATAGGATTATTAAATTGGATTGCTAGGTCAACCTTTAATGGAGTTAGTATACCCATGTGTCCCTATAGTACTAGACCGTAGAATCTCTTACCATCTATCGAGTAGGAATTACCGACTCTGCAACTGCCTTTTTGATAACCCCGACTCAATCTATGACTAGACCTTTCAGATCAAAAATAAACTTCCCCATGTTTTCACCTTTCCTCAACACTTTCATTTTTATTGTGTCATCATAGTTGTTGTTCTTCTATTTTTATGTTTTTTTTTTAAAAATTGTCTATGTGTTTTGCCCTAGTTTTGGGCATGACATTTTGGTATCAGAGCCATGTTTTGACACTAGGAACCTAGACCACTATGTTTCAACTCATTTCAAAATTAAGTTATTGTGTAGGATGTCTATTGTCACATGAGTTGGTCGATGTGGCAGAGGTCATAGAGCTCACCATGTTGAGGCAGAATGGGGGGATGTACCACCACCTCCACCACCTTAGAACTGTAACCATGATATTCTAGACATTGTGCAGAATCTGATTGGGGTGATTCAGCAGAGACTACCACCCATAGATCAGTAGCCTGACCAACAAATTCCTTAAAGGGAAGCACACATTCCAGAAGATGATAGAGAATTTAGTAGAGAAAGGAGTAGGAGCCCCCCACCCAGGACTATTGAGAGTCATGGCAATCGGTGAGTCAGCTCATTAGATTGTATTACCATGCAAGCATTAGATACATAACAGAGAAGGACCCCCTAGAGATGTTGGAAATGAGATCTGAGAGTTATTGCAACTCCAGCCACCCTTTTTTTTTGGATCCACTGATGGGTCACTAGAAGAGGCCTAGTTACAAAGCTTACAATGATGCTTTGGATTGTGCCCTTATGGGAGTAATCTAAATGTGTGACTTGCAGTCCATCTCCTTTGGGAGAAAGCCTCCACTTGGTGGGAGTGGGAGGAGTCCATAGGTGGGGTGAGTATTGACACACTCACTTGGGAGACTTTAGTGATCTGCTTCCGAAAGAGATACCTCTCTAAGCATTTGAGATAGAGACACATAGAGGAGTTCCATGATATCTAGCAAAGAGGTCTCATAGTGACCTAGTATGAGATTTTTTTTCTCAAGCTCCTTCCATATGTTGATTACATGAAGGATGAGAAACTGCATATCCATCATTTCATTAAGGGACTCAAGATGTCTCTTTAGGGTATAGCATGCCTAGCCTTTCCTACCACATTTAGAGAGAAAGTTGAGACAACACTTGTAGCTGATGATATTCATACTAGACATGAGTCACAAGATCAGTCTCAGCACCAAAACCCCTCTTCCCAGTAGTCAGGACAGTAGAGACCCCCTTGGAAAGGGAACTAGAATCACTTAGCAGGATCCTTTAAGGGTCAACAGTCTCAGCAGTAGAGATCTTAGTAGGATTCTAGACAAAGGCCTTCATAGGGTTATCAGGGCTCTAAGCCCAAACAGTGGCAGTCTTAGGGTCCTAGAAATGATTAGAGGAAACAGACCCCTCAGGCACAGCTAGCTAGGACTCAACAGTCCTCTAGGGGCAATTATAGTAATTCTAGAAGGACCGGAGGACCACAACAGTGTAGATCATAGGGAGTACAAATTTAGTCTAGAGAGCCATGTTACACTTGTGGTGGCATGGGTCATATAGTGAGAGAGTGCCCATAGTGATTTTCACTTGGTGGTCAGAGAGGAGCTACTTCAGTGCCTACAGTTGGAGACATGGGTAGATCCCATAGAGTTTTTGCAGCAGTTGATAACTGCTAGGCTGAGCTTCAGGCTATAGTTATTGAGGCTGCAAGTATGATACAAGGTAGTATGGTTACTATTTTATTTGATTCTAGGGATACTTCCTCCTTTATATCTCCATATGTAATGGAGCATTTCCGGCTAGTGGCAGTTAGATAGGATGTCAGTTGGGAGGTAGACTTAGCCTCAAGATCCAAGGTGTCAGTTAGTTCCATGAGCTAAAATTGTTAGATTTAGATTGTAGAGATAACCATGACATCTTATCTTCACATTACCCCTCTAGGTTCTTATGATGTTATCCTTGGCATGGATTGGCTTTATGCCCATAGTACAAGATGGATTGTCGATAGAAGACAGTAGAATGTGTGGATGAGCATGGTATGCCTAGGGTGATCTCCAAAGGGCAGAGACCTGTATCTCTTCACATTATTTCTGCTATGAAGCCTAGGCGATGCATACGAAAGCCATGTCAGCTATTTTCTATCACCATTAGTGACAGAGAGGAGGATTAAGAGAGGGAGCCATCCCTTGATGATTTTCCTATCCTACATGAGTTTGCTGACATATTTCCTTCAAAGCTCCCTGTTATGCCTCCACCTAAAGCAGTGGATTTTCACATAGACCTTATGCCAGGAGCTGAACCAATATTGAGAGCACCATATAGGATGACTACCCATGATCTTAATGAGCTCAAGATTCAGCAGGAGGATCTCTTTGAGAAAGGGCATATTTGACCTAGAGTGTCACCTTGGGGTGCACCAGTGATCTTTGTGAAGAAGAAGGATAGATCACTTAGGTTTTGCATTGATTATCGATAGTTTAACAAAGTAACTATTAAGAACCGATACCCACTTCCTAGGATTGATGACCTCTTTGATCAGTTACAGGGTGCTTGAGTGCTTTTGAAGATTGATCTGAAGTCAGGTTATCATCAATTGAGAATTGTAGGGAGTGATATCCACAAGACTGCATTTCGTACGATGTATGGTCACTATGAGTTCACCGTGGTACCATTTGGCCTCACGAATGCTATAGTGGTTTTCATGAGCCTTATGAATGGAGTATTTTTCACCTTCTTAGATAATTTTTTGGTTGTGTTCCTAGATGATATTTTGATATATTCTCATAATGAGAAGGAGCATGAGGAGCACCTGAGGTAGGTTTTGTAGAGGTTAAGAGAGAACTAGTTGTTTGGTAGCTTGAAAAAGTGTGCATTCTTCTGACCTAAGGTACATTACTTGTGTCATGTTATATGTGGCGATGGGATCTTTGTAGATCCATCAAAGATCCAAGCCATCATGGATTGGCTAGCACCCACCAGTATCACTAAGGTGAGGAGTTTTATGGGGTTAGAAGGATATTATAGACACTTTATTGCAAGATTTTCTAGATTAGCACACCCCATCACCTCCCTTCAGAGAAAGGTAAAGTAGTATGAGTGGACAGAGAAGTGTGAGAGAGCCTTTCAGGAGCTCAAGAGAGCCCTCACGAGAGCACCGATACTTGTAGTGCCAGACCCAGTAGAGGATTTTGTAATGTGCACAAATGCATCATTGGATGGCATAGGGGCAGTCCTTATGTAGGAGTGGCAACCTATCTCCTATGAGTCTAGGAAATTGAAGACTCATGAGCTTAATTACCCTAATGATGACCTAGAGCTTTCTATATTAGTTCATACATTAGTGAGGTGGTGACACTTCCTTCTAGGTCATAGATTCAAGCCTCATTCCGATCACCAAAGCTTAAAGTATATTTTCACTCAACCAAAACTTAATGCTAGGTAGAGAAGGTGGATAGAGTTCCTGTGTGAGTATGATTTTGATGTTCATTACATCAAATGGAAGGAGAATGTGGTTGTAGATGCCTTGAATAGGAGATGCCATGAGCTTTCATCTATGACTACTTGTACTAATTTGAGAGAGTGTATCTTACGCCATTTTCCTGAGGATTCCTTTTATGTAGAGGTTTGTTAGTTAGTGCATTCAAAGATACCCTTATAGGGGAAGTACTCAGAGTATTCTTTGGATTATGATGGACTATTATGTTACAAACACTGAGAGGGGGGGGGTGAATCATTGTTTTTCTGTTTATTACTTTTCAACAACTTAAACATAAATCAAACATACATTCAATGAAGCTTAACATAAGAACTCATAACATATGATATTATTACAGGGAAACCTTGATCAGAGGAAAACCATGGTGGGAATTGTTAGGGATTTTTCTTGTATGAATCATAGTGCTTGAAATGACTACTTGAACACTATGCCTTCTAATACTGATTCAGAGACAAGAAAAGCCTAATTGCTAAGGACTGGATAAGGTCCTTCTTCATTTTTGAGCTCCAAATATACTCAAGCAGGTTTTACCTTTTATGATTGTTGTTTACACAGTATTTTATAGTGTGGACACTGATTTGCTATGTATCTTTGTTAAACCAACTTATAAATCACCTTGCAAATGACCAAGCATAACCAAATGCAGAATTTAACCATACAACATAATCTTAAATATAGCAAAAACCAGTGATATAAATATTTTCATCCTTCTTCCTTTTATTGTAGGAGGGATAACCTAATGATTCGCTCTCCAAGGAATCAGTAAAATGGACACTGTCCTACTGACATAGGTCCTTACTGAGTTCAGTTTGTTTGTTCTTAGTAACAAGAGTATTTTAATTGAATTTGGTTCTGATACCTTGAAATAACTAGGACAATAATAGATTATCAGACTAATTTCTAGACCAGTGCCTATCCTTTGGGCTATAGAGTCAAATAAGCTAAGATCTCATAGAAACAAAATACAGTAAGCTGCCTTACAACCCACATGAAATTCAGATAAGTTTCCTTACAAGTTACCCTGTTACCTCTAAACTATTGTATCAAATCCTTAAAAAAAGAAGTATGCTCCCTGAAACTACTCACAAAACTTAGTTCTTTCCTTAAAAGAAACTTGCAAGTAATCAGATAGTTACCTAATAACCAAAATGCTTTAGAATGCCTTGCAAACTTAAACATAAAAGAGCATACATAGAGAATAAAGAGACAACAGTGGAAGAGAGTAAAATTGCACCATATATTATTTATATGATCTAGCTTTCCATACATAAAAGATTATACAACTTCAAAAGATATACAGAAGTTCAGAACATCTGAATTCTACAATATATTATCTCTTTTCCAAAACATTCCAACATCAAATACCCTTTACAATTACAACAATTTTTCTATATATAGGTTTTTGACCATCTTGGAATCCCTTAAGGATGTAACAAGCTTTGGATGGTCATGGAAAACCTAACCCTAAAGTTACAAGAGAGGCAAAAAGAAAAGAGAGAGAAGAAGCGGTGAAATGACCAAGTCAAAAAGATATAACAGATATTCTTGGTTCTTCTCCCGATCTGGCGACTGCAATTAGATTGATATGGAAGGTAGATGGTAGTATTTATGTTGAGTTTGGATAGCTGTGCTTGCATACTAACCTAAATTCTCCTTTTGCAATAACTGACCCTCTTGTCTTGAATAGTGCAGTGCCAAGTGTTCACCTTACTCATCGTCCAAAATTTCTTCTTCTACTATAGGCTTCTTTTTATTTGGTGTATTCATCACTTCCCAAGCTTTCACTTCATCGTCTGATGGCCACTTGAAGTCCTGAGTACTTTGTACTTGCACCTTTTGTCCATCCCATCTAGCAACAGTGATTTCTTTGACATCAAGTAGGAATTTGTTGATATCAGTCTCTGCTTTGAAGGCTTCAACCAATATTTTATTGAATCCCTCTATATCAACATCTGTTTCCAAGAGAAATGACTCTTCACTGGGCATCTTGCTGTCAAACTCACTCTTCCAGGCATCTACAGCCATTACCTGGTCATCATCTCCCCTTAAGGAAGGAATAAAATTATTAAAATCATTTGAAAAGAGGCTCCATTTAACCTCTATTTGATTTAATTTTCCTTTAAAGAATGAGAGAGCAATATTGACTCTTTTGATCTCATCTCCCACTTCAGTTACTATTTCAGGAAAATCTGGTCTTATGTCTTGTAAAGATGACAACTTCTCAAATAAATTTTCCCTAGCAGACCACTTAGTAAAGTAAGGGTTTAGAATGGCAAGGTACCCCATTACCTCAGTATGCAAAGCTGGCAATTTATTATATGTATTTACTACAACATTAGCTTTATCCTTTAGAATCTCAATTCTATGTTGTAGTATGCCTTCAAAGCAATTGCATTTCCCTTTTCTTCATCTACCTTTTGTTCCATATCCTCCTCTGATTTAGGCTTATCTTCAATTTGCATTGGTGGTGGTTGTGCAGGTACATATACCACCTCAAGCTTTGTTTCCAACTCCTCCATTAATTTATTTACCATCTGATCCCACTAGTATAGTTGTATGTGGCACATATCTTTGTCCTTATACAATGCACTTGTTTCTTCCAACAAAGTACTATACCTCTCAGACAATTGTTTAGTCTTGTCTTCATTCAGGTGAGCCCAATGTGTCATAATTTGGGAGATTTCTAAGTCCCATGTATTTTGTACAGACCACACAATTTGATTTCCCACCATATTTTCTTGAATATTTACTAATTGGGGCTTTTGGTCTTTTGGGCTTAGGCTCCACATTGCAAAAGCCTAAGATTTTGGGCTATACCCAGATCCTTTTATCATATCTCCCATCTAGACCTCACTAGCCATTTTGAGATCTAGCTATTTTCTAATTTGGTCTATGATGAAGGCAGATGCCAAATCTCATCCCTCAGCCAATAATATTCCACTTCCCAGCACCATCTTCCTGGCATCCTCGATTGAAATATCCTCATTTTTAGGATCATAAATCTGTAAAGCCACTAGGGCTTCATTTGTTATTGTTTCTTTCCCATCAACTGTTAATTGGGATCTGAGCTGCTCTGTTTTATGCCATCTTAGGAAGTCTTTAAACTCCTTTGTTTTAACAAAGCTATCATCATCTAGAAATTTTTCTTAATGAAGCAATCTTTCATCAACACAGGCCTTGAGTGGTATCTCAACTTCATCTTCTAGGTCAGGTTGTTTCTTTTTTCCTCCACTAATTGCCTTTCTTAGGTTATGGTCATATAACCTAGTGCTAGGTACTAAGGCCTTTGCCTTGTCTTTTTTCTTACTTTGTCTCTCCATTGAAGGCTTCCCTAATTCCAATTTCTGCCTCTTTGAAACAGGTTCCTCTACATCATCAGGTTGGGTAGCAACTGTCAGATCTATAATGTGAACCTCTAATCCCTGCAACTGTGGGATCTCAGCCATTTCTTGCTCTGAGGCTTGTTGTGGTGAAGGATACATAGTAGGACGTGCATAATCACTGTCACTACCACTATCATATTTTGACTCTGAGTGTTCAGGTGTCTGAGCACCTTTCTTGTCTAGAACTGTATCTAGTTTCTCTACAAACACATAATAGTTGTCTATCATGGCCTTAATTCTATCAAAATATGGGAGATCAGGGTTAAAACCCCCAAAAGACAACCCATTTATTTTTATTTGCTTCTCCAGCTTTAGCAACTCTTGGATTCTAAGTCTTCTTATATGAATGTCATCTTCATCCAAGATGTTCCTTGTTTCATCTTCTTCAATACACTCACAGTGGACATTTGTATTGGGGATGGTAGGTGTATATAATTTTCTAACCCCTGCCATGAAGCCTTCTAGATCAATATACCTATAAGGGGCTGCCCCCATTCTGTATCTTTCCAACCATTGACCCACTTCATCAATGGCATTCTTTCCAATTGTAAAGTTGAAAATATTAAATTGCCTAGGGGTTATAGTCCCCTTCTTATGCGGTGCAAAGAGCTCATTATCTGTTAATAATAACTGTCATATGAATTCCATTGCAGCCACTCTTGTAGGCACATGATACGGTAATAAATGAGGTGGGTGAATACACCCATATACCCTGATAATGGTATAATTCTCCTCCAAGAAGAAATTGCCCCAATTATGTTTTCCAGGCCAATTATCTATATAATCACAGGGCCTGAGCAGTTGTATGATCTTCAATGGGACTCTTGTCCTGCTTGTTCCCAAACTCTGCACCATTGGATACACAATCCAATTTT
>MU225715.1:2288241-2302537 GCA_018584345.1 Thuja plicata | reverse complement strand
AATAAACTTATTAAAATCATTTGAAAAGAGGCTCAATTTAACCTCTATCTGATTTAATTTTCCTTTAAAGAATGAGAGAGCAATATTGACTCTTTTGATCTCATCTCCCACTTTAGTTACTATTTTAAGAAAATCTGGTCTTATGTCTTGTAAAGATGACAACTTCTCAAATAAATTTTCCCTAGCAGACCACTTAGTAAAGTAAGGGTTTAGAATGGCAAGGTACCCCATTACCTTAGTATGCAAAGCTGGCAATTTATTATATGTATTGACTACAACATCAGCTTTATCCTTTAGAATCTCAATTCTATGTTGTAGTATGCCTTTCAATGCTTTCAAAGCAATTGCATTTCCCTTTTCTTCATCTACCTTTTGTTCCACAGCCTCCTCTGATTTAGGCTTATCTTCAATTTGCATTGGTGGTGGTTGTGTAGGTACATATACCACCTCAGGCTTTGTTTCCAACTCCTCCATTAATTTCTTTACCATCTGATCCCGCTGGTATAGTTGTATGTGGCACATATCTTTGTCCTTATATAATGCACTTTTTTCTTCCAACAAAGTACTATACCTCTCAGACAATTGTTCAGTCTTATCTTCATTCAGGTGAGCCCAGTGTGTCATAATTTGGGAGATTTCTAAGTCCCCTGTATTTTGTACAGACCACACCATTTGATTGCCCACCATATTTTCTTGAATATTTACTAATTGGGGCTTTTAGTCTTTTGGGTTTAGGCTCCACATTGCAAAAGCCTGAGATTTTGGGCTATACCCAAATCCTTTTATCATATCTCCCATCTGGACCTCACTAGCCATTTTGAGATTCGGCTATTTTCTAATTTGGTCTATGATGATGACAGATGCCAAATCCCATCCCTCAGCCAATAATATTCCACTTCCTAGCACCATCTTCCTGGCATCCTCGGGTGAAATATCCTCATTTTAAGGATCATAATTCGGTAAAGCCACTAGGGCTTCATTTGCTATTGTTTCTTTTCCATCAAATGTTAATTGGGATCTGAGCTGCTCTGTTTTATGCCATCTTAGGAAGTCTTTAAACTCCTCTGTTTTAACAAAGCTATCATCATCTAGAAATTTTTGTTGATGAAGCAATCTTTCATCAACACAGGCCTTGAGTGGTATCTCAACTTCATCTTCTAGGTCAGGCTGTTGCTTTTTGCCTTCCCTGATTGCCTTTCTTATGTTATGGTCATATAACCTAGTGCCAGGTACTAAGGCCTTTGCCATGTCTTTTTTCTTACTTTGTCCCTCCATTGAAGGCTGCCCTAATTCCAATTTCTGCCTTTTTGCAGTAGGTTCCTCTACATCATCAGGTTGGGTAGCAACTGTCAGATCTATAATGTGACCCTCTGATCCCTGCAACTGTGGGATCTCAGCCATTTCTTTCTCTGAGGCTTGTTGTGGTGAAGGATACATAGTAGGACGTGCATAATCACTGTCACTATGACTATCATATTCTGACTCTGAGTGTTCAGGTGTCTGAGCACCTTTCTTTTCTAGAACTGTATCCAGTTTCTCTACAAGCACATAATAGTTGTCTATCATGGCCTTAATTCTATCAAAATATGGGAGATCAAGGTAAGAACCCCCATAAGACAACCCATTTCTTTTTATTTTCTTCTCCAGCTTTAGCAACTCTTGGATTCTATGTCTTCTTATATGAATGTCATCTTCACCCAAGATGTTCCTTGTTGCATCTTCTTCAATACACTCATAGTGGACATTTGTATTGGGGATGGTAGGTGTATATAATTTCCTAACCCCTACCATGAAGCCTTCCGGATCAATGTACCTATAAGGGGCTACTCCCATTCTATATCTTTCCAACCATTGAGCCACTTCATCAATGGCATTCTTGCCAATTGTAAAGTTGAAAATATTAAATTTCCTAGGGGTTATAGTCCCCTTCTTATGTGGTGCAAAGTGCTCATTATTTGTTAATAATAACTGCCATATGAATTCCATTGCAGCCACTCTTGCAGGCACATGATATGGTAATAAATGAGGTGGGTGAATACACCCATATACCCTGATAATGGTATAAGTCTCCTCCAAGAAGAAATCACCCCAATTATGTTTTCCAGGCCAATTTTTTGTATAATCACAGGGCCTGAGTAGTTGTATGATCTTCAATGGGACTCTTGTCCTGCTTGTTCCCAAACTCTGCACCATTGGATACACAATCCAATTCTAAAAAGCACAGTAGTCACACTCCCTAGAAGTGTAATTCCA
The DNA here is from genome assembly GCA_018584345.1 of Thuja plicata. Classification (NCBI taxonomy): domain Eukaryota; kingdom Viridiplantae; phylum Streptophyta; class Pinopsida; order Cupressales; family Cupressaceae; genus Thuja; species Thuja plicata. The sequence continues at coordinate 2,300,284 of MU225715.1, read as the reverse complement.
AACCCTGACCCAAAATTGGATAGGATTTGGTGCTGACTGGTAGAATCTCTGGGGAGTTAGATTATGAACATCCATGATTATAAAATTGAAGTATAAGAGAAGATGCATAAGGACTGAGTAATGCAAAAATCTAGGCTCCTTCTCCTTTGGATTCTTTAGTCTTTTCTGGGTTGCAATGAAACCCTCATGCATTTCATCAATTATGTGTTGTATGTAATCATAACTGGTGCTTGAATGCACCTCTTGTAAGTCTAACACCATCATCAAGATGCCAACATTGATTTTCTCTGCATCTCCATCTCTCCCTAGCACTCTACACAAAGCATAAGAGATATACTTAATGTAGAAGTGTAGATCCTTATATTAGTATAGATTTGGCTCGATCATAGGATCTAAGTACTTTTTCACTTCTTTCAACATGTGTTTCTGCAATAAGCCTTTAGCAATACCAAGCTTGGAACTATACCTCTTCTCCTGCTTTGTCATGTCAATTTTGGTAGACATGGTGCTAAATAAGCCAAAAGCCTGCATGAATGAGTTCCTATTCAAAATTAAAAGGGAAGTGCCATCATTCCTTTTGATGGTCTTTGTCAAAACATCATATTCATTAGCTAGGTCTAAGAATAGGTCTACATCTAGGAAGACATCAGGAACAAGTAACCTAGCCAAACCACAGGTCCAAGGGTTTGATACTAGGATGCGCTTATCAGAATTTTTATAGAAATAATTGAAAAGGAAGAAACCTATTGTCCCTAGAGTCACAGCATCTCAAATTTCCTTATACTCATCAAGGAGGACATTAGCATTAGCCTTCTTATTCTGTGTCGACCCAGGCAGGAGACGGAGGAATTCATCAGAAAAACTTGCCTTTCCCTTCTGATCCTCTTCACTTCCTCCACTTGTCAAAGCAACACTCATAGCCCTGCTCATACTTTCAACACGTTGAACCTTTTATTCCTTACTGATATTGAAACAAATCTATCTTGGAGATCAGTTGATCGTTCTATGCACAATTTCCTAAAATTTAGAACTCTTTGATTAGCTTTGGAAACACTGCAAACTGAGCAAAATATCTCTTTTCTGAAAACTTAACAACTTGGAATCTGAAAACTGAAAGCATGGTGAATGAAAATGAATGCACCATCAACTCCTTATAGCCATCATTTAGAGTACACATCTCATGATTCAGAAACATTAGTTATGTCATTAATTCGACATGTTGTGAACTTGAATAAAAACCTAGCCGTAGTTCCTGAGCTTGACAGGAAATCAAATTTTGAAAAGTGAATCCTCAGAACAATCCAACTACATTCAAAACAGCTAACATGTCACATTGTGATTCATTAACTGTCTTACATCTCAGCTACTCTTTTTGCACAGTAATCAAAATGCAAGCCTGTGATTGGTTATCGAGCGATTCATATTGTCACATCAAAAACTGCTGCCGTTTTTTAGATTTTGGAATCAGGCGACTACGCGACTGCATATATTTTCTTTGTCACTGACCTCTATCACTAACCCATGGTTTATCTTGAGACATAGCGACATTGCATTTTCTTACCTTTGGCTGACCCGAATCACCATTTGGCGATCATGCTACCCAACTGAAATCATAGTCGCGCACAGTTAAGACTAACTCATTATTCTTTCTGAGACCTTGTGACTAACCGTTGCCCTTAACTTCTTATGGTTAGCTTCTACTCACTAAATGTTTTTATTTCATGTCAAGATTATGCGACTATACCTAGTCACCCGATCGCGGAATACAAGTCCTGAATGTTTAATTTTACCATAACACGTTATATGTGCCCTTTTTACACTTTTGACGACTGCGCGACATACCTTTATCGCCAAGTTGGGAGGAATTTTCCCTTTGGGAACTTTTCTTCTTAGACTTTGTGACCACCATTAGATCCTTTGATCTCTTTATCCCACGGCCATCACTTAATCGCTAAATGTTTGTGCATACCCTTGAATCTTTCTCAGACACCGCGACTAAAAGGAAAGCACTTAGTCTCGTTGTCACTGAGTCCATTTTCTCCTTCTGGTGACCATGCGATAAACCCTTGATGTCCACTCACCTTATGACACATGTCACACAATCATTGGTTCACTTGTTGCATAATGGAGAACTGAGTCATCATCTTGTTCTGGCGACATCCCGACTATACTTTACTACAAACCTCAGACGGTCAGTCCCGAAGTCTCTGTCAAAATCTCCTAACCACCATTCCTTTTCAAGACCTCACGACTGAAGGCCTTGCTTAACTTTTAACTTTGATTCATTTGGTGATAAAGCAACAAAAGGTAATCGCGAAGTCTGAGAACATTTTGATAACCATTGAGCATTTCTTGTGATTACCCGAAATGAAGAAATCGCTGAGTCTCAGAATACCAAAGGAATATTCTGAAGTTAAAAAAGACCAGGCGACAAAAGGAAAACGCGAAGTCGGGAAGACTTATGGAATATTCAATTGGAGTAACGCGACGAGGTGACTTTATTAAAACACATGCCTTAAGTGGATAGAAAAAGCAACAGCGAAACAAAATGACATGACTTAGGATTTGTTTTTAACGTTTAACACTTGGAAAACCTAGGGTTTTCAAGGTTTTGTAAATTGAGTTAGGTTTAGACTTGAAAACCTAAAAAATTGACATAGGTAAGGCCAAAAGGAATGAGAGATAGCTGATTTGAAACCACCAGATCACAGAGAAAAGGACAGGGAATCAGGAAAACTGCCAAAGCAAGAAATACAACCAACAGGAATTAGTACCCACAAATATTGTACTAGTCTCATGAACCTATTAAAGTTCCTTTGCCCTATTAGAAGCAGTCTTTACAATGCAAGTACAATGACCTGGTTAAAGTTTTGACCCTATTAGGAGTCTTTACAAAACCCTGTTAAAGGTATATGGCTCACTGCCCAATAAGGTGAAGGCTACAACCTTTTGATAGTTGATATACACTATATCAAAAGTGAACTGTTGTGATGACACTGTTGTCTATTAGTTTTGTGTATGTGTGAATGCTCTTACTCTCTTAAAGAGATTTATCTCATACTAACTTCATCATACTTCTCTTTTATGTATTTCTCTTACATAACATTCAACACTTGTAACATAACTTTACATTACATACTTATATGTTCATACCTGAATAGACACAACCCAAAATAAGACTTATGGTCAGCCCTAAAACATAATACACAATGCTTTCGAGCAAGTCAGCTTAAGCATGTTCACAAAAATACTAATTACATCATTGCAAACATATAATCAAAGGTGCTTGGCCGTTACATAACAAAATGATTCACGCTGATCAAAACACTAGTCGACTTCCATGCTCTATCTTCTAGACTGCTAGTGTACTGATCTATCTGTAAATTCTCCGTACTAACATGTGGTACCATGTGTGTCTGGACTTAGTATGTAGACATCACATAGAACATATATCTAAATGTGCATACTCTGATTTGATCTCTCACACGTGCGTTGATGTGCTGATCGCTGTATATCTCTGTCTGCCTTGTTTCCATACTTAGTCATTTTATCTTCTAAGTTATCTTTGACAAGAACTTAATATGACTTTTTTTCCATGATGAAAACACAAAAATAGTCATATGACCTCTAGGAGTCAACTTGCCAACAATCTCCCCTTTTGTCATTTATTGCAACAAAGGAATGTGGCCAAGTTTTCAAAAATGACTTAACACAAAAAAGTATCTGTATATCATAACATCTTTTACATATAAAAATATATTGCTCTTCATATATACACATTCTATATTACTCCCCCTTTGACATTAATGACAAATGTGTACAAAAACTTGTAAGCTCCAAGATACTTACTCCATGTAGACTTCAGGGTACACAATATGGAGAGATTGGATCTCTTTCTGCCAGAATACTTTCATTGCATCAATAGTCTATAGATGCGTGCATAAGGCATATGTCAGCTTCTCCATTTTTATAAAATCCATGCAAGGACCTTGATCATATGTCATAATGGTAGCATCAATCTATTTGATGTTCTCATTTAGGACTACTAGAGAGGGCACAATTTTATTTCTCAACTGAGTTTGTCTGACTCTTATCTTGCTGATCTCCAACTTAGCCTTTTCAATTTTGTCTAAATGACCTTGATAGACATTATTACATAAGTTCATTTCTTGGGTAGATGTCTCAACTGATTTTTTGATAGTGTCCACCATGATCTCTGCCTCTTCTATCTTCTTGATATGTTCAGAGGTGAACTTCACTCTATCCATGCAGTTTGCTATGACTTTCTTTCCCTTAGCTGCCAATTATTTCAATATGGTGTTGGCAAGTTGACTTCCTAAGGAAGCACTACTTATTTTGTGTTGTCAATCATGGCAACAAATTCATACTAAGTTTCTGTCAAAGATAACTTAGAAGATAAAATTACTAAGTATAGAAAATAGGATAGACAAAGAGATACAGAGATCAGCACATTAGCGCACATGTTAGAGATCACACTAGAACATGCGTACTTAGGTATATACTCTATGGTGTATATACATGCTAGATCCAAATGTGCAGAGTATGAAACATTAGTACAGAAAAGTTATAGACAGATTAGTAGACCTGCAGTCCAGGAAACAAAGCATGGAAGCCGACTATAGTTTTGATTAGCGTGTATGATTCTATAATATAATGGCAAAGAACCTTTAGTTATAAGTTTGTATTAATGTAATTAATGTTGTAGTAAACACGCTTAGGCCAACTTGTTCGAAAGCATTGTATATTTTTGTTTTAGGGCAGACAAATGATTTGTTTTGGGTTGCACCTATTCAGATTTGAATATATAAGTATGTAATGTAAAGATATGTTACAAGTGTCGATTATAATGTAAGTAGAAGTTACAGAGGAACAATATAATGAATTTAGAAGATGATATAGCTCTTTAAAGGAGTAAGAGAATCTACACATACACGAAACTAATCAGATAATAGTGTCATTACAGCAGTTCATTTTTGATATAGTGCATATCAACATTCAGAGGGTTGTAGCCTTCATCTTATTGAGCAGTGAGCCATACACCCCTAATAGGGTTATTGTAAAAGACTCCTAACAAGGTCAAACCTTTAACCAAGTCATTGTACTTAATTTGTAAAGACTACTTCTAACAGGGCAAAGGAACTTTAACAGGTTCATTATACCTAGTACAATATTTTGTGAGTACTAATCCCCACTGGAGTTTTCCTCTGATCAAGGTTCTCCGTAATCATATCATGTGTTATGTGTTCTTGTGTTATGTTTCTTTGGATGCACATTTGATATATGTTTAATTGGCTGAAATATAATAAATAGATAAACACTGATTCAACCCCCTCTCTCAGTGTTTCTAACAATTGGTATCAGAGCTCTGGTCCTCTGAAATAAAATTTAACCACTTGAGGAGATCATGGAATCAGCTGAAGCAAAACATTTGAAAAAGAATCTTGAAGTAGCTCTTGAAGATCTTGACAGATCTGAGAAGGAAAATGAAGAACTAAGATTGAAAAGTGATGGCTCTCAAATACTTATTAAAAGGTTAAGAAAATATTTGAAAGAATGTTCTACAAGTGATCTATGACAAATGATCAAAAATATTAATGAAGAGAATAAATCTCTAAAGGATAAACTTGAAGATCTGGAGGAACAACTTACAGATAGCCAGAACACCAATGAAGACAAGATCAAAGAAAGCAAACAATTGGAAGATGAACTTCTGCAGGAAAACATGAAAGTCTTGGAATTGGAAAACATGAAGAAGAAGTTGGAATCTGAATTAATAGAAGAAAAGCATAAGATTGATAAACTCCACACAAGTTCTGATTCAATTCAATCCCAACTCAATGCACAAAGGAAAAAAGGGAACACTTTGGGTCTTGGATTTAGTACAACACAAGATGAAATCAAATCATCACAAGAGAAAGAAAAAAAACTTGAAGCATCTTCAGAAGCTAAGAAAGTTGAAGATACTACAAAGGTTATATCTGAACCACCTAAAAGAGAAATCAAGCAAGTTAACAGAACTTGTTATGCATGCAATAAACATGGGTATTTGGCAAGAGATTGCAAAGAGGTAAGACCTTTTAAAGGTTATTGTTACTCCTGTAACAAGTTTGGTCATAGGGCTATACATTGCAAAACACGTCATAAGAATCAACATCAGCAAAATCACAGAAGTATGAATCAAAACAATCAAAGAAATCAACTCTCAAGAAATTTGTAGAACATTACATGTCAGATATGCAACTACAATGGACACACAACAAAGTAGTGCAGCATGATGAGAAAGAACATCAAACCACCTATCATTTGTCACACATGTGGAAAAGCTGGACATATCACAAGGTTTTGCAGATCCAAAACTCAGAAACAAGAGGATCCTAAAAAGTCACTATTTGAAGAGAAAGGAGAAGTCAATTTTGTCAAAGAAAATGAAGATTCAAGCAAGATATGGGTTGAAGTTAAGAAGGACAAAGATGTTGACAAAGTAGTGGATGCATCCCCAGTGGACGCACCCTCTACGTTTGCCTAATAGACCTTCTTGGTCTTAGGGGGAGCTATTCTAGCTCAGAACCCTTGCATGGTTGGTGTACTCACTTATGAGTATGCACCTTTGGATTCATGGTTAAAAGCATAGATTACAGCTATATGCATTCATGCATTATCTAAATTGCATCAGGATCAAAGTTTGAAAATCTCTATGTATGGTTGCAAGCATTAAATGCGGTAGATCATATAAAAAGAAGTTTGTAGTTGATCATTTTCATAATTACATTTGAGAGAACTAAAATTGAAGAGCATTAGAGTACTAAGACATCAAAGTATGAAGGCATAAATAGTTTGGCAGTTGGAACGAACAGATAATCAGTTTGAAGCGGAGCCCTAGCCGTCGTGTCATTTCATAATTTTGTGGAAACCCTACATAAGAAAACACCAAGTAAGTATGGTGACCCCAGTTGTGTTTGATGTAGCAGAGAGGAAGAGGTTCATATTTAAGAAGCATCCATTTAAATCCATACTTGATGATGTGGAAGGGGCTTTCTCCAAAACCCCGCTTGGCATTGTTCACGTGGAAGATATCCGCGCATACATTTATTGTAAAAAGGAATCATTAGGAGATGATAATATAGCTTCTCACACGGCATCAATGCTAAATAAGGATTTCACATTCAAAGATGAGTTCGCGCACCTACAAGATAACCCTATTATTGAGTATTCAAATGCACATGATTTTGAAGAACTAGAATGGGTAAAGATTCTGTTAAGCAGAATTCATGATGATCTCTTTTGGATTGGTGATGTTCCTGTCCATATCCCCGCAAAACTAATCCATCAGTTAACTAGACTTCCAACGACTTGACCAGTGTTTCCCACTGGTAAGGATGTAAAGAAACAAATTGAGCAAGTTTGTTTATCCAGGAGTGATAGGCGCGAAATGGCAGTCGACCCTATCAAGGAGGATGAAATTAAACCCATGACAATGATACTTGGATATAAGTTTCAACAAGCAAGTAGGTTGAATAGTGTCTCTACAGCAACAGTCCTTGCAGCTATCAGAATAGTAAAGGACAACACCCAATACAATCTATGTGAGATCTTGTGCAATCACTTGATTGAAAATATCAGAATTATCAAACATGACAAGAGAAAAACATTCAGGTTTGGATCATTGATCATCTATTTGTATCACCACATAGTCAGAAAGGTTACAGAACTTTATCTAGACAAAGGCAAACCTACAATGACTCAGATATCTCTTAAAGCCACAATAGAAAGCAGTGCAAGAGATAAAATGGACATGGATATAAAGATATTCAGGGTCAAAATGCAGAGTAGGTTCAAACTATCTGAGAAGATAGTTGAAAAATACAGGGATACAATATGATTTATGGTAGAGATAGATTGCACATGCATGGAGGATTTTGAGCCTAGAACTAAGTGGATTCATCCACTAAGGTATGAAGTAGAAGACCATGTGTTAGAAGGATATGCACAGGTCTTATTTTTAGCACCTAAAGACCCTAATGAACCTAGATGGGGAACTTAAAGAGAAAAGACCGACGAAGTGGATATTGAACTACAACTTGTTGTTAACAAAAGGAAAGCATCCAGAATGACATCCAACATTCTTAGAAAGCATGGAGTCACACAAGAAGATTTGGATAAGGCAAAAGAAGCCAAAATTGCTAAAGTTAAAATTGAGAAAACTGTTGAAACTCAGAAGAAGAAGTAGAAGAAAAATGAGGAGAGTACCACTGTGCCTACTACAACCATTGATCTAGACACATCTCCACCTTCTGTACCTAGAAAGAAACCAAGAGGAAGGAAGCAAGCTGCTACAAGTCATCCATCTTCAAGAGCTACTTAGAGAAAAGCTAAGAATGTTCAAGCACCACCTAAGGTACGATTTAGACCTAGTCTAAATATCTTGAAGAATAGGATTGTGAATGAAGGAAGACTAGATACATTATCGAAAGTCTATGATAAGTATCAATAGATGGATAAGACTCAGATACATTCTATGATCATATCTCATATGATCAAGTTTAAGAAGTCTACTCTTGAACTCAAAACGATGATACCAGATAAGTTATGGTACATACTGGAGATAATGAAAAGACATGCTATTGAAGAGGACATGAAGATTAGAGAAGAAAATTTGGATAATCGTCTTCCTATTTGTTCACATGAAGAGAAGGCTATTCTGTTAGATCTAGTAAAGCCTCATCTCCGAACTAAGACAAGAACTCTTCAAATCATGAACAAAGAGTATGAGAAGGTTGGAAAGGAGACTAAAAAAGCATTTGCACAAGTATTTATGGATAGACACATGTATCCACCAATGGCACCTACAACAAAAGTTACTCCAGCTCCTCCCAAATAGGTTACAACACCAGTAATTTAGGTTGCGCCTATGACAGGTCCATGAGATTCAACACCCATAGTGACAATAACCTCTGAGACAACTAAAGATACAGATGACACTATAGTAATTGATGATGTAAAAATATCTATGACAACTTCTGATAAAAATATGGATAAAGTTGATGAAGCATTTGTAAACACCAAAGAAATGAACACAGATGACACATCTCTACAACAGGATGAAGTTCCTTCCATTGATCCAATAGACTTGGATAAGGAGAAAGATACTCAAGGTAATGAGACACCAGTGAAGGAAATTCATGTCAAAAGTGAGTGTGTAGATACCAGCCAGAATACTATATTCTCACCATCCACTCAACCATCTACCTCATTGTTGTCAAGGTTAACTCCTGACTCAGCAAATTTGGATGCATGGGGAGAAGAAGACCTAATCATGATAAGCTTCCTAGCCATGGAAAAGGCAAAAGAGAAACAAGTGATGAGGAACCCTCGCTTCTTGGAAACAATGAACATTTTGAATGACTTAGCGCCTACTAATCAAAAAGTGGCCAAAGTACAATCAGTTGATGATGTAGACAACATCTTATCAAACTTCAAGTCACATTTCACTAGCTTAGTAGAATCTACTACTAAGATTATAGAATATGAATATAAGAAGGAGAGACTACATGACTTGGTGAAGAACTTTACCTTAGATCTAAATTCCTTAAAAATTGGGCAGGCTATGTTAAAGGAATTGGCAGATAAAGGAAAGAAAGTCATAGCAAACTGTATGGATAGAGTGAAGCTCACCTCTGAGCACACCAAAAAGATTGAAGAGGTAGAAGAAATGGTGGATAGCATAAAGAAATTAGTTAAAAACTCCATGCAAGATATGAACATATGCAATAATGTCTATCAAGGTCAGCTAGACAAAATTGAGAAGGCAAAACTGGAAATTAGAAAGATCAGAATAAGGCAGACTCAGTTGAGGAATGCACTTGCACCATCTCTAGCAGTTCTCAATGAGAATGTCAAATAGATTGATAACACCATACAAACATATGATTAAGGTCCTTGCATGGATCTGATGAAAATGGAAAAGTTGACATATGCTTTATGCTCGCATCTTCAGACAGTTGATGCAATGAAAATCTTTTGGCAGAAAGAGATTCAATCTCTTCAAGATGTGTACCCAAAAGTCTACATGGAGTAAGTATATTGAAGACTTATAGGTTTTTGCACACCTCTGTCATTAATGTCAAAGGGGGAGTAGTATAGAATGTGTAGATACAAAGAAGTATATATGTATATGTATATATAGTCATTTTTGTATGAAGTCATTTTTGAGTAACTTAGCCACATTCCTTTGTTGCCATAAATGAAAAAGGGGGAGATTATTGGAAAGTTGACTTCCTGAGGAAGCATGACTTATTTTTTTTTGTCAATCATGGCAACAAAGTCATACTAAGTTTCTTTCAAAGATAACTTAGAAGATAAAATGACTAAGTACAGAAAATAGGACAGACAGAGATACAAAGATCAGCACATCAACGCACATGTTAGAGATCACACCAGAACATGCATGCTTAGGTATATACTCTATGGTGTATATACATGCTAGATCCAAATGTGTAGAGTATGAAACATCAGTATGGAAAAGTTACAGACAGATTAGTAGACCTATAGTCCAAGAAACAGAGCATGGAAGTCGACTACAGTTTTGATCAGCGTGTATGATTCTATAATGTAATGGCTGAGCGCCTTTAGTTATAAGTTTATATTAATGTAATTAATGTTTTAGTAAACACACTTAGGCTAACTTGTTCAGAAGCATTGTATATTTTTGTTTTAGGGCCGACTAATGATTTGTTTTGGGTCGCGCCTATTCGGATTTGAAGATATAAGTATGTAATGTAAAGATATGTTACAAGTGTCGATTATAATGTAAGTAGAAGTTATAGAGGAACAGTATAATGAAGTCAGAAGATGATATAGCTCTTCAAAGGAGTAAGGGCATCCACACATACATGGAACTGATTAGATAGCAGTGTCATTATAGTAGTTCATTTTTCATATAGTGCATATCAACATTTAGAGGGTTGTAGCCTTCATCTTATTGGGCAGTGAGCCATACACCCCTAACAGGGTTATTGTAAAAGACTCCTAATAGGCTCAGACCTTTAACTAGGTCATTGTACTTAATTTGTAAAGACTGCTTCTAACAGGGCAAAAGAACTTTAATAGGTTCATTATACGTAGTACAATATTTTGTGGGTACTAATCCCCACCGGAGTTTTCCTCTGATCAAGGTTCTCCGTAATCATATCATGTGTTATGTGTTGTATCATCTTAAAATGGAAGCAATCCATTTTGAGACCTTTTAGCCCTCCCTAGTAAGCTGTTATGGTCCTAATTTAGACACCTTCATGCTTGCATGGAGTTTCATGTGCTTATGTGCCTGTTCTACCCCTCTTTTCTTCCTTTTCTCTCTATTTCTAAGACTCTGGCACATTTCCCAAGGTTCTAACCCTCTAGGTCAAGTTCGATGTCAACCTTGACTTAGGTCAGGGTCGACCTCAACCCTGACCCCAGGGTCTAGGGTCCTTGGGGTTGAGTCCCAGTTTCGGGGTTTCATCAAAATTTTATATTTTCCCACTTCGGGGCCATTATTCCTTCACTTAAGTGTCAAACTCTTAAATTAATATTTGAGGTGGACCTTTCTTGAGCTTTGTGTAGGATTCCTAATATATTATTTGAGATAAGCCTTTCTCAAGTTTTGTGCCTAATGCTCAAATTAACTTTGGGGTTGGCCTTACCTCAAATTTTGTGACAAGGCTCTTAAATAATTATTTCTACCTTAAGGGTGGACCCCTTCTAGAGTTTTGTGTTAAGACTTTAATTTGTTTCTCCTCTCCATGTGCACCTCTCTAGAGTTTTGTGCCATGGACCCTTAATTATTGTTTTCTATGTTGGCCTTTGTGCCCAAGATTACTATAAAAGAAGGGCTTTCTCTCTCATTTTCTCTAATCATCATCAAGAAGAAAAATCTAAGTCTTCTAACCATCATCAAGTGAGCTAAGTCTTCTAATCATGATCAAGAAGCAATACCAAGATCTCTCAAGCATTCAAGACATCTACATTCTCAATTCAAGCACTTGAG
>MU225715.1:2253879-2271895 GCA_018584345.1 Thuja plicata | reverse complement strand
CATAGTGAAATTCTCTTCTAAAAAGAAGTCTCCCCAATTGTGGTCACCTTCCCATTTATCAAAATACTCACATGGCCTTAGCAATTGTAGCACCTTCACTGGGAGTCTAGTCTTGTTGACACCCAAAATCTACATCAAAGGGTAGACAATCCAGTTCTCAAATCCATAGAAATCACAGTCCTTGGAAGTGAAATTCCATATCCTAATCCAAAATTGGACAGGATTGAGCTGGTTATGAAAGATTCTCTAGGGGTTCAAATTGTTTACATCCATGATGCCATAATTGAAATGCAATAATAGATGCATCAGGATAGAATAATGTAAAAATTTAGGATCTTTATCCTTCTTCTGTATAGCTACAAACCCCTCATGCATTCTATCAATGATGTATTGAATGTAATCATAGCTGGTACTAGAATGCACATCTTGTAAATCTAATACCATCATCAAAATCCCAGCATTTATCTTCTCAGCTCCTCCATCCCTACCCAACACCTTACACAAAGCATATACAATGTATTTGATATAAAAATGTAAATCCTTGAAACAATAAGGTGTAGTTCCTGGTAAAGGGACAATGTCATTCCTAACCTCCTTAAGTATATGTTTCTATAATTGGTTCCTAGCAACCCGAGGTTGTAACCTATATCTTTCCTCTTGCTTTGTAATATCAATCTTAGTGGACATGGTATTGTACAAACTGAAAGCTTGCATAAAAGAATTCCTATTCAGAATTAACAGTGCAGTCCCATCATTATTTTTAATTATCCTTGAAAAGGACTCATAATGGTTTGCTAGACCTATAAACAAGTCTACATCTACAAAGACATCAGGAACAATTAACCTAACCAAACCACTAATCCAAGGGTTTGATATTGGTATGACCTTATCAACATTCTTATAAAAGTAATTGTAAAGAGAAAAACCTATAGAACCTGGTGTATGGGAATCTCTGATATCATAGTATTCATATGCCAATATGTTGGCATTTTCCCTCTTGTTTTGTGTAGACCTAGGTAACAGCTTCAAAAACTCATCAGAGAAGTTATTTTTTCCCTTGGCATCTTCATCCACTTCATCGCTCTTCCCATTGGTAGATGCCACACTAACTACTTTACTCATTTTGTTCTATTTTCCACTTCTCTTTCACTGATATTGGAACAAATCTTCTCTCAGGACTCCTTACCCTTCTTTGTTCATTGAAGACAATTCAAGAACCTTGAAAACTGAATAATCACCCTGAAATTGATCAATTCTTACTTCTTGGACACAGAAAACCTAGAAAATTTTCCGCTCTAAAATTCTAGATGTATGATGGATGAAAATAAACTTGAGATCATCCCTTTATGGTAACTTTACAAAGTACTTAGCTCATCATTGAAGAATCAATCAATTCTACCTTCAAGTTTACATGCTGTGGTATTAATTGAATTTCTAGCCGTAGCTCATGAATGTGACAGGAAATCAAATTCAAATGAGTGCATTTTTAGAAAAAACCCTTATAAAATTTGAACAAAAACACATGTTTTGATATGATTGGTTCTTCACTAGACATCTCAGCTACCTTTTTCACATAGCAATTAATCTCCTATATTTTTATTGGATGATGAATCTCCATATTCCCATGTCAACAATTGCCACCTACTATCACTTTTCATATTTGGTGACCAAGCAACTATGTATTATCTCCTTGTCGCTGATTAAACCCCTTAACTCTCATTTTTTTGAGAGATCTAGAGACTACATGATTCCCTTCACCTCAGCTTAACCGTGATTTACTTCTGGCAATCACGTGACCAAATGAATCCAAGTCGCTAGTAGAATTTCCAAACTCAGAGTTTATTCAGAGACCTCACGACTACAATTATCTTTTTATCTATTAAACTTTGATTGCCAATTCTCTGAATGTTCTTTTCACTTTACGAGACCCCGGGACTACCCTTAGTCACTCAATCGCTAAATAAAACTACTCTTTAATATTTCTTTTGGAGACTTAGCGACATAGCCCATGAAACTTTATCTTATAATTTTAATTTTAATTCAGAGAATACATGACTAAATCTAATCTCATTATCGCGAGAACATTTTTACTCTGTGAAAATTTGATAGAAACTAAGTGACTACCATTGATCTTATCTTATTATGCATCTGATGGCTCCGCCAAGTCACTAAATACATTCTTAAAACCTTAAATAATTTGGAGACCATGTGACTGATACATTTTTCTTTATTCATTGTGGACACATGTATCATTTTTAGTTTTTTGTATCCAATTCACTGAAAAGATGTTGACCTACCATGTTTGACCAGCGACTACCTGACCACTATATATTTTATTTCAATTTGCAGTTTATCGCCAAGTCTCTAACCCTTTTACTTAATTGACCTTTTAACATGAGACATGGCAACTAAAGATTTTAAACTTATCACTAACTATGTTTTGATCTAGAGACCTAGCGACTGAAGAAATCTCTAAGTCTTGTGATAATTTGCTAACTGCAGGATACACTGCGCAACACTGTGACTTAACCGCTTGTCTCCATGTCGCCTGATCATGTTTTCTTCATTGGGAGACTTCGTGACTAATGCACTTTGCTAAGGCTCATGACTTAAAAAGTATATTATTTTCCCTTTAGAGACATCCTGACCAAAGCACATTGTTAAGTCTCATTATGAAATGGAATATTTGTTTAACATTAAGAGACTAGGTGACTAACCCTTATCAAACACATGAATTATTTCAACTTAAGTGTTTCAAAAAGTAACTCAAAAATATAAACCAGATCAACATATCTTGGGTTTTTTAACACTTTTGCATATAATGAAACCTAAGATAGGGTTTTTGACCATTTCACTAGATTCTGACCTAAAAACATAGAACTTTCTCAGGGACCTTGCAGCTTTGGGCACATTTTTCAGATTTTGCATTTCTCATTCATAAAGATATCAAAAAAAATTAGGGTAAACACCAAAACTGGGAATACAACCAACAGGCTCTAAGTTGGCACCTCGGTTCGTTGAAACATTTGAGATCTTTGAGAGGATAGGACCAGTTGTATACAGTTTAGCGTTGCCACCTAGCCTGTCACACATCCTCAATGTGTTCCATGTTTCTATACTTTGAGGATATATTTATGATGAGACTCATGTGATATATTGGGATGCCTTACATGTGGATTCAGATAGGAAGCTAGCTCTAGAGCCCATTCTTATTTTATCCTGATGAACCCTTGCACTTCGAGGCTAGGAGCTAGACCAGGTTAGGGTCCAGTGGGATTGTTATGATGAGGTCATGGCTTCATGGGAGGACGCAGCACATATGAGATCTTAGTACCCATATCTTTTTTATGAACTCCAGGAGGAAGTTCATGCCTAGTGGGGGAGGATGTGAGGCCTCACCTCGACGCATCATAGCTCAGCTAATACACTTATTTTGATACAATATGATTTGATATTTTGGGACATTATATCTGATGGATTAGACATTATTAGTATTATTTATGTCATGTGATGATTACTACTATATACTTTATCGATGATGTTTATGATTATTTAGGTATACTCATACATTATGACGATTATCTCAGTATTTTAAGTTCAAATAGAAAAACATGTTATGATATTTTGATTATGTAATCAATTATGGTTATCAGGTACATAAAGGAGAAAAAGTTTATTAAGTGAAAATGTAGATTGTTTAGTAAATTAATTATGCAATTTGATTTAAATGTATGTATATGCATGAGATTTTATTGAGCTACTGATGTTTAATTTAGTGTGAAGGAAAAGTACCATGGAAATTATCAGAGAATCAGTAACCAACCCTATGTACAAACTATAAAGCCACGGTTGAATCTAATAAAGAAATTCAAACCTCGTTGTTAAGTGATTTTATTTGTGATTGTAAATTGTATGAATGTATTAGGTGTTTTCTTTGTGCAATTAGTGACATGTCAATGTTGTGTTATGTTATTTTATAGTGTCACTTGACACTTGTTATGTGTTTATGTGATGACATGTCTACTAAGGTTGGTAATGGAACCAAATTAAATTGTTTAAACTTAAATTTGTTTCTAGTCACTTCTAGAGGCCAAAAGGACGTCCTAAGGGTCATTTTTAGGAAAATCCATATACTTTAGTGATAGGGTTATGGGTTAGGAACATTTCTAACACTTCTAGAACCCACTAGTGGCCTTGGTGACCCTCTTAATAACCCATTACTCACATGTTGCGAAAATAGAGTAAGTCTTGACCTTTTACCCAAACCCACACTTCTTTCCAATGTTGCATTTATGATAAGGGACATAGGACAACCAAAGGACTTAGGAGTCAAAGCTGAAATTTATGTTGTTGAGTGTGTAAGATTTGGAGACCTTTTTAGAGGCCCTTTATAGAGTTAGAGGGTGTTCACCCACTCTCTACTTTTAGAGATATTAGGGTTTTGGATTGAAGGAAGAAAAAGAGATTGGGCTCTTCTCAAAAATTATTTTTCCATAACACTTGTGAAGGTTGGTCTCCACCATTGCCATGGAAGCTTTCTTGTTTTGTTGCAATTAGAGCAGTATGTATTTCATGCTTTTGTATATGTGATTTATGTGTTTTATGTTGTTATGATGTAAGGGAATGGGATTTTGGTTTGATTTCATGCTTATGGTTTTATTCTTGTTTGATTGAGGGAGTTTTGTAAAGGGTGTAATGGCATTACTCACCCTTGGATAGGGAAGAAGTGGCCATGTATAGGGGAAGGGGTTTTTTGGATTCCATGGAAGTGTAGAGTCTCTTCTCATGGAGAGAAGAGGGAAAACATGCAAGGTGTATGGGCCCTTGCATGCCAATGAAGGTTATTGATCTTGATTTGGGGGAGATAAGGAGAAGAATGTATATAAGAGTATATGTGAATTAAAGCCTTGAAAAGACATGGTTTTTGTATGTATTTAATTGGCAATCTTCTACATGGAAATCCACATTAACCCCTTGGTATGGGTTCATCATGAATCCTATTGTGCTAGCCTTGGATGGGAGTTTTCTTGTTGTGTTTTGTATTGTGGAAATGGTGTGATTGTCACCTGTTGGTTACCAATTCTCCTAGCTTGGGGGTGGTCTCCTTGAGACCTAGGATGGGAGGTGAGCTCTCCATGGTATTATAATGATGGTTTTTGCATATTTTGGGAAGAACCTTGTGTTGGAAGCCATTTGAAATTGGAGCTTGGATGGTGTTCATGTTGCCTTGATATTAGAGACTCCTCCATTGTAGTTTATTTTCTTGTATTGTGCCTTCATGTTGAAGGTGAAGTTTTTAATTGAATGGACTAAATTTTTTTTCCTTCAATGATTAAAATGAAGATTTAACCATTGTGAAAATGAAAAAAAATCATGTGCTCAAAGTTTAGATGAATTGTAAGTTATTCTTGCTTGTTTCTTTTTAAAAATTTAGTCTTGCAAATTTCAAATTTAATATATACTTTCTCCTCCCTTGAGATCTAGAATCTCTATCACAATATTATCAACACTTTACCTTGAATTTCATATTTCAATTTCAAACACTTTGGAGGATAACATGTTAACAATAGTTCATTTATCAAATTTGGACACTAATTAACAACTTACCATTATCAAATACCATATAAATGATTCTCTTTGTGTATTGTATTAATAGAATATACATTGCATACATCTAACTTCAAACAACCAAAAATAATAATAATAATAAATGAATGTAATGCAATGCAATGTTAGAGGAGAGAAAAAAAAACACTTCCCAGAATTTTGAGAACCAAAATGCTCTCTGGAAAATGTATGAGAGAGGATTTAATTCCCACATTAACATAGAGAATATTACCCCTAGGATACCCCTCTAAATCTTGGGTTAGAATAATAAACTCCCTTATAAATTATGATTAAAATAAACTTTCTTTTAAGTTAGCAACTTTCCACCATTTTAATAAACTAAATGTAAAATAATGGAAAAAGGGAAGTAAGTAATTAAATATTAAAACACTTACCTTTATGTAAGTGGACCCCCACATCCTTTTCCCCTACCACACTAGGGATATCAGCCTTGGTAAATAAAATATTAAGGGGAATGAGCATGCATGTGTGCGCCACCTCCTTGTTTCATGTGTCACCCACCCATCCACTTGAACATTTCTCCCTCCTTTCCCTACGTACACTTTGGGGAAATAATTTTGGGTGGGCCCAACTTTATCATGCCTTTCCATTCCAATTCCATGCCTTGGTTTATGTTTATGAAGTTTGGTGGGCCCAAATTAAACTTGCTTGCAATCCCTTTGCATAGGAATTTGACCCTTTTTCAGCCCCCTTGACTTTTGTCATGACAGCCCAACCACTTGGCACTTGAGCCAAGGAGAAGGAAAGGGTGATGAGATAGGGGTAGGGTAGGGTAGGGTAGATGAGTAGGATGGTTAGTAGGTAGTTAGTAGGATAGTTAGTAGGATAGTTAGTGGGTATTAAGTTAGTTTAAGCTAGTTAATGAGATTCATTTTCCTTATTGCTTTATTTTAAATTGTGTAATTCTTTTATATATAGATATGTTTTTTAATTAAATGGTGTAGTTTAATTATTAGATTTTTAGATTTACTTATTATGTAAAATGTGTAGTTTTGTTAATATGGATTTATATTTGCCTAGTTAGTGTAATAATTTAATAACTCATGTTATTAATTGAAATTGATTAGCCTATTAGAGTAATAAATTTATTCGATTATTTAAAATTGTATAGTTTAGATTTATTAATTGAATTTACTTAGATCATGTTCATTACTATTATGTGTTTTCATGCAATTGTTAAAAATGGTAAAATCTGAATAAAGGGGTATTAATGGGCTAGGTTAATAGGTTAAATTAAGTGTTGCTTTTGAATCATGGAATATTTCTCTTTGTAATTAATTAGTTTTTTATTATTAAAGATGTGTGAACAAATGAATTTTAGGATTTAGTTAATAGTAATATTAGTTAATTGGAAAATTTGAATAGTTCCTCAAACAAGTTAAATGTATCCCTTTCACAATGTAATTAAAAAATATTATAGTAATTGTGTGGACCTTATTATATCAAGGATGTTTAAGGGTTGTAAATGCATTGAATAGGATTAATAAATTGGATTACTAGGTCAACCTTTAATGGAGTTAGTATACCCCTATGTCCCTATAGTACTAGACCGTAGAATCTCTTACCATCTATAGAGTAGGTATTACTGACTCTGTAACCACCTGTTTGATAACCCCATCTCAATCTATGACTAGACCTTTCATCTTGAAAAGAAACTTCACCATGTTGTCACCTTTCCTCAACACTTTCAGTTTTATTGTGTCATCATAGTTGTTGTTCTTCTATTGTTATGTTTTAAAAAAAAAATATTTGTCTGTGTGTTTTTCCCTAGTTTTGGGCATGATAGAAACATATGCATTAGCAGGGAATACCATGGAAAATGTTTGGTCACCTTTTTTTTCTAGATGCCTATCAATCCTTCATGTATAAAGTCTGTAAGATATGGAGCAAAATCAAAAATCATGGCTAAATGGGGGTGAAAAATTTGTACCATCATGAACATGTAGTGGATGGGAATTTCCTTCTCTTCATCATCCCCACAGATCTGAGATAAATCCCTATATAATCCTATGGCCTTTGGGGTGAAATAGTCTAACTTGAAAGGTTTCATATTTTTTGGCCCTGCCAAGATCAAATCCCCAATTTTGTTGAATTAATATTTTAACAGTCCATTTCTTAGATAATCCTTTTGTGCTTGATACACTTCTATGAATTCTTTGAAATCAATTTTATCCATTTGGGTATCCTCTCCACTCAACTTGAATACTTCCCTTATTTCTTCTGCATTTATGTTGACCATGACCTATCCATTCTTATCCCTGACTACCCACGATATCTTGTCATACTTGTTTCCTATTTGCATAAGCATATCAATATCCATGAAAACCCTAGGCACTACTAACTTGTCCACATCAAATTTCCATACATTTCTATTAGGAGAAAAAGCATTTCTTGGGCCGAGGAGTACTCTAAATAAAGCCAAACCATTCATTCCTATAATTGCATCCCTAGCCCATTGTCCCAGATCATACAAACCCTCACCAATTTTCAAACATGGACTTTTAGGGACCAGTTCTTTGATTTTTGTTGAATCATTTGATGACCTAGTTAATTGTTGTAGTAGGTCATCACATACATTTCTATCTTGATAATTCACGTGGCCCTTGAACTCTTTCCTAGCCAGCATCTTTAATTTAAGGTCTTTATAATCTAATGATTTAAAATTTTTGATAGAATATAGTAACTACAAGCCCTAATAATTCTTCAGATTTTAGAATTCAGACAAAAATTGCACCATAAATTTACCCATTCTGTAGATAGCCTAGATGTTAAAACGCGATCACTACAACTTTCTTTTGCTCCACAAATTTGACAATTATGATAACCAAGAGTTGAATGATCGAATACATAGAAATTCTGTCACTTTTGAGCATTAATTTCTTACTATGGAAATAACACATTCACCATTACTTCACCCGAGTTTAAACTCTCGCAGCTAACGATTCAGAATCGCTAAAATAACTCCTTTGAATTATGACCGTCGAGCCTGACATATCTTCTTTGCATTGGACAGATCACAGTAATTCTTTTACAACATTCATCTCCATGGACATGTGCTACCATGTCGCAATCCCTCAAAGCTTAACCTTTAGTCACTTTCCATCTGAGACTTTGCACGCACTGTTAGATCTTTCTGAAGATGCTAACCCTTTATCTTATGTAACACTGATAGAGGGTCCCAACACTTAGGACACGCGTCACCATGACACTTTCCCTTGATGAATAATGGTCGACCATTTTATCCTTCAGTATTTATGCCATCCATCCGATCTTGTATGATCTTTACTATCTTTAACCAATCTTTATGACTCGTGGCTTTGATCTCCTGGGATACGTGGCAACACATCGCAATGCCTTAATCATTAAAATCATCTCATCTTTTATCAAAGGCTTTGCGCCAGCCTTAGGATCTTCCTTAACCTATCATTCCTTTACCCAACTGTCTTTATATTAACCGTAGTCTACAACTTTCCTAGATGGACATGTGTCATCACGGTGCAATCCCTCAAAGATCATCTTCGCATTGGGATTTAACGCCATCCATTCGATCTTTTTAGAGATGTTGTGTATTTACTAATTCTTTAATCATCCACCGGACCCACTAGACACCACGTGGGAGCATGACACATTCTCTTAATGGCTATTGTATGCACATCTTCATCATAAGCCTTTGCGCCAACTGTCGGATCAGATCTGACATATACTTGATTTAACTTCATCTACTCATTCATGTTTAGGCCCACTGAGGACATGCGTCACCATGGCATGATCCCTTGAATTTAACTCACTCGCATCTTTGATATAGAGGTAATGCATGGGCCATTGGATTTAGAGACATCTACAAACATCCTTTGATCTACATCTTCACTTTAGCCAATCCCGCCAAAGACACGTGGCATCACGGCGCATTACCTTGAAGCTTAAATTGCGATCATCTTCTCATCACAGGAATGTGCAAGCCATTGGATGGAAACACATTAGCTCGACAAATAATAGTTTAATAAATCTTGTAGACTTTGAACTTAGGAAATAATAAAAGACCATGGCATTAGGATACTCACAAAATTAATGAATGCGAACATCTTTTTAAAGGGACACATGTAAGACATGACTTAATTAGCAAAAAGTAACACAAAATTATAAACCACTTTGACGCTTAGGGTTTTAGGACCAAATTTCACACTTTGAGACATGAAAATAAGGGTTTTTTAAGTATCCTCATAAGATTCTTTGCATGAACAGACCATAGACTTATTGCTTGAATTTTTTTTAAATAGACCTAACGTGTGGGTTGAGTTTACTATTGGAAAGTTTCAAGACAAGATACTTTATGATGTACTACAAATGGATGCATGCCATCTGTTTCTTAGAATACCATGGTAGTATGACAGGAAAGCAATTCACCATGGCAAGGAGAATAAGTACCCATTCAAGAAGAATGGAGTAAATTGTAAGATACAGTCTTTGATAGAGGAAGAAGAAGTGGAGAAGATGGACTCCAATACCCTACTAATGAGTGGGAAAGAATTCCTCAAGTACATGAAGGAGGAAGAAGGAATTAGCTATGAAATCTTGGTGAAGCCAAAATAGGAAGAGACACCTAAACAGTCACCTATGCCTACAGAAGTGAAGTGGTTATTAGATCAGTTCCAAGACATCATATGTGAAGGGAATCCAACTACACTATCACCAAAAAGAGAAATTTGTCATCAAATTCACTTTATACCAGGGGCATCATTGCCTAACAAGGCTACATACAAAATGACACCAGAGTAGAACAAAGAGATTGCAAGGCAAGTACATGTGCTATTGGACCAGGGTCTGATAAGGAAGAGCATGAGTTCATGTGTCATCCTAGTCTTTTGGGCTCCTAAAAAGGGAGGTAAGTGGAGAATGTGTACTGACTCTAGGGAAATAAATAAGATAACTATTAGATATAGATTTCCTTTTCCTAGAATAGAAGACTTAATGGATTTTTATGAGGTGTTAAGTACTTTTCAAATATTGACTGAAAAAGTGGATACTATCAGATTAGGATGAAAGAGGGTGATGAGTGGAAATCAGCCTTTAAAACCATAGAGGGGTTATATGATTGGTTAGTAATGCCATTTGGGTTTACAAATGCACCTAGTACTTTTATGAGGGTCATGAACAAAGTCTTAAAGGATTATATAGGGGTATTTGTAGTAGTCTACCTAGATGAAATCCTCATCTCTAGTAAAATAAAGGAGGAGCACATGAAGCACCTAGAACTTGTGTTGAAAAGGTTACAAGAGGAGAAGCTCACCATAAATCTTGAAAAGAGTGAGTTTATGAAACAAGAACTAGTCTACCTAGGATTTGTAGTATCCCAAGGTGACTTGAAGATGGACAAGAGCAAACTGGAAGCCATATTAAGTTGGCCTACTCCTAAGATAGGGACTAAAGTGAGAAGCTTCCATGGGTTACCCCAATTCTATAGGAAGTTTGGTAGGAGATTCAGTGAAATTTGTGCACCTATCCTAGATACCATTAAAGGTGGAGTCAAGACAAAGTTTGTATGTGCCAAGAACACCAATGAAGGATTTGAGAGATTGAAGAAAGAAGTAGCCACCCAACCAGTACTGGTTTTACCAAGTTTTGATAAGTTATTTATAGTGGAATGTGATGCTAGAAACATAGCAGTGGGTGCAATCCTAAGTCGGGAAGGAAGAACGGTAGCCTTCTTTAGTGAGAGGCTTAATGAAGAAAAGTCTAGATACTCATCCTATGATCTAGAGCTCTATGTATTGGTGAAAGCTCTTAAGAAGTGGAGGCACTACTTGTTTCCAAAGGAATTTGTGGTATACACTGAGAACCAAGCCCTAATCTACATAAATACACGAGAGAATATTAGTTTGAGGCACATAAGGTGGATGGAGTTTCTGTAATCATACACTTTTACTATCAAGCAGAAAAAAAAGGGGGTAAATAACAAGGTAGCATATGCCCTTAGTAGGAGATTTCTTACCATCTAGGAGATACAGTTGCAGAGTATAGGGGTTGAAGTATTCAAGGACCTCTATGGAGGAGATACAGATTTCTCAGAGATTTTTAAGGTGTATACTAATTTTGAAAATCATTTCCATGGTGAATATGCAGACTATACCTTGCAGTATGATTTACTATTTAGAGGGGAGAAACTATGTGTTCCAAGGGGTTCCATGAGGGAGAACCTCATCCAAGAGAAGCATAATGGAAGCTTGAGTGGATATTTTAGGTTAAACAAGACCTTAGACTTAGTGGAGAGATTCTATTGGTGGCCTAAAATGTAGAAATATGTAAGGAGGTATGTGGAGCAGTGTGGAGTATGTCAGAAAGAAAAGGGGACATCATTAAATGCAGGTCTTTACCAGCCATTTCCCATCTCAAAGAGACCATGGGAGTGCATAAGTATGGATTTCATAGTGGGACTACCTAGGACACCAACTAGTTTGGATAGTGTATTTGTCGTAGTGGACAGATTTAGTAAGATGAGTCATTTCATCCCATGTAAAACAACACATGATGCCGGTCATATTGCCCACCTTTTCTTCAAGGAGATAGTAAGGGTACATGGCTTTCCAATGAGCATAGTTGTAGATAGAGATGTCAAGTTTATGGGGCACTTTTGGAAGACCCCATGGAAAAGGGTAGGAACTAATTTGTCTCATAGTTCTACATATCATCCTCAAATGGATGGTTAGCTAGAGGTAATAAATAGGGTTCTAAGTAAGTTTCTAAGATTTTTGACTAAAGAGTATGGCCAAGGATGGGAACAAGTTATCCCATAGGCATAATTTGCCTATAATGATAACACAAATAGGACTAATGGTAAGAGTAAATTTAAGATTGTGTATGGATTGCATCCAAGGGGTGTTCTTAAGCTGAGTGACCTAAAAGGTTATGAAGGGATCAGTAGTCATGCTGATGATTTTTCTCAATAAATGAGAGAGGTTCATGAGAAAGTGCAGAAGACATTAGAAGAAGCTAATCTGAAGTTAAAGGCTAAGAAAGATGAAGGGAGAAGAGACCTACAATTTTAGATAGGAGACTTGGTGATGGCATAGTTGAAAAGGGCTAGGCTACAAAAGGGGATACCAACAAAACTATAGATGAAGAGGATTAGACCTTGTAAGGTGTTGGCTAAATATGGTCCTAAATCCTACAAGATAGATCTACCAAAAGATATGTCCATTTCTCTCATTTTCAATGTGAAGGACTTGATTCAATACAAGGGTCTAGATATAGATGAGGGAGAGTATAGTATAGAGGTGACTAAGGATGTGGAAGAACTTAGAGTACCTGTTCAGGCTAAGCCACAAGGGGAGAAGATCCTGGATTCAAGAGTGAAGAAGAAGACAAGGAACAAAGTCTACATCGAACACTTGGTGAAATGGGAACACCAACCTGAGTCAGAGGATACATGGATAGCAGAAGGATAATTAAGGAATCATGACATAAGCATGGAGTTAATCACACTAAAGATACCTTGATTTTCTTGTTGCAAGGGGGGATGGTGTAGGAGCACCTTAAGGTCTTATGAATATCTTTAAAGCATTTTGGCTTGTAGGTTGGTTTATCCAACCACCAAGGTAGTAAGGAATAAATATAAAGTCCCAAGGATGTTTTGGTGTATTTCTAGTGGTAAGAATGTTTAGAGTTTGGTATTTCGTGTGATCAATTAGGATCTAAGAGTTTAAGTCCTAGAAAGTTGACAAATGGGTCAACGGTTGACCAAGACTTCAAAAAGGAGTGGCACTTATGATTTTAATTTTTTTAGGTTTTTTAATGCCTTGTGTAATGGTTTGGAGTCAAATTGGACCATTGATGATAGTGGTTTGTCAAAAGAGAAAAAGATGTAAAAGTTGCTCATGACAACATTTCCTAAAAAATAGGAAAGGGCTTTAATGGTGCCCAAATCCCAACCTTAGGGTCTAAACATGAATGGATAACCTATATAAGGTTAAAAAAACCCTAATCTAAGGGTTGGTTATGTTAGTGTATGGATTGAGCATTGGAAAGCAAGAATTTTAATGTGTTTTTGGAATAGAGCCTTCATCCATATATTTAATGGATTGCATGGATTGAACTAATGCATTGAAGATCTACCATGTGTCATGTAATTAATTTTTGTAGCATTGGTGTGGTTGTTTAGTGTTACTAGTTATCATTTTGTAAATACTTTCTATTTCTCTAGTTCATTGTCTTGTTCTGAGCCAGTCATGTAAAAATGAATCCCACCTGAGTTCCCATGGTTGGAAATCTATCGCCACTTGGAATAAAGTAGGGGACCTTTTATATAGTGTAGATTCTTGGAAATAAAATAATGGGAAAGCAAGATACTGAGAGGGGGGCTGAATCAGATCTTCAAAATTAAACACTTAAAACAAAATGATCCACATTCATACATATATGAATCTAATGTAATATCAGATAGCATCCACACAATGAAATAAACAACTCATAACACAAGAGCTTGGTAACCCAGAAACCCAAATAGGTAAAACTGGGGTGGGGATGACACCCACAAAATTCTCCACTACCGCAGTAATAAAGTGTGCCTGTTAAGACTACAAAAGTTGATTACAAAATGAAATCTACCATGTTAAAGGTCTGCCCAGCTAAGAGCTAAAGATCATTACAATCTACCCTGTGAAAGGATTTCAACTTACAATAAAGTAAGCACTATTTTAGGAGATTTAGAAAGGTCTACTAGAACCACTCTGTTAAGAGATTTTCATCTAACACAATGATTAGAATGTCTCAAGTATTGATCCTTTTTTATGCACTCAGATGTTGATGATGGATCTCCTCTTTCGAGTACCTTCTATGATCTCATAATCTGATATAAATTTACTCTACTTTTCACTGTGTTGTCACTTTTCTTGATCTCTACTTCTTAAAAAAAAACCCTCTATGTATTTTACTTCAAAAATTTAGTGACCACATACACTTTGTCTGTTCTCTTCTTACACACACAAAATAGGGTTTAGAAGAAATATTAATATATCTGTTCAAGTCTGATAGCGAGATCTAGATCAATGATCAAGATCTAATACCTATACATCAAGGTATTACAATTAATGTTTACAATAGATCATGCATAGGATAAAACAATTAAATGCATAACTAACTCCATAGAAGAATATTAAATGCATACAAGTCAGCCCAAAAAGATTATACAAGTCAACCAAATCACTTATCCTCAAAGTTTGAATCATTCCAGACATGTATACAAAAACTATTATGCTCGGCACTTAACATCTCTTTCACTTGGAACTTAACATCTCTGTCGCATGGCATAATACAACTCAGTTCAACAATGTAACTAGGCAAACTGAATACTACTCGGCAATGTTTCTCGGCCTTGCATAGTTTTAGCTCGGCCACAATGATAGCCAACTAAAACTGCCTAAGTGAATGACTAAGTGTTGGTCACTAATCATCAACAAAACTTAGAGATTAACAATCTCCCCCTTTGATATTAATGACAAAAACACACTTGTCATTACTTCCATTCATTTCATCAAAATTTTTCCTAATTATACTAAGTACTCCCCATAGGAATATACTCAGAATTATTCATACAAAAAGTGTACATGCCTTTAAAAAATCTATACAAGTGTACCTGTTCTGTACTGATGTATCATATTGTATCCTTTCCAACTTCCTTACCAATTTTCCCCTTGCTTTTGTCACAGATTGCTGGTGGGGTTAAATTGTACTTATCCAAAAATTGTTTATGAAGTTGTAGGCTGGATTCAAATGTAGTATCCCAGCTTTCCTTAGCAATCTTCATAACTTTTAATTTTATTTCTAGCTCGGCATCTAGACTCACTAAAATTTCTGCAGTTGAGAGATTTGCATTTCTCTGTGATAAACCCTTTGCAATTGAAAGTCCCTTTTGTATTACCTCCAAGTGATGAAATAGGCTTGTCTAAATAGTTATGAATTTGGCCCTAATTCAACCATCTTTAGCCATAAGCTCAGATATTCTCCATTGTGCATTGATCAACTTATTAAGATGTAAAGAAGTAGAAGTAGTATCCTTACCCAAAGTAGTGCCAGTTGATCTCAAATCTAACTGTAGCTTCTCAACCATCTATAGATTATCCTTTGTGAAGAATTCAACATCACATAGTTTATTGTACAAAGAATAAACATTTTCTGTAACTTTCTCCAAAATTTCTACAAGTGTAGAAAGCTCAACCTATTTTTTTGCAATGTCTTCTGAGATTTTCTTTAGAACTTTTCTCTCAAATCTCCTCTCGGACCATTGTAGAAGTTTTTCATTGCTGTTAATATCATCATTAGTTACCTTCTGTAGAAAATTAACTAATTGATCAATAATTGGAGCTTGGGGCATTTCATCCTCTAAGTCAAAAGCCTTTAAAAATATATCCTTGATGTCATGCAACACCTACTTTTGCTTCTATTCTATTTTCATCTCTTCCTATCTCTTCTTTCTCTTAAGCAATTATTGAAGAGTCCCTATTTGTTCAAAAGATAATTCATTGGGATCCCATAGTGGAATCATAATTACCTCATCTAATGTTACATCTAGAATTTGAGACTTATTCTTCAGAACTTTCTTCTTCTTCAACTCTGGTGAACTTATGCTCGGCTACATAATACCTTTTCCTATGATAGTGTCAATGTCCATTTCCTCTTTTAATTGTATTAGTATTGTCTGTAGATTAGGCATACTCCCAGTTTTAGGACCTGTAGGAGTGGATGATGCAAAGTGTGGTAGATCAACCAACACTTGCACTGCCTCTTCTTCCTTAGGCTTATCAACAGTATCCTTCATCACTACTCCACTATCTAAAACTATTTTGACAACCTCTAAAATAGGTGGATTATGTGAAGTTACCTCTTGTGCAGTTATTTGTTGTTTCTCTTCACCTTTCTGATCATTGACAACTTCAATTATCTCATCAGATGCTGTCGTCTTTCCTTCTTTAATATCAATTTCCCTAATAGGTGAATCAGTTTATGTACCACTTGACATATCTTGTTCTTCAGCATTTAAATTTCTTAGATCATCAACTATGAAATCCATTGGACTATCTACAGTCAAATCAACAGAATTTGTTGAGTCTAATGCATCTTTGGTCTTGTCCTATTCTATAGCAATTGGACCTTGAGTCACCTATGGCTCAGGGGTAGTCTCCACTTCAACTTCTTTTATCTTTTGCTCGGATGTTCCCTCACCAGATTTCTTATCTTTTGGAATGGCTAGTCCAAAGATTTCCTTCCAAATCCTTGTACTCTCCTGTACTAAACCTTCAATATCATTTTTAAGAACAACATAGCCTCTAATCTTAGGAACAAACCTATTCTTGTATTCCTCAATGAATTTGGCTCTTTGTTTTGAAGTTAACTCAGGTATTACCTTGGCTAGAGTTCCTTCCCTGATCTGTCTCTCTGTGGTAAGTGCAAGTTCCCATTTGCTTTACAGAAAATCATATAGTTCATTCGGCACATGGTTTCCTATCTCTGTAGGAGTTAACTTGAAATTATTCATCATATCCAAGAGTGCTTCCTGAACTTTGTGCTTATCCACTTTATTCAATTTCTCATACTTAATGAACTTGAAAGTTGCTAACCCTACTGAATTCCTCAAAGTGTCACATACCTCATAAATACTAGTTGGTTTCTTAAATTGTGTTGTAGGTATGTTACTGGGTTCATCAATTTTAGTCTTTTCATCATCACTATCTGTCCCCAAGTCTAGTTTCCTTCTAGGTCTTTTTGCTGGCTTACTTAGCTCAGCCTTAGGAGCAATTTTAGCTTCCTTTCCAGAACTTCTTTCTCCAACCTTCTTCTTTTCATACCTTTTGTTTGTACTTCTAGTGGAGAAGTAACAGTAGATGCTCTAGTCCTTGGACAATTAGCTGCAGGAGGTGTAACCTTAGGTTTAGCTTTGCTCGGCTTGGTTACTATTAAAATTGATGGTCTTTTACCCTTATCTTTCTTAGTGATCTCTTCAGATGCACTCACTTCCTCTTCTATAGACACATCCTCACCTTGTCCAGTAGTCAGGCCTAAAAGTGCATCCTCAGGATCTTCATCACTGCCTAAACCAACCATTTTCTTTCGATTTTTCACAATTTTCTTTCTTTTCCTCTCCATAGTTCCCTTTGTTAAATTTCTTGAAATTTTAACTTTGGGTTCATCAAAATTTCCAAACCTTTCTTTTGTAGTATCAATTGCCTTGGCTAGGAGTGCAATGATGGTAGCTGATGCTTCATCAATGTTAATTTCATATGGAAATGGTTCTAAGTATGTTACCCTAGGTGTCACAGCCTAGATATATGTGTTATCCGTATCAACTAGAAAACAAATTTCTTCATAGTGCTTCTCCACTAGTGATCTAGGAATCCTA
>MU225715.1:2242618-2253816 GCA_018584345.1 Thuja plicata | reverse complement strand
CTTAATCTCATTCTCTTCTTGAATTCTACAAAATAGCTCCCCATAATGCTATTAAAATTACTTCCTAGTTTCTCAATACATTCACTAATCTGAACTGTAATGGGTCTATCCTTTTTCCAAACAATATCTCCTAATGTAGGAAATGTATCCTTAATGTATAAAAATATACAGACTAGTAAGGAACCAAACTTACATGATGAGCTTTTAGCCTTTTTGATTGATGCTAGGTTCTCAGCTAATTGTGTCTCTTGTAGCTTAGCAAGATCATATGTGTGATTCTTCTTAACAATTTTCCATGCTTGGTCAATAGTTGTACAAGGAACACTATCCAATCTACTCAAATGATAGAACTTATGTTTTATTACTCTTACTCCAAAATCAAGTTCTAGGTCTTTAAATGTAGAGATAGTCATACCTCTATTGTTCCATATGGCTCCAATATTCAATGTAATTTCCTCTTTGCTGTTATCCCTCATTGTCCATTTCTTGTTAACTACAAGATATCCAGTCACTTGATGAATCATGTTTTTAGTAATCTTGACTAGTCCATTATCCAACCACATACACATATCATGAACTCAGCTAAGAATAACCTTAATCCATTTGTCTTTGAAACATTGTGGAAAATCTAGGGCACAAGTTAACCCTTTGTCAGTTAAATGTTTGAATTCTCCTTTTAGAACCCCATCAACACATAATTTGTTGTAGGATTTCCTCAATTCACTATCACCTACTTCACCAATCTTAACCATGTAACATGATCAAACATCATGGATCATAAGTACCTTGGGTGGAATGGATGAGAGGGCTCATGTTAAATCATTATGAATTGCACTTTCAGGAATGGCTCAAAAGTTGAGAGGTGCACATTCATCACTCCATACTAACTGAATTTGCTCTTGTTCTCCCTCCATACTTTTAGCTGGTGCGGTAGAGCTTGTAGCCATAATCTTGAAATTAGGGTTTGAAAGATGAAGAATAGAGTACCTCAACAAGTAATGCTTTGCACTGCTCACCTTAGGATTGCCGACGACATGCTGATGAAATCTTTGATGCTAACTTCATTAAGATAAATTATGCAATTTACTCCAATCACTCCGTAAATAGTAAAAATTGCAAGGTAAAAATGAAGTATCAATTGTTCATCCTTTATAGACTTCGAAAGTTCAAGGTAGGTAAGCAATGAATGTTCTTCCCATTGAGTTAGTGCAAGCCAGCTGTTGTCAGATTTCTAACATAACTTGCATCCCACTTGAATTACTAAACTCGGCCATCACAAAACTTACTTGGCCAACAAAACTTGACACACACTAAAGAACTCGGCCTTAGTGTCCATGATTGGTGCTCGGTACCTATAGTGCAATTGGCTCATCTTGGCATTTTTCTTCAAAATATGTCCTGGTGCATCTTAACATATGCAAATATGGACTTTGGTACATTTCATGTTAGGAACTGATGTAAGATAAAATGCAGTTCCTTACATACCTCTTTTACTTAGTTGGAGATGATGTGATCACCTGATCCATTAGATTGGGTGACCTTGACTTCACTAGCTTCACTATTGCATGGTTCAAACTTCTTAACCCATGTCTTGTTCATCTGTGCTCTAATTTTCTCAATAGTAGGAGTAGGTACCCTAGTCTTACAATCTTTCCTTGTATGACCAATTTTCAGACAACTGTGACAAACTAGGCTTCCATTCATCCAACTCTTAAACTTTCCTCTGAAATGTGTCCTTATGTAGTTTTCTAGAACATGTCCATACTCACCACAATAATGACAACTATGCCATGTGTTGTAATCCCACTTGTAAGTATTTCCTTTTCTTGGTGATTTCTCTTGTGCCATTGATGTCCACTATTGTTTACCTTTAGATCTACAATCTTGTGCTCTATGACCATATTTGTTACAGTTATAGCAATTACCATTGATTCTAGGTGTTTTTCTTTCCTTTGTCTTACATTCACGTGCTTGATGTCCAAACTTATTATAATTAAAGCAATAACCATTAAAGTTAGTTATAGGATTGGACTTACCATTCTTGCTTCGGTAGATGTTTTTTGTATGACCTGGTTTCCCACAGTGGTGGCAAACAGGTTTGTTGTTTCTTGGCTTTGTATACCTTCTTTCACCTGTCTTAGATGATTCTCCATCTTTAGTGATTGTATGTTGTTCAGCATGACCTAATCCAGAAGAATCTTTAGGTCTTCTCGCTGCTTCCACTAGTTGTTCAAAGTAGCTCATATTTGTACTCAGATCATTCACTCTATTGTTAAGTTCTTTCTCAGATCTCAATTCATCTTTCAACTAACTATTCTCAGATCAAAGATTTACAATCTCCAAGTCTTTCCTACTAATCTCCTGATTCACAAGTAGTAATTGATTTTCCATGTCAACTTGATTGACTATCATTGTTTGTACATCATGTGTTCTTTCACCAAGTCTGATAGTCATCATTCTTTTTTCTTCTTCTACCATAGCCTTGTCATCTTCAGCTTTCTTTTTCTGTTCAACAACATCACACATTCTTGTTGATTGGGCTTCTTGTTCCTTTTTCAAGTTTCTGACTTCTTCACATAGTGCACTATTCTTTTTCAGTAGATCTGCTATTTCTACATCGCTCTTAGTAGAATCTCCATTTTGAAATAGATTTGTGGTGTCCTCTTCCTGATAATGAGTGTCATTCATTATTTTGGCCAAATCTTTCCTTACAGTCAAGGATTTCTTTAATTCATGTCTTGCTATCTCAAGCTGTTGTAGTGCTAGCTGAATATCAATCTTTTGATTCTCAATTGCTTTACCCATCTTGTAGATCTCCATCTCAAGATCTGTATTCTCAAGCTGATTATGACCTTTTTAGGGAACTAAACTCTGATACCAATTATTGGAAATACAATAATGGGAAAGCAAGATACTGAGAGGGGGGGTGAATCAGATCTTCAAAATTAAACACTTAAAACAAAATGATCCACATTCATACATATATGAATCTAATGTAATATCAGATAGCATCGACACAATGAAATAAACAACTCATAACACAAGAGCTTGGTAACCCAGAAACCCAAATAGGTAAAATTGGGGTGGGGATGACACCCACAAAATTCTCCACTACTGCAGTAATAAAGTGTGCCTATTAAGGCTACAAAAGTTGATTACAAAATGCAATCTACCCAGTTAAAGGTCTACCTAGTTAAGAGCTAAAGATCATTACAATCTACCTTGTGAAAGGATTTCAACTTACAATAAAGTAAGAACTATGTTAGGAGATTTAGAAAGGTATGCTAGAACCACTCTATTAAGAGATTTTCACCTGATACAATGATTAGGATGTCTCAAGTATTGATCCTTCATTATGCACTCAGATGCTAATGATGGATCTCCTCTTTCCAGTACCCTCTATGATCTCACAATCTGATATAACTTTAATCTGATGTTCACTTTGTTGTCACTCTGCTTGATCTCTGCTTCTTAACAAAATAACCCTCTGTGCATTTCACTTCAAAAATGCAGTCACCACATACACTTTGTCTGCTCTCTTCTTACACACACAAAATAGGGTTTAGAAGCAATCTTAATATATTTGTTCAAGTATGATAGTGAGATTTAGATCAATGATCAAGATCTAATACCTATACCATCAATGTATTACAATTAATGTTTACAATAGATCATGCATAGGATAAAACAATTAAATGCATAACTAACTCCATAGAAGAATATTAAATGCATACATAATTTGGCCCAAAAATATTATACAAGTTGTCCAGATCACTTATCCTCAAAGTTTGAATCATTCTAGACATGTATAAAAAAACTATTCTGCTCAAAACTTAACATCTCTGTCGCTCAGCACTTAACATCTCTATCACTCAGCATAATACAATTTAGCTCGGCAATGTAACTAGGTAAACTAAATACTACTCAGCAATGTTGCTTGGCCTATCATAGTTTTAGCTTGGCCACAATGATAGCCAACTAAAACACTCAGCATAATACAATTCAGCTCGGCAATGTAACTAGGTAAACTGAATACTGCTCAGCAATGTTGCTCGACCTATCATAGTTTTAGCTTGGCCACAATGATAGCCAACTAAAAATGCCTAAGTGAATGACTAAGTGTTGGTCACTAATCATCAACAGAACTTAGATATTAACATAGATATGGTCTGTGGAGTAATTTTATGTTGGGGAACTATTTTTTCTATCAAGCCCTAGGCGAGTGCAGAGGCATTCTGGTTAGTGGCTTGTGCAAAATAGTGGAAAGAAAGCTTGGTAATTAGATTGGATTGAACCAATCAATGATGGAGGCATGTAGAGGTGTGTATCCTTGATGACTAAATTCAAGGAGAAGGATAGTGGAGTTGATTGGAACACTTTGTGTAATCAAAGAACTCAGACTGGTGAACATGCTCCTAAAACCCTTAAAAATAGAGTTTTGTGAAAGTCCTATGTACAGATAGGGTGGGGGTCTAAGACCTAGAAAATACTAGAGCTTAGGATGGAACTATGAAGAATCCATAGACAATTCAGAGAGTTGTTAAGAGAATTTGTGAATAAATTCAAGAAAACCAGTTTCTAGGAGGCCCAATTGACTAAAATGGCTACAAGGTCTCAAAATAAGAAAACTAAGAAATCGACTAGAAACCTTTTAAAGAATTCATCCAGGTGGATCAGAATCAATTAAAAGTGACCTAGGAATGGTCAAGAGTCCCATCCCTATTTCCAAGAGTGGATTGGGAAAAAATTGGTTCAATGGAGCCTAAGGGTGTATTGTAGGATTCAAAAGGAAAGGAGAGTGTTTTGAAATTGGTGGTGAGTTCTAAGGGAAGTAGGGGATCATAGAGTTGTCCTCTGGATAGGGTAGAGGAATATACCCTAGTTATACCAAAGATAGGTCTCAGTTAGAGCAAGAGTGCTCTTGTGGTTAGAGCTCCCCATCAAAATCACATATTCTAATCTCACATTCTTCTCTTGAACTTTTTCTCTCAAGTAGTGATACTTGATAGAAATGTGCTTGGTCTTTGAATGCATAACTAGGTTCTTTGATATATTAATAGCACTTGTATTATTAAAAAAAAATATTAAGTGGACATGTGATCCCTTCTTGCATACCTTCAAGTAATTTTTTAATCCATACTATATTTGCACAATTCATAGAAGTAGCAACATATTCATCCTTAGCAGTAGACTGTGAAATGCAACTTTGTTTCTTGCTCAACAATGTAACCAATATTTCACCTAGAAATAAAGTGCCTCCACTAGTAATTTTCTTGTCATCAACATTTCCATCCCAATCTACATCGGTGTAGACTTTTAGATAAAAATTACCTCCTTTCTTGTATAATAAACCAAATTATTATGTGCCTTTTAGATATCTCAAAATTCTTTAACTGGTGAATACGTGTTTCCTTTAGATTAGAAGAAATATTGCAATAATCCCAATAGCGTGTGCTATATTAGGTCTATTGTGAAAAACATACAGCAATTTACTAATAATGGATTGGTAAAGATTATTATCCACCTCTTGTGTTTCATCATCTTTTGATAACTTACATACAGTAACCATAGGTGCTCTAACAGGCTTGGAATCTTCCATAACAAAATATTTTGAGGATCTCTTTGATATACTTAGAATCTATAATATAGATCCCTCTAGTAACTTGTTGTATCTATAGACCTAGAAAGAAATTAATCTCTCTAATCATTGAAATTTCAAACTCCTTTTTTATTTCATTAACAAATCCTTTAGATAAAGTGTCATTGCCTCCAAAAATAATATCATCAACAAAAATTTCAGCAATCAAAACTTTGTTATCACTGTGACATTTCAAGTAAACATTACTATTATCACTTGTTCTTTTAAATCCTCTTTTTATTAGATATGAGTGAAATCTCTCATACCATGCTTGGGGTGCTTGTTTGAAACCATATAAAGCTTTATGTAACCTACATACCTTGTTCTTGTTTGTGTTCTCAATGAATCCTTCAAGTTTCTCAATGTATACTTCCTCTTTAAGTATCTCATTAAGAAATGAAGACTTAACATCCATCTCATATACCTTGAATCCTTTGTAAGAAGCATAAGCTAGAAGTATTCCAACTCCTTCCAATCTAGAAAAAGGTGCAAAAGTCTCTCCATAGTCAATACCTTCTTCTTGTGCATAACCTTTACAAAGCAATCTAGCTTTATTTTTGATAACTTATCCATGCTCATTCAATTTGTTTATGAAAATCCATTTAGTACAAATAAATTTTTTTGTCTTTGGGCCTAGGTATTAATGTCCATGTCTTGTTCTTCTCAATTTGATTATACTCTTCTTTCATTTCTTTTGTCCAATCTTGATTATCTAGTGCTTCCTTAACTTTCTTTGGCTCAAACGTAGATATCAAACATGTATTGTCTCTTACCTTCCTTCTGGTCATCACTACAACTTCCTTATTTCCAATAATCTTTCTCATGGAATGGTTCCTTCTCACATACTTTTCCAAAATAGGCTTGGTAGCTCTTGATTCTTCAATATCAACGTTCGGTTGTTGAACTCCTTTTTCATCTTCCTCCTTGATAGGTGCTATTGGTAAGGTATCAAGATCATCAGGTTGAACATATATAAACTTCTCATAATCCTCAGGTTCCTTCTTTCTATCTTCATCATTCCTTTCTTCAAATTCATCAATTCTTACATTTGCACTTTCCACCATCTTTTTAGTAACTTTGTTCAAAAATTTGTAAGCTTTACTCAATCGATAATATCTTAAGAATATTCTCTCTTCTCCTTTTGAATCAAATTTTCCTTCACTAGAATATTTCAGAATATAGCATTTTCTCCCTAAAATTTCAAAGTAATTGGCATTTAGTTATTGTTCATACTAAATTTCATAAGGTGTCTTGTTGGTACATTTCTTCATTTTTACTCAGTTCAATGTATAAACACTAGTACTCACAACTTCTCTCCAAAAGTTATATGAAATTCCTTTATCAATGATTAGTGTCCTAGCATAATAAAAAATAGATATGTTTCTTCTCTCAGCAATCCCATTCTATTAAGGTGTCCTTGATGCTGAAAAATATCTCTTAATTCCATTCTAATTAGAAAACAATGTAAACTCATCAGAAGCAAACTCTTCTCCTCTATCAGATCTCAGACATTTCAACTGTCTTCGAGTTTCTTTTTCAACTTGGGTCTTGTACCATTTGAATATTTGAAATGCATCAGATTTTTATTTTAAAAACATTACAGACGTCATTCTAGAATAATCATCCATAAATAAAATAAAATATTTGTCTCCATAATAGCTTTGAGTCCTCATGGGTCCACATAAATTAGTATGCACTAAATCCAAAATTCCTTTTGTAACATAATTCTTTCTTGAAAAACTAGATTTAGTCATCTTACCCATTTGACATTCTTTGCACATAGAATTCTCAGGTTTCTCTGATCTCAGTAATCCTCTTACTCTATTCTTCTTACTCACTTTGACGAAGTTGTCAAAATCAACATGACAAATCCTTTTATGCCATATCCAAACATCTTCAACTTTAGTAAACATACAACTCTTAATAGAAGTATCAAGATAAAATAAATTATCTTTAGATTGTTCTCCAGTAGCAAACAAACTATCCTTCTCATCAAATACTTTCACCTTTCCATATTGAAATTCCACTCCATGACCTATATTGTTTAGCTATACAACACTCAACAGATTATACTTTAATCCTTCAACCCAATAAACATCATCATATCTTGTGTTATTCAATGGAATTATAGAACCTTTTCCTTTCACAGGATATGGAGCATCATTACCAAATCTAAAAAATCCTTCATCATATTTTTCCAAGGAAATAAACTGAAGTGTGTCACCAGTCATGTGATGTGAACAACCACTATCTATAATCCATGTTTCATTCTTACTTGTGATATTAGGGCTCTTGGTTTTTCTTCATCAGAATCATCTTTAATAGAAATATAAACAACTTGTTTTCCATCATTACTATCAAAAGAATCATCACTTAGTCCTTCATTAGAAACATGACAAGATTTCTTACCTTTTTTGTAGTCTATGTATCTCCTGAATTTGTTTTCTCTCTTGTCCTTATCTTTGTTATCTTTCTTTTCTTCCTTATCTTTCTCAGGACAGTTAGATGCAAAGTGACCAATTTTATCACAGTTAAAATATTTCAAGGGTAACTTACCTCGATATTTGCCTTTGCCTCTTTGTATCCTTCTAGCTAACAAAGCTTCAAATTCTCTTTCATTCTCATCACATTCAGTAAATAACTCTTCAAGACCTTCAGTACAACTATAAAATTTCTCACTATCCCTGCTCAAATATCTATCTCTGGCTACAACTTCCCTAGCTTTTGCAATCTTTAAAGTAGACTTAACTGCAGATTCAATCTTAGATGTAGCAGGCAAACTAATGTCAAAATCATTTAACTCAAATGCAGTTAACTTACCAATCTAGCATCTAGTGAAACATTCATCTCAGGAATATATCTTAGCTATTGTATAGAAGATACATGAATAGCATAACTCGGTAGCAGGGTTCTCAACATCTTGCTTGTAACATCATCCTTTGTTATGATCCTACTAGCTCCTCTGATAAAATTAATGGTCTCCTTAAGTCTTGTATTCTATTGTATTATGTTATCTCCTTCTTTCATCCTCATATAGTCAAATTTTCCTCTCAAAATTTCTACTTTAGCCTTCTGAACATGTTGATCTCCACCATAGGTCAAAATAAAATTATCCCACACCTGTTTCAAAGTAATGGATTCTTTGAGTTCATCATATTCCTAGTTGGGAAGTGTAGAAGAAATCTCAATCATAACTTTTGTGTGTTCTTGCTTTTATATTTCCTCACTGATAGTCAAAGGTGCAGTATTTAGTGCAATGTATTCATTATCAAGAAAGTGAAGTCCATATTCTCCAACTTCAGACACATGCAACCTCATTCTAATTTTCCATGTAGAGAAATTATCCCTATTTAGCTTTGTTGCTTCCCTCTTATACATCTTTAGATCTTAACTCAAGTCCTTTTAAACTTATCACTTCAGAGTAACTAGCTCTGATACCAATTGTTGGTCCACTAACAGGGGGGATGAATCAGACAAATAAAAGCTTAAACACTTAAAGCTAAATGCTCTGAATCACTTAGTAATACTAAATATAATATAATAGTCAACTAATTCACCAAATAACTTAGCAACT
Organism: Thuja plicata; assembly: GCA_018584345.1. Classification (NCBI taxonomy): domain Eukaryota; kingdom Viridiplantae; phylum Streptophyta; class Pinopsida; order Cupressales; family Cupressaceae; genus Thuja; species Thuja plicata. Next base: position 2,244,604 of record MU225715.1, on the reverse strand, counting down.
TAAACAATGATACATCATATATGTAAATCAATCATTCAAACTTAGAAACATCAGATTAACTCAGTTAACTTTAGATATAACTTAGTTGACACCAGATTTAATGAGGAAACCCAATTTGGGAAAAATATTTGTGGGAATTGTGACCCACAATAAAATGTACCCTTCTAAAGTACGCTCAGTTAAGAACTTATCCTATTAAAGATTATAAACACATTTTCTAAATGTGACCTTGTTAGGCGATTTACCTCAGATGTAATACCCAAAAAAAATAGAACAACTTTTTTTTTTTTAAAAAGAAATATAACACACTATTTTAACTACATCAACAATTCATGATTCTATTAAATATAATATTTATCTATAGTACAAGAAGGCAAGGGAGAAACTTTAAGAAATAGTGTTTCATAGTATTCAAATGACAATCATACCGAGGTGTTGCATACCTGAGTTTTCTCCTCCTTGCCTAGGTATTATAACCTCCCCACCTCTCTGTTTCCTGCATTAGTATATATTGCTACACAACTAGATGCATGATGTCAGAATTCATTGTTGATTACATATGTGATCAAGGATAAACTACACCAATATCATAGCAAGGTCATCCATAACTATTTAAAATTAGTTTTGTAATGAGATGCAACATATGCGAAATATTGGTAAGGGGTGGCGAGATAAAAGAGAACTCAACAGAACAAAACCTAAGGGCCAGACCTAATGCCTTGGGAGCTCATCATAGATGGCCTTGCCTACGTAACTCACAGAGACATTGTAGTTTGGGTTAAACATTAAAACCAAACTTTTAAGGAATGGTAGAAGTGGTTATACTACCCTCTCTAGGGACAAGTTACCAAAGTTTCTCAAAATAAACATTAGATAACTCTCTAAACACAAAAGATACATTCCCATTAAAACAAATTTTATCTTTCATTACTTAATGAGCTTCTTAAACAAGTATCAAAAAGTGTTAGTCAAAAATAAATTTCCTCAAAAGAAGATGTATGATTGTCATTAGATGCATTCCATCATGCAATGAATCCTTCAAAATTATTCAATAGAGGAGAAAATATAAATATTGCTTTACATATAGGACATGAGAGGTTTAATCCAATATTTTTTTTTGAAATATATATATGTCTTTGTAGGGAGTATAGAAATACTTGATTTAGTTCATTTCACAAATAAAAAGGAGACGTTACCCTATGCAAATTTAGATTGACAGGAAAATTTCTCTTTAAAAAAAATAAGGCTCTATAATTACATGTGTTAAGATAACTACTCTTTATATAATTAAAGGATTTTGTGATAACAATCACTGAAATAGAGGCTATGATAGCTATTTATCATCTAAATCATGCACCTATTAAATTAATTCCAAATCTCATTCCCATCTAAGTTGAGTAACACAACAATAATGCATAGATATTGGAAGAACTAAATGTCCAAAATTTTAAAGAACCAAACTTTTTAGCTAGCGGCCTTCCATCCTGCGCTATTATGGAAGATTTTATTTTTTTTAAGTAAAGGGGTATGGACAACCAATGAGACACAATGAAGGTGAAATCTTGTTGAATAAAATGGAACCATAAAAAGAAAGCAGGAGAACCGTTTAACAGAATGCTCCAAAGGTATATCGTATCATGGGAAGTCGTGGTAAGAAGATTTCAAGGCAAAATGATTTTGAACAAAACATTTTAAATAAAAATGTGGCTTCATTAACTTTAGAAATATGTGTGATTATAGACAGTACCCTTACTCATAAAACTGAGAAAGAACGAAGAAAGGATTCAATAAAATACCTGAATATGTCTGAGTCAGAGCAGTTTGTCCACATAAATCTTCTTTCTTGTGCTTTTGCATTTTCATCTCTCCAAGTAGTCCAACGATGACCTCAAGGATCGGCCATAGCTAGTGAATCTGGTAGAGCTTCCCAAAGGAATGGTTATATATTATTATTTTCAGGAAGGTGAGGTAAGGAGTTTCAATGTT
>MU225715.1:2225267-2241931 GCA_018584345.1 Thuja plicata | reverse complement strand
GTTTTAATGGGAATGTATCTTTTGTGTTTAGAGAGTTATCTAATGTTTATTTTGAGAAACTTTGGTAACTTGTCCCTAGAGAGGGTAGTATAACCACTTCTACCATTCCTTAAAAGTTTGGTTTTAAAGTTTAACCCAGACTACAATGTCTCTGTGAGTTACGTAGGCAAGGCCATCTACGATGAGCCCCCGAGGCATTAGGTCTGGCCCTTAGGTCTTGTGCTTATGATTTATTCCTTTAACTTGCACCCCTTCCCAAATGGTTGCATAGTTTGCATCTCTTTACGAATCTAGTTTTAAATATTACCTAGTTGATTTAGCTAAGTCATAGAAGTAGCTCATCTTACGATCATGCATGTAATCAGAAATGAATTTAACATCACGTGTCTAGTGGTGTAGCAATATATAATGATGCAGGAAATGGAGAGGCAAGGAGAATATGATACACATGCAAGGAAGAGAAAAATCTGGTATGCAACATCTTCTTGTGAATTTTTCATTTGAATACTATGAAAGGATATTGTTTAAGTTGCTCCATTTCCCCCTTGTGTTTTTTGGTAAACATTATAATTAGTAGGATCATGAATTGCTAAGGTAGTTAAAATGGTATGTTACACTGTCTTTTAAAAAAAAAAAAAATTGTTGCATTTTGGGTGTAAATTTTGGGCATTACATCAGATTTATTAAGATCTTCACTCTGTTAAAAGTGGTCTTGTTAGAGGTCTTTAAACACTCTTTTGGAATGTCACCTAAGTCTAGGTTTTACAAATAAGATAGTTAAATACACTCAGTTAAGAGATTTATCTGTTACAAATACTAATAAGCAACAGTACACGTTGATTTATAAATATAGAAACTACCTTTTCTTGTGTCAAATCATTGATGGTCAATTGAATACTAGAATCTTATACTCCATTGATCTCTTTCTCAGACTATAGATTCTTGAATCTATGTTTCTTTGTTCTACTCGGTAAATGTTGTTTTTCATCTTCTTCTTCTTCTTCTCTGTTCAATTTTCCAGCAACATACTCTTTGCCTGTTAATTTCTCAATCTTTATATAGACATAATTTTAGCTCTTAATCTCCTTAATTTGATTTTCCATCATTTTCACTCAGTCGTTCAATCATCTTCTTCATAATTCACAACTCGGTAAACCATTTCACTTTTACCTCAGAACTTGTAATTTTCTTGGAACTCTCATAATTTGGTTTAACTGCTTAACCTTCTCCTTAGATATTCTCATTGAATTTTCACATTCATAGATCTTCTAAAAATATTCATTTAATTCATATCCTTATCCAAATCATCATTTCTTTGTATTAAATTCAATCTTATTATCATTTATTATCAAAATCTTGTACTCGGTAAAACTTGCTTTGCAACTCAGCAACCGTCTTCATTTACTGCTCGGTGTTTAACGCATCTTCGATGCTTGGTGCTTGAATTTCACTCAATTTTTGGTAACTATGAATGAATTACATATCATTCTACTTACTGACTCTGTCTAGCTTAGTAAAGTAACTCTTTTAGTAATAACTATAACTCTTTGTAGTTTCCAACTTGATCAATCAATTGTACCGATTTGATAACATCAAATATATAGTAGAAAACAACTATATCATCATTACTTCATCATTTTCTGATCTGAATTTATCACCCATTTAACTTCTCCTCTTATGATATGTTAACATAATAAAAATCATCTAATTAATTTCTTAACATCAATGAAAAAACAACTGATCTAACCATTTCTACATTAATGATACTCGGTATCACTTGATATTCATCATTTGATTAACATATCTTTCTATGGTTGGAGGCACAACACCTTAGTTTGAATCTTGGTGGGAATATCACCATCATGTACCTTTGACATAGATCACCCATCTAGTCATTGGGGTGATTATGAGGAGACACCAACAAGGGAGGGAAGAACGAGGACTAGGCCAAGGAGATAGAGGTCTAGGTCAAGAAAGAGGCTGAGATCAAGGCCAAGGGGGTGACATGGGTCAAGGAGGAGATAGAGGAAGGGGAGGATGTAGAGGTTGTGGTGGAGGAGATGATGAGGATAGAGGAGATGATTAGGGTAGGGGTGGTGGAGGTGCTAGGGATGCTAGGAGGATTTCTAGGAGAGCTAGAGGGAGAGATGGTTTGAGCATTTCTTTGGAGGAGGAGGGAGAGGAGGAGGATGTACCTCATGTTGTGAAGAGATTTTGGAGGCATATGAAGGATATTAATACTAAGAGAGATGAGGAGAGAGGGGATGAGGAGATGGTGGAGGTAGAGGAGGTTGGATCTATCTCATATGGATCTAGCAGTACTAGCAACAATGGTAGCAAGAGTGAGAATGAAGGAGAGGAGGAGAAGGATTCGTGGGTGGTGGTTGGTGAGGTATTGAGGGGTTATGGATAGAAGGGTGAGAGGGATGTGGCAATGGGGGAAAGGATAAGGAGATGATAGAGGTTTAGTGACTCACTCATGAGGATGAGGATCTTACCCATATATTGGAGGCAGCTGAGGCTTGGGGACAGTCACAGAGAGAGAGAGAGAGAGAGAGAGAGAGAAAGAGAGAGAGAGAGAGAGAGAGAGAGAGAGAGAGCGTATCTAGATAATNCAGAGAGAGAGAGAGAGAGAGAGAGAGAGAAAGAGAGAGAGAGAGAGAGAGAGAGAGAGAGAGAGCTTATCTAGATAATGCACATGATATTTCTCTCATATATTCTATAGACAAACTATGGAGGTTAGGTCAGGAGGCATAGAGAGAGATAGACTACTGGAAGGGACATTATGATGATGTCATTCCTTCAACTTAGCACATTCCTAGTTATACTACTTCTCAGAGATCTGGTAGGTCACAACGGTCCCAGAACAGTGTTGTAGAAGTGCAACCATCCCAAGCTCATTAGGATTCCCTAGAGGATCCCACATAAGAGTGTGCGACAAGATCACATATGCCACCCTCTTGCCATCCTAGATGTGAGGGTGAGGGTATAAGTTTTTGACACGTTTTGTTTATAGCATTGTATCATTTTGTTGTATCAATATTGTAGAAATTTTTTAGTATTGACAAAAATTATGAGCTCTCATTATACTCAGACACATGAGATATATGAGATGTATTATTTTTGCGGTGTTTATGCATGTTTTGATTTATTATGCTTCTATATGATGTGATGTCTACTTCTTTCTATATTCTTATTTTATATGATGATGTACCTCTACATAATGATGATGATTATATACATTCTATGTGATCTTGATTATTCAGACTCCTTGATGTATGATTTTTACTTTCCTATGATGATGACACATGTACTTATGGATGTAGTATGCCTTATGATGATTACGCACTTCTATATGAAATATAATGTGATGGATGCATTGGTTATATGAGCTACAATGTATGATTTATGTAGACATTTTTTGTTTCCTTTTCTTATGTGATAAATGAATGCAAACCTAGAATGAACAATGCATCTAAGTACATGTATTATTTAGTTAGAATAAAATGAGTAAGAAGGAAAAAGTTCATTGTGATCAACATGATTGATGTAACCAAGTCTTTTCCAAATTTTCATTTCAATATTTATTCATCATTGCACCTTATTTTGAAAATAGAGAGATACATATGCACCTAGATATTAAGCACTTGGATACCACTACTACCTCTAATAGCAATGAGAAAATAACAGACAAGAAATTTTCAATTTTTTTTGCAAGATTAGCTCAGATCATGGAACTACATGGCTGGCAGATGCATGACAACTCCTATCACATTTATCCTAAATCATCCTTGCCCCAAAATCAAATTAAAATAATCCATAAAAAGAAAAAAAAGAAAACAAGATTATGATCTATCATAGCCACTCTCACCACGTAGTGGTATCCTTGAGGATCATAAGAACACAATCGCAAAAGATAAATTGATAATATACTGATATGACTGACCTAGCCAACAACCTTATTGTTCCTTATTTTGTTTGATTTTCATGTTTTATTGTAGATGTGTCTGGTTTCAGAAATGGACAACCCATGTAAGACCCATTTTTCTGGTTTCAAGTGTATCTGTCACTATCGAAGGCAATTGATTTTGATCAATAGATGACGGATTGAATTTTCACGTCGGGTTCACCAAAATGTATGTAGGAAAAATATGTAAGACCCAGGAAAGAGATTAGCAACACCGTATGATAATCAAATCAAAACTACTAAATAAAACCCTATAGAAGAAAATAAATTAAACATGACAATTAGAAACTAAACTATTAAATTAATCAAACCATTATGAATGTATGCCTAAACTCCTTTGTTGCTTCTCTGCACTCTTGTTGAAGTGACACTCAGAGTTGATTCTGGCAACACCTGGACTCGAGAGATTACAAAAATCTAGAAATGATAAAGAAAACATGATCCTTCATTTGGGTTTGAAGGGAGATTTTTTTAGATTTCAAAATTGAACGAACGGTTGAGATCAAAGGCAGAGATTTATTTTGGACGAACAAGATTGATTAAAGCTGCTTTAAATCTGGATCAACCATATTTCTTTATTTGAGAAGTGGTTGAAATTGAAGATTTTACTAGCATTAAAAAATTAAAAAATAAAAAAATAAAAATTTAATTTAATTATGTGCAAGAGAGAAGATAATAAATAAAATAAATATTTTATTATTTATTTTAGATGAAGTTTTCTTAAAAAAGTGAATTAAATAAATAAATAAAAACTTATTTAATTGGAGAAGATTTTAGAGAAATAAAAAAAAATAAAGATTTTATTATTTTTAGGATACTTTGCTTTTATTGAGAAAAATAAATAATTAAATAAATTGAGGAATTCATTTAATTATAGAAGACTTAGTTAACTAATTAAATAATTAAAATAATTATTTAAATATGAGAGAAAATGGAAGAAAGCATTTAATTAAATAATAAAGATTATTTAATTAAAGTGGAGGAAATTAATTAATTAAATAATAAAAATATTTAATTAATATTACAAGAAAAATATATAATTAAATGATTTAAAAATTATTTGACTATGAGAAGGGAGGGAAATGTTAAATTTTTTTAATTCAAATTAGAAGAATGACACTAACTAACTAAATAATGAGGATTATTAATTCAAATAAGAAGAAAGTTTCTATTTTGTAGACATTGGACAATTTTAGGTGTCTACATTTTGCACCTCTTTGATACAATATGATTTTGAGTGTTGTGTCAAAGAATAAGCACAAAACATTTGCCCCAGCTTGCCCTAACGGGAACAAGGTGATGATGGGGTAATGTGGTGCTCCCTTGAGAGATTATTTGTGCAACAAAGTTAGAAATGATCTCTCGAAAGAAGAAGATGATTTTTTGGTGACAGGACGAAAGAGAAAAATAGTTAGTAAGAAATGAAGACTTAGTACATGATGATTATTACTACATCAACATTGGACATAGAGAGGGTTGATAGAAAATCATGTCTGGTTTCAGGAAAGATACTTCCTGTATAAGCCAAGTGACAATGTCTATTTTTTAGGAAGACATGTCATGTATAGAACAAATGATTATTGATTGACTAATAGAATGATTAAGTGATTTGACCAATTTGATGATTGACCAACTTGATTGATTGATTTGGATAATAGAATATGTTACTAAGAAGAATGAAAAAATAAAAAGTGAAGACTTAATTAGTTACAATCAAGATTAAATAGTGATGAATCTGAGTTTCTATGGAAGATTTTCAACAACATCACCATTGCACCTTATTTGAAAAGAAAGAGATATTGACCATGTGGACATCACTATGATCTCTATTGTAACAAGTAGATAGAAAACAGGTAATGTTCAATTATTTTGTAGGGATTAGCTCAGATCATGGAATTGTGTGGCTTCCAAATGCATTACAACTCCTATATCATTTATCCTGAATCATCCTTGAACTAAAATTGAATTGAAACACTCCACAAATAGAAAACAAAGAAAAAAAGATTATGATCCATCATAGCCACTCTCACCACTCTGTGGTATCGTTGAGGAGCATAGGAACATAATCATGAAAGATAAAATGGCAAAAAAATGACATGGCTAACCTAGCCAACAACCTTAGTGTTCCTTGATTTATTTGGTTTTGATGTTTGATTGTGGATGTGTCTGGTTTCTGAAATGGACAACCTGTATAAGACTGATTTATCTAGGTTTGAGTGTATTTGTCACTGTATAAGACATTTGGATGATTAAATTTGTTTTTGATCGATAGATGACATATTGGATTGTTGATAGAGAAGGGTCTCATGAGTCCATTGTCAATTTATGAAGTTCATTATTTTGATTTAAGATTGATGTTTGATTTTAACTTTTTTCTTGTCGTGGGAGAGATGATTTATTGCAAGGAATTTTTCACATGTTTTGATTTATTTATTTTTGGTTCATCAAAAGATTCATATGTTTGGAGTTGAGGTATGTGTTGAGTATCACATAGGTGAAGGCCCTTATCACAGACACCCCATACATCGTTTCCCCTTGATGAACTTTTTAATGTTTTTTTAGTTTTTTTGTATTATTTCTGGATCTTTTAAGATGTTTTTGATAACTTTTTCAAGACTTTTTGCAAATTTTTAGGACATTTTTTTTTCTTTTTATTGGATTTTTTAGGACTTATTTGTTTTTTAATTTTTTTTCAGGTCATTTTATGAATGTTTTTGGAATATTTTTAGGACAGTATCTGATTTTTTTTTTTTTGATATTTTTTCATGACTTTATCTTAATGTTTTTTGAAATTTTCCAAAACTTTAAGACTGTCACCCAATGTCTACCAAGGAAAGAAAAAATGGATTGATGGATGGATTGGTATATGGATGAATGTAAAAGGCCTCTTAGTATGTCTTGAAGTTTTTTGGATGCCAAGGACTATCCACAAGATGGGATAACATATTTTTGCCAAGATTTTGAAAAGATAGGGTAATGAAAGAGTACATTGATTGGCTTGCGGTTTACAGGAGTGGGCATGTCAAGAGTATATTGAAAATATATTTAGCATTTTTATGTCTTTATTTTCTTTCAAGATCAAAAAAGGGATTTGGATAGGATAATCATAGGACATGAATAGGGAAAGCAACATCAAGGATGGACAAGGGGAGGGAAATGGATTAAAGGTTGTGATAAGATAGGCAATATGGACCAAAGGGATATGGAAAAGATAAGGGGTATGGACCAAAGGAATGTGGATAAGATAAGGGATATGGACAAAAGGGATGTGGACAACATGAAGTAGATAAGACATGTGATGCTTCTAGGGATATTCCTAACTTTGTCAAGATCAAAGTTGGGAAAATAGAAATGTAGTTGCTGCTAAGATAATGGATACAAGGAACATAGGCTAGTGAAGAAAATGAAAGGGATACGAAGGGATAGGAAAATATGGATGAAACCTTCCCTCAAATATGGAATGAAATAAGTTCATAGATTACACATGATGTTTTTTTGCCAGGTTTCCATCACGGTGCTTGCCTAAAGCACCTATTTGCTGGGTTTTCACTATTAGATGAAATTATTTCTCTTGAATTTTTTTGTGTAACCATGACTGTTTGCTAGGTTTTTATCAAGGCAATGATTTTTTTTAATTTTTTCATTTTTTTTAATTTTTGGAAGATGATGGACTCATGATAGGATATGGAGGAAGGACTCAAGCTTCTTGTTCTTCAGTTTATAACCCTGAAATATGTGTTATACTAGACCATGGCTATTGAAGGTATGCTCAAAGATGTTGATAGGGTGATTAAAAAGGGGGATAATTTGGATGAAGATGGAATAGGGTAGTATTTTATGCATAGCATGGGACAAGATTAATGGAAGGATCAAAAATAGGTGGTCGATAAAGGATGGGGTATTGGAATATTTTTGTATGGGTGGTGGAAAATATTGTCAAGATCAACATTGGCACACACCTTGAGGAGTGTTGGACTGATGGAGAAAAGATGGATGTTGGAGGTATTAGGAATAAAAACCCACCAACACAATTGAGAGGGGAGGTGAATCAGTTGTGAGACATATGTTTAAATATTAAACTTTATAAACAAAACTTTAATCCAAATGATAACACAGTAAATTCCAACACAATAAAACAATCCTTTGTAGTTGAGGAAACCCTATTAAAGGTAAAAAGCCAGTGGGAATTAGCACCCACAATTGATGTACTGAGAGTATAGTATCCATGTTAAAAGATTTAGCCTTGTTAGGAGCATATTGATGCATTACAACACACATTCCTTGTTAAAGGAAAGTCCATGTTAGGATTCAAGAGTAACAGTGGGCTCACTACCTAGGCACACTACCTAAAGAAGGTTAAATCCACTCTCAAGAATTATAGTCTGAAATACAAGTGTATATAAGAAATATACAATCCTGTGAACTGTTTGATAGCAACTGTCTTTTCTTGGTCAGTTCCAATGAAGTAACATAATCATAACCTCTACTCTACATCAAGAAGACTGCACAAACAAGCTCATAGCTTCCACACTTTTTTGTCTCTTCCACAAGCACACTTTCCCAAAATAAAATCTCTCTCATATATACCCTATTACAATAATCAATTATGTCAGACAATTAGGATTTCCCAATGTACAAATAATTACTTGACCCCTAGTTAAGATACACATGGTACCTATAACAGGTAAACATCAACTAGAAATCATCAAATATAATCCAAGGTCCATAATCCACGCTCGTAATCCCTAATACATGCTTCATATCTAAAGTCGGCCCCAAATAGTTCTCCTCCAAAAAGCACACACCACAACTGACATCACCAAGAGTCCTATGACTTGCAAAACATACAACCTTCCTTAACATGTATTCTTCTATCCATTAAGCTCACATAAGCTGAATCTACATCGCCCATAAGTCATACTCAAAACATAGAGACTAACTATGTCAAAGATCATTGTCACCATCGAGTACCTAGTCTTCACTAAAACATCTATAAATCATCTAGTAGACAATATTAATCTATGAAACCTTAGGAATAAGATGACAATATATCCTTTTACACATCACCATCTTCTCTCTTTCTTAATCAACCATACAGTACTCGTACACTTCTATCAGTCATCAAGAAACAATAATAACTAGTCTATTCTACCTCCATAGAAACATATATTGAAATCAGTGACAAAACATGAATGCCAACAAAAACATCAACAACCAATTCCAATAATCTCCCCCTTTGGCATTGATGGAAACATATGGGAAAATCCATCAACCCAAAAGTACTCTCTCAATACAATCTTCTCAATATCCTCAACACATCTCTCCCTAATACAAAAGGGATTTTCTCATAGAATCTCTCCCTCTTTGAAAAAATGGAAAAGGGTGCCATAAATTTTCTTCTTTCCTCTAAAAGATTTAGCTTTTTCAAATATTCATGCCTCCAACAACCAGGTGCAAAATTACCCAAATATGTTTTATAATGTTCCTGCGATCACTCCCCCTGAGCCATACATCCATACATCAAGTCAAAAAAATGATATAGATCTAAAAGCCACTGGATTGATGCATTCCTACATCAATTTAGCTCTCTCAAAGTGGGGCTCACACCCAAGCATACCTCTAAGATACTCAAAGGCATCCTTTGGAAAATGTTTGTAAATATATCTACTATATGTTCCTTTGTGCTGATATACTCCAATCTAATCTCCTTCTCTGCTACCTTGTCTCTCAAGAAATGATACTTAATGGAAATATGTTTCATCTTTCAATGCATTATTGGATTCTTTAACATGTTGACTCTGCTAGAGTTATCACAATGGATAACCATTGGCTCATCAAAATTTATCCTAATGTCCTTCATCATTTGTTTCATCCAAATAATTTGTGTGTAATTTACAGTAGTAGCAACATACTCAGATTCAGTAGTAGATTCAGCTATACAATCCTATTTTTTACTTAACCAAGAAACCAATCTTTTCCCAAGAAAGAATGCACCACCACTTTTACTTTTTCTATCTTCAATATTTCCTACCCAATCAGCATTAGTATAAGCATGTAAATCAAAACCATCAAATTTCTTATACCATAAGACATAATCCAATGTTCCTTTCAGATATCTAAATATTCTTTTCACAGTAGCAAGGTGTGTCTCTTTAGGATCTGGTTGATATCTTGCCACAATTCCAACTACATTAGCAATATCTGGTTCTGTGTGAGTCAGATATTGTAAGCCTCCAATCATAGATTTTTACTTTGTCTAAAAAAACACTCTGAGTTTCATCAGTATTAGTAAGCTTGTGACTAGTAAACATAGGTGTTCCAACAGGTTTACAATCTTCCATTCCAAAAAATTTCAACATTTCTTTAAGATACTTTGTCTGAGAAATAAAAATACCTCTCTTTTTCTGATTAATTTTTAATGAAAGGAAAAGTTTCATCTCACCAATCATTGACATCTCAAATTCATTTTCCATTTCTTTAGAGAAATTTTTACTCATTACATCATTTCCTCCAAAATTTATATAATCAACAAAAACTCCTACTATTAAAACTCTATCTTCACTAGTTCTTAAGTACGAATTGTTGTCTGTATTACCTTTTCTAAAACCAAGACAAAGTAGATACCAGTCCAATCTTTCATACCATGCTCTTGGTGCTTGTTTCAGTCCATACAAAGCTTTCTTCAACTTGAAAACCATGTCCTCATATTTTTTCAAAGGAAATCCATCAGGATGTTCAATATATACTTCCTCTTCTAGATCTTCATTTAGAAATATAGATTTCACATCCATCTAATATACTTTTAAGTATTTGTGTGCAGCATAAGCAAGAAATAATATTATAGCCTCAAGCCTAGCAACAAGAGAAAATGTTTCTTCAAAGTCTATACCTTCTTGTTGCAAGTAGCCTTTACAAACCAGTATTTCCTTATTTCTTTCAACCATTCCCTCTTCATTCATCTTATTTTTAAAAACCCAGTTAGTTCCTATAACATTCTTATCTTTAGGTATAGGAACCAATTCCCAAGTGTTATGTTTCTTTATCTTTTTCAATTCTTTCTTCATAGCTTTAGTCCAAGATTCATCTCTACATGCTTCATCAATAGATTTTGGTTCAACTTGAGAAATCAAAAAAATATCATCTCTTAATCTCGATCTTTTCATCCTTCCTCTATTTACATCTCCAATAATTTGATCTTCAAGATGGTTTTTTTAACATACCTCAGAGTCTTAGGAATTTCAGTAGGATCATTTGAGTCATCTAGACATGCCTCAATCTCACAGTCAATCTCAAAAGGTTCTTCTTGATCTGCAGTAACCTCATTTATTTCTATAGTTTGATTACAGTCATATATTCTCTCCTGAATCTATAACTTTTCATCAATCCTCGCATTAGCACTTTCAATCATCTTCCTTAATATTAGATTGAAACATTTATAATCTTTTATTTTAGTGGAATAACCAAGGAAGATCCCTTCATCACTTCTAGCATCAAACTTTCCTATCTCATCTTCTCTTTTGATATAGCATTTAATAATACTCCAATTAAGAATTGAACTTGTCATTAGTATTCAAGCACTCAACATGGACAATCGGTAACAGAGTCACAAGTAGGACAGTTGGTATATTCACCAAAGTGCAGAGTTAATCGAGAGCACTAATCACGCCTAGAGTTAACTGAGTATAGTGATGCCTAACTAGAAAAACTTTACCAAGAAGTAGACAACGTCGAGATACACAATAAAAACCAAATAAAAGTATAACCAAGATACACAAACTACACCAAGCACTGAGAGACAACAATAACCGAGTGAACCAGAGGCCACATAAAAGTTTGTTTTGGCACATTATTCTATGTAAAAACTTTTTTCCAACCTAGATAATGGTTTACAAGATCAAGGAGAGAATTAATTATAGATTTACAACATTAATTGTTTAAGTATCATCTGTTTAGATGATCAAGGTAAATTATGTACACCATTGATCTTAGGTTACAAATGTAATTGTGAAACCCTAATTAGGTAGTAAAGTTTGATATATAAATGTATAGATGTCAATTTCATAATGTATGTTGATAAGGAAATGATTAAGTAGCCTCCATACTACATACATCATAGATCAAACAAGGGATTTCAAGGACAGAGACTACACTGCAACAATAAGTTTTCAGAACAGAAGCAAGGCTACCAAGCAAAATAGAGCAGAAGGTATTATCATTCAGATTGAGGTGATATGTTTTGAATGTAATTAATAGATCTATATCAAAAATTTTGAGATTGTATCTATTTCAGATCAAATATCTATTACTCTCTAACAATTGTAATAGACCCCAAAATCTCTTAACTGACTAGACTTAACCATCCTTTTGTAAATCTCTTATCTGAGTTCACACATAACTTGTGTTGAAAAATCATCACACGAGGTAGATGTAATCGATCTCATTTTTACTCCTAACAAGGTAAGATCATCAGAAGAGGTCATTCTTTGTAAGCTTTAACAAGCTACTTTATGTACTGCAATAGTGAAGTTTTGTGGGTCTCATCCCACCATAGCTTTTACCTTCTAATAGGGGTTTTTTGTGATACCAAAATATTAGTTTCATGAGTTCTTAATTTCATGTATGTGTATTATTTACTTTACATGCATTTACATTTCAGCAGTGATACTATATGTTTGGTGTATGCAATCTACTCAGTCGGTTAATATAGAACAGTGGTTACAAAGACTTGATTAAAAAAAATTAGGGTACTAATTCACCCCTCCCCTCTCAGTACACACCCTTTCCATTATCCAAAAAATAGGTATCAGAGCTATTTCTATTATTTTATAGGTTTAATCATTGAAGAGAAAAGATCTTATAATGGAAAGGTATACACTCGATAAAACCATTGAAAATCAGAAGTTACAGTTGCAGATCTATGTCGAATAATACAAGGAAGCCAAAGATAAACTCAAGGATATGTTGGTTAAGAGAAAGGACATGGCACTTTGCTGTCATTAGATTGATTATCATGAAGAAGAGATTCATGATCCATTTGATACATCTAGATCTAAATCTAGTAGCATATTTGATGCATCTGAAGGAATCATATCAAAGCTATTTGAGAGAAATCAAGAACTTACTAAAGAAGTGAAAGCACTGTAGATACACAAATACACAAATGGTTAGAATAGTTTAAGTCTTGAATGATGACAAGAAATATGAAAAAGATAGAAATATGGTTGTTGATGATAGAAGACAGATGATTGAAAAGTTACAAGAAAAAAAATATGAGATATTGAGACTTACTGAACATTACTTTGAGATCCAAAATCAAGTGGTTGCTATGAATTATGAAGAAAACTGAGTGAATACTAAACTTGCAAGAAGAATAGATGATATTGGTGTATTGAAAGAATAAAATGAAAAATTGAGAAATGAATAGAAGATTTTACAACATAATGAAGTGATTAAGAGATGTAAAGAAATCACTAAGAGAATGAATGAATTTTTAAAATATCAAAGAAGACTAAACAAAAATACTGGATTAAGGTATACCAATTAAGGAGAATCATCAAATAAATTTGAACAAAGGAATGTATACTAAATCCCAAATCCTAGGAAGCCCTATTTCCATAACTATGGAAAACTAGGCCACACATCAAATGTTTGCAGAAGCAAAGCAAAAGGTACTCCTAGAAATCCTCCTAAATTTAATGGTATTTCCTATAATTGTAAAAAACATGGACATCAGGCACATGAGTGTAGATCCAAGTTGAAAAAACCATAGAAGAAACCATACATGGATAGATATTTTCATAATTGAAACATGCATGGTTATACATCACAAACATGTAGGAAGAACACAAAGCAAATATGGAAGCCTAAAGGACAAGAAAAGGTAAATCAATTGAGAAGACAAGGTAATGATTATGCATGGGATTATAACACTTGGAGTAGTAGTACGACATGTGATGAATATAGACATATAGAAGAAAATTGTATGAGATAATGGCAAACCAAGTCTAGGAATTGGTCAAACTCTGGTATGGCATGTTCTCACTGTCACAAAGTCAGTCACTTAAGCAGAGATTGTGCAAACCGAAGAAACACTTATGTAAATGGAAATAAAAATGATGAAATTGTAAGGATCAGAAATCAAATGTGGAGGAGAGCATGAAATGATAATTTAGGATCAAGAACAACAGTCGGTGACACCTCATCCAATATATTAGGTGGCTCCACCGTCTCCAACTGAGAAAAATAAGTAGGTAAGGAACTATGTTTTGCAAAAGATATATCTTACATCAGTTCCTATGATCATTGCACAAATGCCAAATTAGGATGAATTGAGATGCACTATGGTATTATATTTTTGACTAATATGATCCAGTTGAATCAGTTAATATTTACCAAGTTATAACTTTTAGTTAGTGAATATGTAAAGAGACAACCCAGTTGCTATGGAAACTGAGCATTTTTTACATTCACCAAGATGAAGTATTGTCAGTGTCGACCGAGCATAATGTTTGTTCACTGAGTGGTTGGTGAAGGGAATTTATTGTAACTCCCTAACAATATTCACCAAAGTGCAGAGTTAACCAAGAGCACTAATCAAGCCTAGAGTTAACTGAGTATAGTGATACCTGACCAGAAAAACTTTACCAAGAAGTAGACAACATCGAGATACACAATAAAAACCAAATAACAGTATAACCGAGATACACAAACTACACCAAGCACTGAGAGACAAAAATAACTGAGTGAACCAAAGGCCACATAAAAGTTTGTTTTGGCACATTATTCTATGTAAAAACTTTTTCCCAACCTAGATAATGGTTTACAAGATCGAGGAGAGAATTAATTATAGATTTACAACATTAATTGTTTAAGTATCATTTGTTTAGATGATCAAGGTAAATTATGTACACCGTTGATCTTAGGTTACATATGTAATTGTGAAACCCTAATTAGGTAGTAAAGTTTGATATATAAATGTATAGATGTCAATTTCATAATGTATGTTGATCAAGAAATGATTTTAGTAGTCTCCATACTACATACGTCATAGATCAAACAAGGGATTTCAAGGACAGAGAATACATTGCAACAATAACTTTTCAGAATAGAAGCAAGTCTACCAAGCAAAATAAAAGTAGAAGGTATTATCATTCAGATTGAGGTGATATGTTTTGAATGTAATTAATAGATCTATATCAGAAATGTTGAGATTGTATCTATTTCAGATCAAATATCTATTACTCTAACAATTGTAATAGACCCCAAAATCTCTTAACTGACTAGACTTAACCATCCTTTTGTAAATCTCTTATCTGAGTTCACACATAACTTGTGTTGAAAAATCATCACACAAGGTAGATGTAATCAATCTCATTTTTACTCCTAGTAGGGTAAGATCATCAGAAGAGGTATTCTTTGCAAGCTTTAACAGGCTAGTTTTTGTACTGCAACAGTGAATTTTGTGGGTCTCATCCCACCGTAGCTTTTACCTTCTAACAGGGGTTTTTTGTGATACCAAAATATTAGTTTCATGAGTTCTTAATTTCATGTATGTGTATTATTTACTTTACATGCATTTACATTTCAGCAGTGATACTATATGTTTGGTGTATGCAATATACTTAGTCAGTTAATATAGAACAGTGGTTGCAAAGACTTGATTAAAAAAATTTAGGGTACTGATTCACCCCTCCCCTCTCAATACACACCCTTTCCATTATCCAAAAAATAGGTATCAGAGCTATTTCTATTGTTTTATAGGTTTAATCACTGAAGAGAAAAGATCTTACAATGGAAAGGTATACACTTGATAAAACCATTGAAAATCAGAAGTTACAGTTGTAGATCTATGTCGAATAATACAAGGAAGCCAAAGATAAACTCAAGGATATGCTGGTTAAGAGAAAGGACATGGCACTTTGTTGACATGAGATTGATTATCATGAAGAAGAGATTCATGACCCATTTGATACATCTAGATCTGAATCTATTAGCATATTTGATGCATCTGAAAGAATCATATCAAAGCTATCTGAGAGAGATCAAGAACTTAATAAAGAAGTGAAAGCACTGCAAATCGGTCAAGATACACAAATGGTTAGAATAGTTTAAGTCTTGAATGATGAAAAGAAATATGAAAAAGATAGATGATATTGGTGTATTGGAAGAATAAAATGAAAAATTGAGAAATGAATAGAAGATTTTACAACAACATAATGAAGTGATTAAGAGATGTAAAGAAATCACTAAGAGAATGGATGAATTTTTAAAATATCAAAGAAGACTAAACAAAAATACTGGATTAAGGTATACCAATTAAGGAGAATCATCAAATAAATTTGAACAAAGGAATGTATACTAAATCCCAACTCCTAGGAAACCCTCTTTCCATAACTATGCAAAACTAGGCCACACATCAAATGTTTGCAGAAGCAAAGCAAAAGGTACTCCAAGAAATCCTCCTAAATTTAATGGTATTTCCTATAATTGTAAAAAACATGGACATCAGGCACATGAGTGTAGATCCAAGTTGAAAAAACCATAGAAGAAACCATACATGGATAGATATTGTCATAATTGAAACATGCATGGTTATACATCACAAACATGTAGGAAGAACACAAAGCAAATATGGAAGCCTAAAGGACAAGAAAAGGTAAATCAATTGAGAAGACAAGGTAATGATTATGCATGGGAT
>MU225715.1:2213847-2225217 GCA_018584345.1 Thuja plicata | reverse complement strand
CATGGGATTATAACACTTGGAGTAGTAGTACGACATGTGATGAATATAGACATATAGAAGAAAATTGTATGAGATAATGGCAAACCAAGTCTAGGAATTGGTCAAACTCTGGTATGGCATGTTCTCAGTGTCACAAAGTCGGTCACTTAAGCAGAGATTGTGCAAACCAAATAAACACTTATATAAATGGAAATACAAATGATGAAATTGTAAGGATTAGAAATCAAATGTGGAGAGCATGAAATGATAATTTAGGATCAAGAACAACAATCGGTGACACCTCATCCAATATATTAGGTGGCTCCACCATCTCCAACTGCGAAAAATAAGTAGGTAAGGAACTATGTTATGAAAAAGATATATCTTACATCAGTTCCTATGATCATTGCACAAATGCCAAATTAGCATGAATTGAGATGCACTATGGTATTATATTTTTGACTAATATGATCCAGTTGAATCAGTTAATATTTACCAAGTTAGAACTTTTAGTTAGTGAATATGTAAAGAGACAACCCAGTTGCTATGGAAACTGAGCATTTTTTACATTCACCAAGATGAAGTATTGTCAGTGTTAACCGAGCATAATGTTTATTCACTGAGTGGTTGGTGAAGGGAATTTATTGTAACTCCCTAAATCATTATATATAAATTTTATCTACATGAACTTATTTGTTCACACCGGGACCACAAAGAAGAATAGAGAAAGATAGAAAAGTTTCACCAGAGCATTTTTGAGCATTCTACAGATATTTAAGCACATTCTAAGTACAAAGAGGTTAGTCAGTAGGAATTTGAACTTACCAAGTTATCCAAACACCATTCATCTAAGATCTAAACCAGAAATCATGGCATCTACATCTCAAACCATGAAAGCAAAGATGGAGAAGGATAAAAATATTATTTTGGTGAAGAACTCCACTTGCACTAAGCCCAACTATAAAATTCATCCGCATGTTGCAGCCCAACTAGACGACAAAGGCCCATTTCCATCTATCCCACCTAGGGTTGTCCTAGTACATGAAATGCATGCCTAAATTCATTGAAAACTAGGTGAAATCATATACTTTGAACTTATTTCCACCTATAAATCACTTTTCACAAATGGGAAACTGAAGTAAGATCATAAACATTTGGAGGTTAAAGGGTTAACCAGTGCCCTAAATTTCCTGAATGTATTCAAGAATGAGTGGATCCACATTGTTCTGAGTCATGTACATGATGGAAATCTATGCATGGATGACCCCAAGAATATAGAAAAGGATGTTATTCACGCTGTGAAAAGGTATCCTATATGTGATGAATCAAAATCCCTAAGGCACCCTCCGAGAACTGAAATAGTAAAGCTAATGGGAGCCAAATGGGATGGTAGAGGTCTAAAGATCAATTACATTGGTGATCCTAAGCTGAGATTTGGAGCTTATGTCATTGGCAACAAGATATTCCAGTCTAGTAGACTAAAAAACATTGCTTGTGGAGCTGTTGACATAGCATACACAATTGTAAAGAAAGGAGTACAATATGACCTAGTCGAGCTGTTGCAAAGGCAATTTGAAGAAAACATAAAGACCATCAGATCAACAAGATCAAACACATGTAGGTTTGGTGCAATACTACTATGCACATTTTTCTAATTGAATTTTCTACCTACCTTCCTTCCGAGTTGTATGATAAGATATCAGCATGTTGGTCCTATGCACTCAAACTGAGAAACAGATGAGAGAAGCGGCTCTCACTCTTAGTAAATTTGATTACATAGTTGAGAAGATAAATGATATAATGAAGTAGTATGCCAAACAATTTCCTAAGAAGGTATGAGCACTGAATATTCTACAAGTAAATCTAAAGGAAGTAGATATTGAGAGCACACAAATATGCAATAAACTGGTGAATCAACCTAAGGAAATCAAGGATACCAAGGAATAAATTGACATTGCATCGAAAGTAGACACCGAGGAAGATCGATTGAGGACAAAAACCATAGATGTTGATGATGCAAATGTTAAAAATGCATTAGATGGAATTCCTCAACTATTGACTAACATGAATCACCTAGAGATCATAGTAAATGACATCATTGAAGGTGATCATGATGATAAAGCTAAGGAAGATGAGATAGTCAGAGAAAATAAGACCATGAATGAACAAGACACAAAAGAGGTCACCCGAAAAAATGTACAAGGATAGTTACCTATGTTGGTAAAATAAACAGAGATTGAAAGTGAAGCATAGAAAAAGACACCTGAGAAGGCCAGTGATACAACTAAAGATAAGGGTGATATGCAAGGTACACAGACTGAGCATAGTGGTGGGACAACCTAAGGTGATGCACCAAGAGATACCACTGATACAAAAAGAAAAGGTGAAGGTAACACAGATAACCTAGATAATTCAGTAGATACATCTACTATAGATACAAATTCAATTACCATGGCACCTAACCAAGTAATCACACTAAGTATCGAGCAAGCCAGGCCTAAAAAGAAGCACAAGGCTCAATTAACATTAGCTTTATCTCCTTCATCCAGTGTTCAAGGAAAGAAAAAGAAGAAGAATAAAGGAAGGAAAGATGCAATAACTTTAGATGAAATCATAGAGATTCCAGCATGGGATCAAAGAACACTTGATCAAGAAACATTGAATAAATATGGTGAATTATGCACCACGAAAGAAGCACAAGATAAATTAAGGAAATAACATAAAAATGCAAAAGTATTAGAAGCTACCAATGAGATTCTACAGCAAGTTGTTCTTGAATTAGTTATCAATTAAATGAACCCATTATTGATCAACTTGCACTGCTTATCGAGGCCATTAACAAACCTAACGTTGATGCTAAGAAGAAATTGGAAGAAAGAGAACAGAAGAAGATACAATAAAAATTCATAGAGAAGGTCAACTAGGCATTGGTAGTCAATAAGGTAACTCAGTCTGAATTTATAAGTGTCTTAGAAACCGTTATATCTGAAGCCATTACAATTCTATAGAAGTTATGCACTCTAGATCACTTCACTACCGATATTAGTAAAAAGCTAAAGAAAATACATCAAGATCTAAAGGATAGAGAAGCCAGTCTATTAATCAAGCAACATGCATTGTAGATGCATTACAAAAAATTTCTCCAAACCAAGCGGTTGAGACTAGACTTAAAGAAAGAAGAGGATAAAATTAGATAACAAGTAACTGAGCTACAGGAAATATTACTACCGCATTTGGTGATGATGAAAAAATATGTGACATTGGCAAAGAATTTAGTTGTCACCCCAAAATACTCAGTAACCAACAACATATATGATATCCATGCTCAAATCAACCTAGAGAAATTAACCCTCAAGTATTTAAAAGAGGAAAGGGAGAAGCTACTGTAAACTCTTATGAATGTCGATCCTAACATTTTTGACAAATTGTAAGGTATACTCCTTTTGTCATTATTTTCAAAAAAGAGGGAAATATGTGTATATAAGTATAGTAATGGGGGATACTATAATCAGAATGAGTTCATATATATTTTTTGAGCATGTACAAAGGGGAAGTCATCATGTATAGTATGTATAGTAATAATTTTTGGATATTAATTCCAAAGGGGGAGAATGTTACTCCAATTAAGTGTTGAAGTTGTCATTAGTATTGAAGAAATCAACATGGACAATTGGTAACAAAGTCACAAACATGATATTTGGTATATTCACTAAAGTGCATAGTTAACCAAGAGAATTGATCATGCCCAGAGTTAACTAAGTAAAGTGATACCCAAGTAGATAGATTTTACCAAGCAGTAGACAACACCAAGCTACAAAGTTTAAACTGAACAGCATTATACCAGAGATACACAAACTACACTGAGCATTGAGAGACAACATTAGTCAAGTGGACCATAGGCCACATAAAAGTTTGTTTTGGCACATTATTATATGTAACAATTTTTTTTCCAACCTAGATAATGGTTTACAAGATTGAGAAAAGCATTAATTATATATTTACAAGATTAATTGTTTATATCTCCTATGTTTAGATGATCAAGGTAAATTATGTACATCGTTGATCTTATGTTAGGGATGTAATTGTGAAACCCTAATTAGGTCATAAAGTTTGATATATAAATTTATAGATGTTAATTTTGTAATGTATTATGATCAAGAAATGATCAATTAGATGCCATAATATAGACATCAAAGATCTTAAAGGGATTTCAAGGACAAAGACTACATTGCAGCAATCAATTTTCAGAATAGAAGCAAGGCTACGAAGAAGAACAAAGAAGAAGGCATTATCATTCACATTGAGGTGATATGTTTTGAATGTACTTAATGGATCTGTATTATAAATATTGAGATTGTATATGTTTCCGATCAAATTTATGTTACTCTCTAACAATTTTAATAGACCCCTAAATCTCTTAACAGAGTAGACTTAACCTTCTTTTTGTAAATCTCTTAACCGAGTTCACACATAACTTATTTTGCAAAATCCTCACATGAGGTATAAATAATCGATCTCATTGTTACTCATAATAGGGTAAGACCATCATAAGTGATCATTATTTGTAATCTTTAACAGGCTAGTTTACTTACTGCAGTAGTGAATTTTTGTGGGTCTCATCCCCAATCCATTTTTTACCTTCTAACAGGGGTTTTCTGTGATACCAAAATATTAGTGTCACAAGTTCTTAATTTCATGTATGTGTATTATTTAATTTACATGCATTTAAATTTCATTAGTGATACTATATGTTTGGTGTATACAATCTACTCAGTCGGTTAATACAGAACAATGGTTAAAAAGAATTGATTAAGTTTTTTTAAGAATATGATTCACCCCTCCCCTCTCAGTACACACCCTTTCCATTATCCCAACAATTGGTATCAAATCTAGTTCTCTTGTTTTAAAGGTTTAATTGCTAAAGAGAAAATATATTACAATGGAAAGGTATACACTTGATAAAACCATTGACAATCAAAAGTTACAGTTCAGATCTATGTCGAACAATACAAGGAAGCCAAAGAGAAACTCAGGGAGATATTGATTAAGAGAAAGGAAATGGAAAAGGATAAAAATATTGTTTTGGTGAAGAAATCCACTTGCACTGTGCCCAACTATAAGATCCATCTCTAGTTTGCAGCCCAACCAGATGACAAAGGCATGTTTTCATCTATCCCACCTAGGTTTTTTCTAGTCCAAGATGTGTGCGCCTACATTCACTGCAAAATAGGTCATCAACAAAAATTATAAAATACCTTTCACCATAGTAAGATCTTGTTCTTGTAGGACCACACAGATCTATATGCACTAGATCCAACTTCCCTTTCATTGAGTAAGATTTTCTTTTGAAAATTATTCTAGTCTTCTTCCCCTTTACACATTCTCTACACATGGTGTTAGACATTTTCACAATATTTGGTAGATCTCTAACTGCATTAGTCATACTTTCCTTCACAATATTATCAAAATTCAAATGACAAAATTTTCTATGCCATAACAAATTGTCATCGACCTTCACAATAAAATAAGAAGCCTCAGATGTATTTAATTCAAATACATTAGCTCTAGATTTAGTATCAGATGCGATCAAGTCTCCTAACTTTCTTCTTATAGAGAATTTCCCATCAATGAATTTCAATTGATAACCTTTTTCCACTAGCTGTCCAACACTCAAAAAATCATGCTTAAGTCCATCAACAAGTAATACATTGTTAGTATTGGTCTTTCCATCCATAGAAATAGATCCAAATCCAATGGTAAGCTTAGGATTATTATCACCAAATCTCACAACACCACCATCATACTTGGTTTTCTTAACAAATTTATTTCTATCTCTAGTCATATGGTGTGAACAACCACTGTCTATGACCCATTCAAATTTATTTTCAACATGTGACACTAAGGCTCTTTATTCAAGAATAGGTTTATCATCCTTGATAGCAATAAATCAAATCTCATCATAATCAATAGCATGATCATCAGAAACACCTTCACTAGCATAGTAACATTATTTATCCTTTGAATACTTAGGTTTATAAAACTTAGATTTATGCTTTGGAACCCTTGTAGGACATCTAGATGCAAAATAACCTATCTTACTGCATGAAAAACATTTCAGAGGTAAATTTCATTCAAACCTACCCTTACCTCTCTTTTTCTCTTCTAGCAATCAGGGCCACAATTTCATCTAAATTTATTTCTTCTTCCTGTATCTGTTCACATTCAATATCATATTCACTAATCTAATCTCTCAAGTCACTAATGCTGGTGCTCATAATTCCTGATAAAGTTTTTTTATTTTTATGCATAGTCACCTTGAATGTTGTTTCAACTTTAGGTAATTAATCTCCCATCTCTGCAACCTCAAAATTAGTTAATTTTGCAATCAACATCTCTCTATTAAAGTTCACTACCAATGGTATGATCTCTTGTATAGCTTTCACTTTGGCCTTGTAAACAGGTGTTAAAGATATAAGGACTTGTGTGATCACTTCTTCCTCACTATATGTTCCTCCAAAGTATCTGATCCCAATAACAACCTCAGTAACTCTCTGTACATATGCTCTAATATTTCATCATCTTTCATTTTCAATATCTCCATCTTTGTCTTCTAATTCTGCAACTTTGCCTTCTTATTAAACTTATCTCCTTCATATAATGCTTCTAATCTTGTCCAAATGTCATGTGCAGAATCCAAATTTTAACCTTTGTGAATTCACCTTTTGAGAGTGCATTAATCAGTGCTTCTCCTGCAACCATGTTATAGGAAAATATCTTCTTTTCTTCATTAGTAGCTTTATCTAGTTCATCCTCATCCTTCATATGAACATACTTCTATTTAATCATCTAGTAGTTGATTCTGAAGCATAGAAAATGTGTTCTCATCTCGTTCTTCCAACTGTCAATTTTTTCATAATCAAACTTTGGACTATCCTTCCTATAGAATTCCATCATCGGGATCACCTTAAGCTATTAAGCTTTCTCTATAAGGACCACTAGCTCTGATACCAATTGTTAAGAATAAGAGTCCACCAACACAACTGGGGGGTGAAACAGTTGTGAGACAAATTATTAAACATTAAATTTTATAAATAAAACTTTGATCCAAATGATAACATAGTAAATTCCAACACAATAACATAATCCTTGGTTGTCAAGGAAACCCTGCTAAAGGTAAAACACTGGTGGAAGTTAGTACCCACAAATGATGTACTGAGATTATAGTATCCCTATTAAAAATTTAGCCCTACTAAGAGCTCATTGATGCATTACAGTACACAGACCCTCTTAAAGGAAAAAACCTGTTAGGAGTCAAAAGTAACAGTGGGCTCACTACCCAGGCACACTTCATAAAGAAGGTTAAATCCACCCTCAGGGCTTACATTCTGAAATACAAGTGTATATAATAAATATATAATCCAATGAAATTTCTGATAGAAACTGCCTTTGCTTGGTCAATTCTAATGAAGTAACATAATCACAACATCTTCTTTACATCCAATGGACTTTGTGCAAACACGCTCCCAGCTTCCACACTTTTTTGTCTCTTCCACAATCACACTTTCCAACAAGAAAAGCTCTCTCATATATACCCTATTACAATAATCAATTAGGTCAGACAATTAGGCTTTCCCAATAGACAAATAATTACTTGACCCCTTGCTAAGATACACATGGTACCTATAACAAGTAAACATAAATTATAATTCATCCAATATAATCCAAGATCCGTAATCCATAATACATGCTTCATATCTGAAGCTGGCCCCAAATAGGTCTCTTCCAGAATACACACTACAAATGATCTCACCAAGAGTTCTATGACCCACAAAACATAAAAAACCTTCCTTAACATGTCTTCTTCCATCCCTTAATCTCATATAATATGAATCTATGTTTCCCATAAGTTATACTAAAAAACATAGAGACTAACTTTGTCAAAGATCACGGTCACTGTCCAGTACCTAGTCTTTACTAAAACATCTGTAACTCATCCAGTACACAATATTCAGCCATGCAACCTTAGGAATAATATCACAACATATCCTTGTACACATCACCATCTTCACTCATTTTGAATCAACCGTATAACACCCATACACTTCTGTTATTCATCAAGAAAAAATAATAACTAGTATGTTCTACCTCCATAGAAACATATATTGACATAAGTGACAAAACATGAATGCCAACAACAACATCATAAACCAATTCCAATAGGAGGAAATATGGACTTTTGAGTTTGATATTTTTCTGGAAAAGGGGGTATGGATTTCAGAACAAAAGGGCCCAAGATGGATTTAGAACGGGATGGTGGAAGATTTTTGGATGGAGGGTTGGAGGAAGCCTTTTGAAGATTGAAGGCCAATTTTGATCATTCTTTGGTGTGCAATTCTTGTATGAGTGACTTGGGAATTCACATTTTCTTTAATATTTGTTTTTCTTGTGATGCTGTAGAACACATTTCTTCAATGAGGAATTTAGGAATCCACATTGTCTTTGATTTTTTTTTTTTTATGGGCCTTTGTATACTTTTGGGTTCTTATTTTCTCTTGCATCATATTTTTCTTTGTATTTACATGTCGATCAAATTTTACATGTTCATCCTTAAATGCATGTGGATTGTTGAACTTATGATTTTGTGCTTGGCATCCAAATTGATTCCAGACGCATTGGGGTTCATGGATGGATATGAATGATATGGAGGGTTCATGTGGATATGTGGTGGAAACATTTTCAAGGATGTGTGCCTTTGTTGATCTTGATCTAGGAAAGGATAAGTGTGTTGTGAGCTAGTAGATGGAGGAATATATTGACCTACGATGGATGGAAGGTTTGAAGGCTTTAATATATGCTTGGATTTAGATTTAGAAGGGGTACCAATGTATTTAGAATGAGATTTGTAACTAAGGCCATGACCATTTGAATTTCATTTGATATGAAAGTATTTTAATATTATTTTTTCATGGGGTTCTAACCCTTTGACTTGATAATGCTTTTGACCAGTA
Source organism: Thuja plicata (assembly GCA_018584345.1). Lineage (NCBI taxonomy): Eukaryota > Viridiplantae > Streptophyta > Pinopsida > Cupressales > Cupressaceae > Thuja > Thuja plicata. The sequence goes on along the minus strand of MU225715.1, from coordinate 2,216,230 downwards.
GGATACTTGCTACAAGATGCAAGTGCATTTTGAGGTGGAGAAGGTATGTAAGGCATGATAGAATCATGAAGTAGACCAGACTAGATGGAAGTGGATGAACTTGTTTGACATGTATGGGGTTCATGAACAAATTGTATAAATGTTCTTGAATCATGAGGGGGATCAGGAGGAATAATAGGATCCTCCGATGAAATAGGAGCAGTGACATGATCATTTGGTAGGATAGAATCTTGTGGAGAATATGGATGATTAGGACATGGAGATGAAGGAATGGTAGGCTAATGAAGAGGATCTAGAGGGAAAATGGGATCTTTTGGTAGACATGAAGGTGAAGGGATACTTTTACATTGACTTGGAAGAGGATCATTATAATATATTTTAAGAGTGGTTTTCTCTTGAATATGAAAAGAATCATTTGGAAGAATCGGCAGGATGTCATGTTCTTGCTTCAGAATAGGAAGGGGAACGTCAATAAGACTTGGAAGGGAAATTTTTTCTTGGGATAAATGGGAATATGAATTGATAGGATGTACGTAGATGGTAGGATCATCATTAGGTTCTAGGGAGATAAAATCTTGGTAAAAAACTATATAGGTTTGGTCATTGTTGGGATCTTGATCATGATTTTCTTAAGGACTTGTTTCTTCATCCTTTGCATCATCCTCTTGAAATGGGCTACGAGTTTGGATATATGTGGTAGATTCTTGGAAGGGTTCAATATTTTGACATGAGGGAGAAGGAATTTGAATGGGAATCTCTAGAGTAGGTTTTTCTTGGAATGGAACATATGGTGGAATTAGATCTATGATTGCTAAGGTGTAGAAGGGAATTGTATCATGAAATGGATTAACATGGAAATCCACTATGGATAGTGATGAACTACAACTAAATATATGTTTGAATTCATTTGTTTATATTCAACTGAGTTGCAGAAGTGATGATAAACATTATCAGTTAATGTATTGTCATTGATGTCAACTTATTTGAGTATTATTATGGTGGAAAACATTTGTTATGATTGGAAGATCTATAATAAACAATGTTTATGTGGTCAGTAAATCAAGGATTTTGTATACACTGAGAGACGGTAATAACTGAGTAAGATGTAGTGTATACCGAGCACAGTGATAATCGAGCAAGGCATTGTCGACTCAACATAGTTAATACTAAGATCAAGCAATTAATTCTAATTAAGGCTAACTTGGATGTTGATCTGGATATTAATGATTTTGAGGTAAAAGTTAAAGTTTGTTATTTGATCAAACGGTTATGAAAATTCAATAAAGATCAGACGACATAGATGTAAACATGTTTTTAACACAATTTCTAAGGAAGGATCAAGCGGGAAAATAAATGATGGATATTAAGCGGAAAGATTTGAAGGATGAAAGTTAAATGATACATGATGTCTATATAAGAGACAAGAGATTCATTTTGAATCACACCATACATGCACCTAATGCTTACATGCAAATTGTATGCATTACTATCAAGCTGGTTAATGATAGAACCGATCATTATTCTACAGACATTGTCAAGAAAAAAGATGAAAGAGGATTACCAAGAAGAACAAGTATAAAGTATGAGATGAACTGAAGAAGTAAAAATTGATTAGAGGTATTATGTACTTAGAATAGATCTGAATATCTGCAAATCAGATTTGTAGTTGAATCAGATCATTACTATATCAGTTTAACCATTGTTACAAATAAATCTCTTAACCAAGTGGGACAGTGATTCCTTATTATAACATTCAGAGGATATTGATTGTTTTCTTGTTTACCCCATAGTGAATGCATGTTCAAGAGAGAACTATTAGTTGTAAATCCTCTAAAAGGGTCGCATTTAACAATGTGCATTTTAACCTTTAACAAGGTTGGCTCCTCATCAAGCTCACTTGCAAGCACAGTTAGTAGAGCACATTACCTCTAGTGTGGGCTTGGAGCATCTTCATATGACACCTACTAGTGGTCATGTAAGTTTTAAATATATACATACATAGGTTTAAGCATGCATGTGTACACTTGTACTTTACATAATATATTACTAAATTTGATGCATCATAGTTAGAGGATGCTCTTAACACTCAGGCAGAGCACATTACCTCTAGTGTGGGCTTGGAGCACGTTCATAGGAGATATTTAGTAGATGTGACACCTACTAGTGGTTAGGTAAGTTTTAAATATATGTAAGTTTAATCATGCATTTATAACATGTTTGAGTATTTAAATATATGTAAGTTTAAACATGCATTTATATTTGCAAGAATCAGTTGCTCCTTCACAGCCAAAGGATGGTCGTGGCAATTAGTCAGAGGGTCACTCTGTTTGCATGCACCTGGATGACTCCTTAGTTTGGGACATGTTGCACAAATCTTTGATAT
>MU225715.1:2166637-2184433 GCA_018584345.1 Thuja plicata | reverse complement strand
AATTAGTGGGTCAATGAATCATGTTTGCTATGTTTTGGTGAGGTGAAGAGGCTAGAGGATTATGCTCTTTTCCCTTTTGGGAGAATCATAAACTTGGAACCCTTGAATCTGAACTAAGTCCCCATGTAGTCCATATTGTGAGTCTTCCTTGTTAGAGAGGGTTAACTATAGTGGACACTCCCTTTATTGGATAAACCACGTGGATGGAACCTCAAGCGGTAATAGCCATTTTCGCCATGGTAGTAACAACCACTATATAAATGTCCTTGTGGAAGAAATATCCATGGGTGTAGTTTCTTGTGGGTTGTCAGATCTCCTCAGCAGCTCCTGATTGATTAAATTCTCAGACTGTGTCAAAACCTCGGTGCACCGGGATTAGATTTCACCCACTTGAAATTGCAAAAGTTAAAGAGTCAAGCTATTACTAAGAACTATAGTGCAACCAAATTTTTATTCTCTAGGACTATGTGCGTGATTGGAAAACATTTTGAGAACATACACAAGTAGCATTCTTATGGAGTAGAAATACTATGACACTATCCATGTTTATGTGCAAGGTTGCTTTGTCCCTTGCTCATTGTTTGAAGACATTGATTGCTTAAATTCCCTGATTGTTGTCTTATGTGATTGATTCATGATAAAATTTGTTAATGCATCTAGTTGGTCAATTAAAATGAACAAATCTGAGTTCCTGAGTGATAAAAATTTCAATGTATCTCCCCAAAGAGTGTCATAACATTGCTCAACATCCAGATAAACTTAAATGGTATCAATTTGCATAAAATGAATCTTGGTCTTCTTTCTTCCACGTCTACCATGACTTCCTAGTCTTCCATTCTCATTTCTCTCTTCTTCTTTCATGCTTCTTCCTATTCTTCCTAAGATCTTCACATCTTCTTGATTTTCTTTTCCTCTTACTATCTAGTCTATATTCTTCTATTTTCATCTTCTTCCATTTTCATCTCTTCTTGATTCCTCTTCTTCTAAAACCATGAATTTCAAATATCTTGTTATGGAACCTCTCTTGAGGATAGATGACCTTGAACTCATTTCTCAATTCGAAGAGTGTTTTTCCAAAAAATGTATAAGTGATAAACTTGAGAAAAAAATGTATAAGAAAGTGAGTGAATCAGATGCCTTTGGTAGAATCATAAGCATGATCTTGTCACAACTTTCTTCCAAACGTCATTCATCTTCTAAATCTTCTCATCATTTTTCATCATCCAAATATTCTTCTTCCACTTCAAAACATATTTCTTCCAAACATATTTCATCTTCTAAGACTTCTCATCATTCTTCATCATCCGAATATTCTTCTTCCACTAGGTTTTCACTTTCCTCTTCTTCACGATCTCGTTCTTCTTCTACATCTCCCAAGAGTCATGATTCTCTTCAAAATGCATACCATAATGAGCAACGTGATGATCCTTGTGCTACCTCTTCCATAAAGAATGACACGCCCATCTTTGATGACTCTAAGGATCCCATTTATTATGACTCTAATGACTTTGTTGCCTATTCTGATGATGGCTATTATGATGAAATACATAGAAATGATTATGACACTTCTATTCCTAAGAGTCCTCCTCGTCGTGTGCTTGTTCTTACTAAAGGGCCATCATGTTGGATAGATTGTGATGGTGATCCCTATGATTCTAATTTTGAAAGAGAATTTGATGATTTTTATGAACAATACTTCGATGATAGATTTGAGGAAGAGAAAGCTTTCCGTGCTAATTACAAACGTCAATTTTATCCCTCCTCTAAGTATTCTCGAGCTGAAAATAAATATTGCACTCTCAATAAAGATCATGTTAATAATGAACCATTGTTTTGTGATGACTCCCTTCCATCTTCTACTTCCTCCAATACTCATACATCTCCTAAAGTTTCCAAATCTTCCCCAAATCCTTCATCCAACAATACTTTTCATGCAGTTCCCTATAATTATTCTCAAGGGCTACCTCTTAAAGATACTCAAGCTAACCTTCACTTGGCTGCAAATACTTTCAATAATGCTAAACCTAAAGAGACTAAGCCTTTATATTCTATCATTTCTACTTCAGCTAAACCTTCCCCATCTCTTCCCAAGACTCCCATACAATTCCAACATGCTTCCTTGTCCTTAGAAGTGGCTCCATGTCAAGAGGACTCTTAAAATGATAAAGAAAAAACATAAAGAAAGATCAAGATCAAGAAATTTCCATGTATTCTAATCCTCTTTATGATGTCTCTTATCTGCATCATGGTTCTTTTGATCCCTTACACCCTTTCTCATTCATTCCACCATATCTTAAATCTTCTCCTAAGCAAGATCAAGTTACTACTTACACCGTTGAGCTTATTAACAATCAAAATAACCTTACCACACTTGCACTTTCCAAAGATGATACTTCCATTAAGGTTATTAAAAATGGTGTTGTTACTTCCAATATTAAGCCTATTGAAAATCAAGAGGAAAATTATGTTCTTATTCTATCCAAAGATCCTTGTCAAGATCAAATTCTTCCATCTTCTTGTTCTACCACTCCATGTTCACTTCCACTTTCTACTCTTCCTAAGTCTTCTCAAGCTTCGAACAATCCTATCAAAGAAGGTGCTCCTATTCAAGATGTTCACGATCCTATTGAAAATCCTAATGCTCACTCTAAAGATGTTGATGTCCTTGGTTGTCATATACATGTCAATGAACTTATTGATTATCCTTTTGCTTCTTCCACGTCCATCCTTGGACCTCCTCGACCAATACTAAGGGATTCACATTTTCCTTCCATATTGGGACCTTATGTCCCTTCACTTTCCCCTCCTAACCCTCCTAATTTGTCATCCATCTTGGGTCCTTACGTCCCTCCATCTCCTATCTTTCCTCAAGATCAACATAGATGCATACCCTTGAATCCTTTTCATCCATCCACCCATCTAAACCAGTCATATTCTTCTTCTTCCTCTACAAGTCCCAAGTCTTTTGGAAGAAACTTGAATGTTCAATATAAGAAAAAGAAGCAATACAAGAATCCATCTAAAAATGAAGATCACCATGTCTCCTCTAATTGACATGGGGGCATAAAGTCAAAAGAGATATCTAAGAAAAAAACTACAAGACAAGTATGGGTTCCAAAATCCATCATTGAAGATATTCTCTCCAAATCATCAAAAAGAAATGAAAAGCCTACGACTATATGGATTTGAAAGTCTCTTTTGAAAGAGTCTCATGTTGAGAAACAAGTGAAGTTGACATTCAATCTTCCAAAGGCTTCCACTTCATCTTCTTCCAAAAATATTCTTTCATTCCATGTGCCTAAACTGCAACCTCTGTTATTCATTCACCATATTCCTTCACATATTCCTTCATTCACATTTTCTCCATCCTCTCACCACCCTTCAAGGTGTGTATTGACATTGATCTTACCTTCCTTTTCATCTACCCTTTCACAATCCTTCCATTCACTATCCTTCTACCTTCTATCATTTTTCCTCATTTGTTTATTCCTCCTATCTTCCAACCTTACTCGCTTTGCATAAAACCTTATCCTCCATTTTTCTCTTTCATCTTCCTTTCCTTTTTAGCATCTTTGAGCATATAATTTTGGATCCTTGGCATATCATTGTTTATCCTTTCAAGGAGCATTATACAAAAAGCTTGCCTTCTTCCAAAAAATTCAAAAATTCAAAGAAATTCAAAAATTCAAAAAATAAAAAATAAAAAATTTAAGAGAAATAATTTTGTCCTATGGTGAAAACCACTCCCTTGTGGTGCCTTAGATAGGTACCATGATGAAAACCTGGCAATAAGGCATCATGCATAGTTCTTCTACATCTTTCATCCATTTCATATTCTCTCTTTGATCTAGACAATGTTGACCTATACACGAATATCTGGGCTATCTTGTGAGTTGTCTTACGTTGATCTTGCTTTCATTCCTTTCATGTTTAGCCTTCATGTGTAGCTTCCTCCATTCATTTTCACCTATCGCTATCCTTTTCCCCTTTGGTCTTGATCTAATAATAAATAAATAAATAAAAGAGTAAAATACGATGCTATGAAGCCTGTTGACATATCTACGCCTTTAGACTACATCCTTTCCTTCTCTTGCATTACGATTTTGTGACTTATCCTATGCTGGCCTTTCATTCTTGTCCAAATGTGCTTTACATGATGTTTCTTTTTCCCTAGCTTGGGTACTCTTGAGGAGTTTGTCTTTGAGGATTTCTTCCCTTCATTCTCTTGTCTTCCATCTCTTCCACCAGCTTGCTAATCCCTCATGTCCTCCACCTTACTAAAACATTGGGACTACGCGATGTGATCTTGCTTGGGGATTTGATGCCCATTCTATCTGGGGGCATCCTTTGTACATAATTATTGATCCTGAAAAAATCCAAAAAATGATATATTGTCAAAAATTCTAAAAATCAGAAAATGCCCTGAGAAAATGATCATATTAGTGAAAAGTTAGCAATAGGCGCTGTGATGTATCCCCAAAAAAATTATATATTTCAAAAATACAAAAAAATAAAAAAACTCAAAAATTCAAAAAAAAAATAGAAAAAGTGCCTTGGTGAAAACTTGGAAATAGGTGCCTAGGTAGCAAAAATTCAAAAAAATTATAAAAAGTCCTGAAAAAAAAGAAGAAAAAAATGAAAAAATGAAAGAGAAAAAAATTGTAATAAAATCCAAGTGGTGAAAACCTAGAAATGGACGCTACTTGAGGCCTTTGCACCCCTATTTCTTAGCATGTGTCCGCGACACTTATGGCTTTCTCCATCATGCCTTGTCCTTATTGCCTTGGTCTGGAATTGGTCTTTGTCTTTGTCTAGGGGGCATAACTATGTTAGCTTTGGTCTTTAGAACGCCTCACAAATGGTGTTTTTCAACACCACCCCAACTATATTTTTTAATACAACCCCTGACATCGAGTGTTTTTCAACAATTATCGGTTTGGTCTTACCCAGTTTTGTCATGTGGTCTTACCTTCTTGCAAGCATTCACTCCTTATCCTCAGAACTCAGTACCAGTTAACACACTTAAATTTTTAAACACAACACTTAATGCTTGAGCTATGTCATGATCTTTTCTTTGTGTGCTGACTATTATTGATTTTTATTGAGTGTTCTTGTCTAATAAGTCTCTCTATGATGCATAGTTAGAGGACTTAGAGCATGGGACATGTTTTTATTTGCTTCCTACTTTATGCTTAACTATTTTTTGCACAACCGTTCTGTCACTCATCCTAGCCTCTATGCCTTGATGCAAGCTTGGTTTTGCTATATTAAATTGGGTAAGCTAACATCACAGTCATCTTGACCTTTATGTCTTTGATGCTTATGTTATAATCTTTCCACATTCCAATCTGATATAAATCACATTCATATCTTCATAGTTGCGCTTGTGACTAGTGATGATTGTGTGATTTTCTGGTGTCCGTTAATAATGGCACAATGATGAAAATAAGTTCCTTAACATTCTCTTATGAATGATGAATACAAAATTCCTATGTTACAGTTTCTCTATTGCAAGTACACCTTTTCATTTTCATGTATCTTGCATTGTTATACTTCATGTTAGTTTGCATTTTAGGCTGCATTATGAGTTTGAGAGGGTTTCCTTCATCTTTCTTGTGGACTTTTAATCAACTCTGATCACGTTCTGATCTTCGTTTCCTTATCTTGTTTCGTGATCTCAATCAAAATTTTCTATCTTAAACAGTTGATTGATTTTGGGGCATTCTCTAAGGAAAATTCTCTTTCTTCTCTCCATTTCTTTCCACCTCTTCCAAACTTCTATCTTCCCTTCACTTTCACCCCACTTCTTCTTCTTCTTCTTCTTCTTCTTCTTCTTCTTCTTCTTCTTCTTCTAATTCAAACTTGGGGCATAATATTTTGTGCTTAATGATCTACCTTGGTTCTCTAATCCTTATATTTGTCATCTTACACCAACAACCTTATCTTTAGTTCGACTTGATCATATTTATCAATTTGTTGTTTCTCTTCTATCTCATTTCGATTTTGATCATGAGGGGGAAGTACCTATCAAACTTCAATCTTTGATTTAGCTTTATCAATTATATCAGTATTGCTTGAGATTCTTACCTCTGACATGTCAATTACTTATTTTGGTGTTGACTTTGTTTTTTTCAATTGTGCTTATTTTTGTCCTAATGTGTTCCCAAATTGATCACATGTCTGGGTTATTTTGTGATCCCAAGTCGACCTCACACTTCAACTGCATTATTTGACTACATGTGTTCCCAAGTTGACCACACATTAGTCAAAGAGGGGCAAATGTATGCACCCTAAAATGGTCGCCTAGACTATGGGCCCCATTTATCATTTTATCAATTTATCAAATTTCCTGAGTCAATGCTTTGGAACATTTTCAATTCAAATCAATTTCCTTGATCAAATTGTAATTAATTCAATTATTTAATTATTTCAATGTTTCCTAAGGTTTGATCATTTTTATCTAACTAAAAGATTTAATTTTCCTTTTAATTAAATAAAATTCTTCTAATTTATTTAATTGAAAGAAAACCCCTCTTTTAATTAAATAAATAAAAATCCCCACTTAAAGCACTTTATTTGATGAAAAAGGAAATAAATTAAATAAAAATTAAATAAAAATCTCTTTTTCATCACATCTTCCTAAGTGGTGGGTTTTTGCCTCTTAATCTCAACCATTGATCAATTCTTTTTGCCTCTTAATCTCAACCATTCACTTTCCTTTAAAAAGAAATCTCTCCTTCTCATTTTGATAATCATCAATCATCTATCAATTAATAATCTTTTTCATAGTATTGTTATGTTGCAGGTTTGGAGAGAAATTTTGGAGGAGGATTTGAGCACTTTGGCTTGGATATTGCAACTTCTCTCTTATTGTCTTCTTCTTCTTGCATTCATGGCTACTCATGTAGATTAGATTCATGTTTATTTTCATAGATTAATCTTGCATTTGCATTTCCTTTCATAGATTAATCATGCATTGTTATCATTTAGATTAATTTATTTTCATGCATTGTTATCATATAGAGTAGATCTCATTTTTCATGCATTTGAATCTCTCATTTCATGGTATACTTGCATAGGCACTAACTAGGTCAATCTGAGGGCCTCCATTTCAAACCTTTGCACTCCATGACTAGAGAGCTATGAATCAATATTTGAGGCCTCATTCTTGAGCAACCTTGGATGGAATGATTCATAGAAGTGTGACACGTTTTCATCACACACCTGATATGTATCAGGTACCTGATATTCATCTGATACAAGATACCTCAGACACACCTTAGGATTTTCTTTGGGATTTTCCATGAGTTGTGGATGTGGGATACCAAACCTAGATGGTGACCCAAATAATGTGTTTCAATATTTCCTCCAATCTCCAGACTTCGACCATGTTGCTGACGATTTTTTCACCCAAATTTGATGAAAAAAAAAGGGTTTCTTAAGAAGATTCTCATCCTCCCATCAATATAATTATTGTCAAATTTTGAGTTGAATAAGTAATTATTATCTATTTTCTAACTGAGTTACCTCTAAAGTCTTGATTGATAGACTGATTGAAAAATAACTATAACTTTCAAATGGAATAATATTTTTGAAATCTGAAACATGCATCATATTCTATGCTTCGCCTAATACAAAGAAAACAAATTCAATTTGATGAATTATATACTAAGTTAAGGTGGTTAGACACGAGAGTTTTTATATTCTAGAAAAGTTGTAGAAAAAAAAATCATAATTAATTATTTACTTGACAAAAATTACAAAAAAATATGTGTCACATGCAAACATGAGTCTACTACTTATATCTGGAATCTTGTAAAAATAACTTATCATTTGATTTTTATTTATGGTGGTCAGACATACACCTACTTCTTATCTTTTTTCCTAGAATTTTTGTACTACTACATTGAAATTTGAAATTTTCACCATGTATAGAATTTTTTTTTTTCAAAAAAGGGCTAGTATCTTAGAAACTACATTCATTTTTCAACAGATTCTCTTCTTACATATTTTTTATATAAGATTGATAACTTGTTCAAATTTTTACGTCAACTAGCCTAACCCTGATTTTCTAATTTTTTATTGTCACTTGAGGGCCTAGTTTGGCATACCATGATCATGCACATAACATGTCATGTTCCTAAGAACACAATTCCCTAGGCATTGTATTCCATCTAATCAAAAATAAAATTAGAACCATGGGTTCTGGATAATTAGGAGATGCTAGACTATGGGGCACAATTGATTTCTAGATCGGGACAAAACACAGGATAGACATGGTAACATAGGGCCTATGTGATCAACTAAATTATTGGATTGGAGGAAAAATAGAGGAAAATACCTATAAATAAGGGATTACATCAATTTAAAATGATATTAAATTAACACATGACTTATATATGAATTAGGTATCCATTAGGTGCAATATGAAGTCCTTTTATGCATGCTGAAAATAGAACACAAAAAGTTAGGTGCTAAACAATCATGAAAATTTTCACCAATTAGGTGCTTAAATTTTATGATAGTACAATACCTATGTTTGTGGATTGTTGCATGCACTAATTGATTCCTCAAGCTAAGCATTGACACATTGTCTTGTTTCTATTTTTTGACAATTTTTAGTTCTATTTCAGATTATTTACCATATTTTAAAATAATTGAAATACAAAAACACATCAAAACATACAATAAAAGAGCTTGGAGAATTTCTATTTTATTTTTTCTAGAGCCAACTAACTTGTATTGTCAATCAATGCCTTCGACTATACATTGACACCTAAGTTAATTAATGCACGTTTCTATAAATTGGTGCCCCAACATAACATATAAAACTTGTAGTTTTTTAATATTCTTTAACAAGTTTTACAGGTTCACACGCATCAAATACTTTATCAGTGAAACTAATGACATTATTTGCGTAGGTTCACTAGTCAAAGACTTATTCTCCTCTAGTTAGTTTCACCTAAATTAGAATAGTGTTAAGTTAATCTTGTGTGAGTGTTTTAAAAAAAATTAATTGGTGTATGCTCTCCCCTCACCTTCATGGATCTTCTGTGATAAAATACCTTGCACACTTTAATTTTTTTTTTTAGATTAGAATATGAAGTATTGTGTATGTATATTCCCCCTTGTCTCTGTAGATCTTGGTTGGAACAAAAATACCAACGATTTATTTTTCTAAATCATTTTTCAAAACTTTCAGGCCTCCTTCGATATTTCATCACCCAAAGAGATGAACTCAATCACATGTACTAGAGGGATATATTAAGGGGAAAGGATAAATATTAGCTCAACATACTCACATTATAATATAAAAAATCAAAAAGCTTTTTCATACAAAGATAGGAGAGTAGGGTTTGTTAGAATAGCTTAACTAACATTCTTGGCTAAAACTTATGATGGACTAGTGTTCATATTTCTACCTCATATACCTTGATTTTTTTAAGGATTCCCCTAGAGAGCTTCTAAATCCTAGATAATACCCTTTGACCATGTTATCTCACAGTGCAACACTTCTCCAGATAAAAAAAAGTGCTCACATTGTGTCCCTATGTGATCAAAATAGAGTTTACTTTGGACAAGGCTTGTCCTACAAGGTAAGAAGTATAAAATGGTCAGTGACAATCCACTCTCTAGCTATTCTACACATAGTAATACAAGACAAAGAGGATGGATGTTTCTATTCTATTAGAGTGGGGATGAATGTCAGCCTCGTGAATCCACGAAGATGAACACACCCTCTTGAATAATCTAGTATTCTGAAAACTTATTCAAGTGTTTTCTTATGAAATATAAGTATAAGACAATAAACCTTATTACCCTAAAAACTAAAGGACTTGGTTATTATGTTTTCACTGTGTTTATCTCTTGTCAAGAGACACCAATATTTTCCCTCCATAAATTAGTCAAATAGTCAAACCTATCCTTCAACATCTATACTTGAACTTTAGTGCCTATGTTGTTCAGTTCCTACGATTGTCAATCAACGCATGTGCCTTGTTGTACCTTAATGAAGCTTTGTTTCTTTCTAGAAATTTATAGCACCTAAAACCTCCAATTGACCGTATAGTGACCCTCGTGACCCAAAACATAAAAAATTTCCATCAAAATCACCCATCCCTAGACATTAGAACTAAGCTTTCCTCACCAAACTCATAAGAAAAACCTCATAGCCAAAACAACCTAATCATTTTCCACTGACCACTAGAAATTTTTAGAATCCTAAAATATTGAACCCGGCCATTCTCCTCCAATATTTTCTAAATTTTCTATAGTCCCTTTTCTCCACCAATTCCATCAACATACCCATTAGATCATCACAATATTTCATCAAATTCATCTCCTTATCTGCATCTTCGACCTAGGAGCGCAAATCAATACTAAATCTGTGTCCAATCAAAATTGAAAGTCAAGATTATCTAAAGCTTGGTTAGAATTTTATTGTTCCAAATCTCTTACTAGTATAGTGCTTGAGATCTTCCCTATCTTAAATACTATATATAATTATCCCTCATCATTTGGATTAATTATCTTAAAAAGTTGGATCTCCTAAGTTAGTGACCTCCAAATATTCCTATCCTATTTTTTTATTGGGAACATGTCTATCACAAATAAGAAATGATAATATCCTAAATCTATCCCTATCTAAGGGTCTAGATTTTCTTAAGCTTATGTTGACCTTCATCTAAAAAATCAAAATCCAAAATCCAATCTTGTCAAAATCCTAATTCAAATTCAAACCCAAATTTAAAAATGAAAAGTTTTTAGGATGGTGATAGAACACTAAGATGTCAATTTCATCCATGCTTGTACTAGTCTTTACAAGTCTTTTTACTATTCATGATTCCTTAAAAATATGGAGCTTAGTGGGTGTGTACTATTTTTTGTGTGCTCAATAAATTAACAATGAAGGAAAATTTTCATATCTCTTTTATTGGTGATTTATCTCGAATAAGATTCCATGGGTTGATATTTTAACCAAGTTGGATTTTCTATGAGGCTATCACCAGATGTAACTCAAGGAGTTTATATTCCCATAATTTTCTAAACTACAATACATGAAGGATATTATGAACTTTTGGCCATACTATTGGATAGTTTAATGACCCCTCCACTTTTGAGAGCATCATAGCATAGAATTTTGTGGTTAATTACATAAATTTATATTGTTTTTCTTTGATGATGTTCTTTTTTATAATCAAACCGAGACTAATCACATTCATCATGTTGAGATGTCCTTTAAATCTTATACATAATTTCTTCAATTCAAAGAAATTGCAGCTATCCTTTCATATCCAACATGTAGAATACTTGTGCAATGATGTTTGGCCAATATGTATCAAAGTTGACACCAACGATATTGTCTCAATTAAGACTAGTCAATGTCCTAAGTCGGTAGGATATTTGTTGATAATTAAGTTAAAATTGTTAAACATTTGACAATATTTCTTAGAACTCTTATTGGCTGGAATATCTATGTGACCTTTAGCACACCCAAAAATGTTGTTTGTACTACTTTAATGTTAGCTATACCATATATCACAAACTCGTCATTTTGGAATGTGACATCTTTGGAGTGGGCATAGACATAGTGTCGATGCAAGAAGGATGACAAACAACATTCACCAATATGTAATTCTCATGGTGAAATCTAGTTAAGTTAATGTACAAAGAAGAAGTTTTGCAATATTCCATGTTATCAACAATGACATCCTTACCTGTGAACTACAAATTTTGGATTAAATAGATCGTTATAACCTGATTATTTTTTATAACAAAAGATATCCTCAAAAAGGGTGATCAAAAAGGGTGATTTTTTTATTAAACTCTGCTTGATAAGATTTTGGTTTCTGATGGGTGGATAGACACTGACCTCTCGTATTAAGACCCAAAACTAATATCTATAAAGAAATAAATAAATTAAAATAAAATAATTCGTCGTTTCTATTTCCATATAATTCGCCGTTGAATACGAGAAATTTGAATGAACATCTTTCCTAAAACAAAAATAAAAACACAGTAATAGGACCAAAACCATCTGCATCTACTTCACCTACAAACAATCATGTACCTATCAAGCCTATTCGTATGAAGTGAAGCAGGATCTTTCACTACGAATTGTTTGCATGAGTTGAAATTTGTTAAATTTTGTAAAACGTGCGTCAAAGATGGAATATTACGCTGTCTTATTCTGTGAAAGACAAGACGCTCTTTTACGCCCTGCACAAATTCAGATTCAACTCAAATATCTGGCAGAAAATGCAGAAACAGTGAATCCGGACATCGTCATTGTCAGTCTTCTATTCAAACTATACAAGTTTCAAATTATGAAACATTTGAATTACAGGCAAGGCTTTTCTGATTCGAAGTCTTCACATGTGATTGTTAAAGTCGTGTACATTGTTTCTGCTGCATTCATTTGAATAAATCCTTCTACTTTAGTGAAATCATGTTTTCGTGTAAATAAACATTAATTCTATTTTGTATAAAAGCATTTTAAGAATGGAGGATAAATTTCTTTTTATGTTTGTTAATATATATGATGATGTCACATAATATATTTATATGAATATAATATTTAAGTAGTCATATTTTTGTTTATGATAAAGAGATATTTGTGTTATTAAAATGATAAGCATTTCTAGATTTATACATATTATAGATTTTAATGAATATTTTAATAAGGGGATATCCTTCTCAATGAAAGTGTATTACAACATTTTTTACAATAAAATTAATACTTATTTTTATAATTTTTTAATTTAACTTTATTGATAAAAGAATAGTATGATATTCACAAAAAAGTGGAGTTTGGTGAAGAGGGTTGGACCATAGCTAAGAGCAAAAGACAAAAGAGCATCTGAATGGTCAAGTCCAACAAAGATTAAAGAACTACAAAAAAAATTAGATGGGGGAGGATCTTTATCATTTAGATTGGCATAAAGACTTCTAAGTGCATTATCATCAATCAACTCCAAACTAATGAGAACACCTTCTTGTTAATCATCAAAGGGGTTTTTTGGAGGTTATTGTGGATAGGTCAAAGAGATGCCAAATTGTAGGCATGGAAACTTGGCTAAAATAAGCCAACTAAGAACATTTCCATATTCTTGAAAATATTTTGAGAGTGTTTAGGAGGGTTAATCTCACTTTCCACAAGTTATAATATTTGTAGAAGCTAGAGGATGAGTGCCATGGTGAACATTGGAATGATCTCCACTATCATACCTCACAAACTGGCTACATTCATGTCTATACCCTCATTAGTAGATTTGTAGCAACAATGTAGCTAGCCTTCCCCTAATATCTAACAACTCAAAATAATGAGAAAAAATAAATGGAACTTTACATGTATGCACCTAAACATAAAAAGAATAATGGAGAAAATTATGTCCTAAGTAAACAAGAATAATGCATATCAAATAAGAAACCAATAAAAGAAGACCATTTATTTTGTTCAAGATTAAGAAATATTTCCATTCTAAAAGCATGTCAAATCTAGGTAAATTTGTGTAGAAGATTTAAATTTATTTATCAAGTAAACTCTATGTGAGAAAACAAGGTGCATGTTGCAAGGACTTAAAAAATGTGGATTCAATTTTGGATCCTCTTGAGCTCTAGGAAAAAACTAGAAAATATGTTTGAAGCACTCTACATGGGAACAAAATAGAGAATATAGATTGGGAATACCCATATGAGTTAAATGGTCACCTAATCGAATGACCTAATACATAATGCACCAAGAAAGTAGGCAATTCAAATACAGAATATACTAGCCTGATACACTAGCCATAAGAGATGAATGGAGCTATCATCAAAGTATATTAGTCCACTATAATAAAATGGGTATACAATCATAAGAAGCTTTTGTGAGGTTTGCAGTTGTAAAAGGAAAACCTTGGGTACCGTTCCCAATCGTTCCACCAAGGCTTGAAACATCTAAATGTGATTTAATGAACAATTTTGAGAGTGTAACATCATTAATAAAATAGAAGTTCCTTTTCCTTGTACAACTAGGAAATTTTTTAATTTGAATTGAAATGAAGAAAAAAATATATTTATAGATCAAATAAAGTAGCACATGATTGTCATAATTTAGGAACACCAAAGTTTGTAGACAAGGCCTTTTGGCTAGTGCTTGGTCCTAATAAGAGAATCAAATAGCACCAAATAGATCATTAGTTGAGAGAGAGATGATCATAATCAAATTTGTTGCCTACCAATTGTTAGCTCTTTTTCTTGCAACACTTACCTAATGATGACAGTATACCTTGTATACTCAGATGCAACCTCTTTTAGGCAGAGAAAGGCTAATTTCTAAGGATTGGATAATATCCTTCTTCATTTTTGAGCTCCACGGTCTCAGGCAGGTTTTACCTTTTAAAGATTGCTGATATCTCAGTCTATGTATTTAGTGGATTGTTTCATTCAGTGGCTATGAACCAAAAACCTCACTGTAACAACTTATAGAACAATTTAGAGATTGTAATGACTAATTTAAAACAGAGCACTATAAGCCAGGTTATGGTTTTGAGAACATAGGCCAATGAGTCAAGGATTTGCATCCTTCTTCCTTTTGTCTTTAGGAGGGATAACCTAATGATTCACTCTCTAAAGAATCAACAAAATGGACACTGTCCTACTGACATAAGTCCTTGATGAGTTCAGCTCATATATTTTAGTGTCAAGTGTGTTTGGAATAATTTTGAATGTTTCTGAAAACCTAGATGATTATAGATTATCAGACTCAAGTCTAGATTAGTGCTTATCCTTTGGGTTATAGAGTCAAAAGCTTGAAGTTTCACATAAACAAAACACTGTAAGCTGCCTTACAACCTACATGCAATTAGGATAAGTTGCCTTACAAATTATCTGACTACCTCTAAAATACTGTATCAAATCCTTAAATACTGAGATGCTTCCTGAAACTACTCACAAAACTTAGTTCTTTACATGAAAGAAACTTGCAAGTAATTAGATAGTCACCTTGTAACCAAAATGTTTTAGACTGCCTTACAATCTTAACATAAAAAAGCATACACAGGAAATAAAGAGACAACAATAAAGAAGAGTAAAATTGCACCATATTTTATTGATGTAATCCTTCTTTCATACATAAGAAAAAGATTTGAAGCTTGAAAGAACACAAGCATAGATTTAGAAAGACTGATGCTTTACATTATATTTTAATCCCCCTTCTTACAATAGAACACTCTTCTATATATATAGGTTTTCAACCATCTTAGAATCCTTTTCAAAAGGATGCTACAAGCTTTGGATGGTCTCAGAAAGCCTAACCCTAAAACTACAGAAGAGACAAAAAGAAAGAGAGAGAAGAAACGGTGGAATGACCAAGTCAAAAAGATAAAGACAGATATTCTTTGTTCTTCTCCCGATGTAGCAACTTGAATCTGATAGTATACATGGTAGATGCCAGTAGTTATGTCGAGTCTGGATGACCGTGCTTTTAGATTTACCTATATTCTCCTTTGGAAATAACTGTCCTCTTTATCTTCAACAGTGAGGTACCAAGTAGTCATCCTTACTCATCATCCAAAATTTGTTCTTCAACTGCTGGCTTCTTTTTCTTGGGTGTAGTCATTACTTCCCATGCTTTCACTTCATCATCTGATGGCCACTTGAAGTCCTGAGTGCTCTGTATTTGGACCTTTTGTCTGTCCCATCTTGCATCAGTTATATTTTTGACATCTACTAGAAACTTATTGATGTCAGTCTCTGCCTTGAAAGTTTCATCTAATATCTTATTGAACCCTTCTACATCAATATCATTTCCTGAAATAAATGCCTCACTACTAGGCATTTTGATGTCAAATTCTCCTCTCCAGGCATCTAAGGCCTTCACTTGATCATCATCTCCTCTTAAAGAAGGTATAAATCTGTTAAAATCATCAGAGAAGAGGCTTAACTTTACCTTAATTTGGTTCAATTTTCCCGTAAAGAATGAGAGAGCAATATTAACTCTTTTGATCTCATCTTCAACTTCAGTGACTATTTCTGGCAAATCTGATCGCAACGATTGCAATGATGACAGCTTTTCAAATAATTGCACCCTAGTAGACCGCTTAGTAAAATAGGGGTTGAGGATAGCCAAATACCCCATTACCTCAGTATGCAAAGCTGGCAACTTGTTATAGGTATTGAGTACAACATCAGCTTTATCTTTTATGATGTCAATCCTATGTTGTAACACCCCCTTCAATGCTCATACAACAATTGCATTCCCTTTTTCTTCCTCAACTACCTCTTCAGGCTTTGTCTTGTCTTCAATTTGTAGGGGTTGTGGTACATACATTACCTCAGGATTTTTTTCCAATTCTTCCATCAATTTGTTTATCATCTGATCCCTCTGATAAATTTGCACTCAACACATTTCTCTATCTTTTGCCAATGCACTAGTCTCTTCCACCAATGTGCTGCACCTTTCAGACAATTGCTTAGTTTTGTCTTCATTCAAGTGAGCCCAATGTTTCATGATTTTAGATATCTCCAAATCCCCTGTATTTTGCATTGTCTAGACCATTTGATTGCCCACCATATTCTCCTAAATATTCACCACTTGGGGTTTTTGGTCTTTTGGACAGGCTCCACATTGCAAAGGCTTGAGACTTTGGGCTATACCCAAATCCTTTATCACATCGCCTATTTGAACTTCACTAGAAATCCTGAGATTTGGCTGTTTCCTTATTTGATCAATAATGAAGGCGGATGCTAAATCCCAACCCTCAGCCAATAGTATTCCACTTCCTGATACTAATTTCCTGGCATCCTGTTGTGAAATATCCTCATTTTCAGGATCATAATTTTGCAAAGCCATCAATGCCTCATTAGTTATGGTCTCTTCACCATCAACTATCAGCTCTGCCCTTATTTTTTATTTCTTATACCATCTGAGGAAGTCTTTGAATTCCTCAGTCTTCACAAAGTTATCATCATTCAAGAATTTTTGTTGATGAATCAATCTCTCATCAATACAGGCCTTAAGGGGCATCTCAACCTCATCATCTAAATCAGGCTGTTGTTTCTTACCCTCCCTAATTTCCTTCCTTAGGTTATGATCATATAACCTATTGCTAGGTACTAAGGCCTTAGCCTTGTCTTTTTTCTTATTCTGCCCTTCAGTTGAAGGCTGACCTATCTCTAGTTTCTGCCTCTTTGCAGTAGACTCTTCTATATCATCTGGTTGGGCAACAACTATCAAATCTGTAATGTGTCCCTCTGCTCCCTGCAACCATGGCATTTCAGCAATATCTTGCTGTGGTGGAGCATACATAGTAGGATGTGCATAATCACTATCACTACTACTATCGTATTCAGATTCTGAATGATCAGGTGTATGAGCACCTTTCTTGTCAAGAACAGTATCAAGCTACTCTACAAGCACATAATAGTTGTCTATCATGGCTTTAATCCTATCAAAATATGGGAGATCAGGGTAAAATCCCCCAAAAGCCAACCCATTTCTCTTTATTTGCCTCTCAAGTTTTAACAGCTCTTGTATCCTCAATCTTCTTGTATGAATATCATCTTCATCCAAGAGATTCCTTGTTGCATCTTCCTCTATGCATTCACAATGGATATTTGTATTGGGGATTGTAGGAGTATACAATCTCCTTACCCCTGCCATTAAATCTTCTCGGTCGATGTATCTCTAAGGGGCTGCCCCCATTCTGTATCCTTCCAACCATTGACCCACTGCATCAATAGCACCCTTGCCAATTGTGAAGTTAGAAATCTTAAACTGCCTAGGGGTCAAAGTCCCCTTCTTATGTGGCACAA
>MU225715.1:2134724-2154435 GCA_018584345.1 Thuja plicata | reverse complement strand
CCTGAATATTCACCACTTGGGGTTTTTGGTCTTTTGGACACAGGCTCCACATTGCAAAGGCTTGAGACTTTGGGCTATACCCAAATCCTTTTATCACATCACCTATTTGAACTTCACTAGCCATCTTCAGATCTGGCTATTTCCTTATTTGATCAATAATGAAGGAAGATGCTAAATCCCAAACCTTAGCCAATAGTATTCCACTTCCTGATACTAATTTACTTGCATCCTCTGGTGAAATATCCTCATTTTTAGGATCATAATTTTGCAAAGCCATCAGTGCCTCATTAGTTATGGTCTCTTCACCATCAACTGTCAGCTCTGCCCTTATTTTTTCTTTCTTATACCATCTGAGGAAGTCTTTGAATTCCTCAGTCTTCACAAAGTTATCATAATTCAAGAATTCTTGTTGATGAATCAATCTCTCATCAATACAGGCCTTAAGGGGCATCTCAACCTCATCATCTAAATCAGGCTGCAGTTTCTTACCCTCCCTAATTTCCTTCCTTAGGTTATGATCATATAACC
This sequence comes from Thuja plicata, assembly GCA_018584345.1. Classification (NCBI taxonomy): domain Eukaryota; kingdom Viridiplantae; phylum Streptophyta; class Pinopsida; order Cupressales; family Cupressaceae; genus Thuja; species Thuja plicata. The sequence continues at coordinate 2,153,907 of MU225715.1, read as the reverse complement.
TATTTCCAGGTACTAAGGCCTTAGCCTTGTCTTTTTTCTTATTCTGCCCTTCAGTTGAAGGCTGACCTATCTTTAGTTTCTGCCTCTTTACAGTAGGCTCTTCTATATCATCTGGTTGGGAAACAATTGTCAAATCTATAATGTGGCCCTCTGCTCCCTGCAACCATGGCATTTTAGCAATATCTTGCTGTGGTGGAGCATGCATAGTAAGATGTGCATAATCACTATCACTACTATTATCGTATTCAGATTCTAAATGATCAGGTTTTTGAGCACCTTTCTTGTCAAGAACTATATCAAGCTGATCTATAAGCACATAATAGTTGTCTATCATGGCTTTAATCCTATCAAAATATGGGAGATCAGGGTAAAAACCCCCAAAAGCCAACCCATTTCTCTTTATTTTCCTCTCAAGTTTTAACAGCTCTTGCGTCCTCAATCTTCTTGTATGAATATCATCTTCATCCAAGAGATTCCTTGTTGTGCATCTTCCTCTATGCATTCACAGTGGACATTTGTATTGGGGATTGTAGGAGTATACAATCTCCTTACCCCTTCCATAAAACCTTCTAGGTCGATGTATCTATAAGGGGCTTTCCCCATTCTGTATCCTTCCAACCATTGACCCACTGCATCAATAGCACCCTTGCCAATTGTGAAGTTAGAAATCTTAAACTGCCTAGGGGTCAAAGTCTCCTTCTTATGTGGCACAAAATGCTCATTGTCTGTCAACAATAGCTGCCATATAAATTCCATTGCTGCCATCCTTGCTGGTACATAATATGGTAATATATGAGGTGGGTGAATACACCCATATACCCTATGACTGTGTAATTCTCTTCCAAAAATAAGTCACCCCAATTATGCTTTCCACCCCAGCTATCTATATACTCACACGACCTAAGCAGTTTTATAAATTTTAGTGGGATCCTTGTTCTGCTGGTCCCCAAACTCTATACTATTAGATACACAATCCAATTCTGAAAGGCACAATAATCACATTCCCTAGAAGTGTAATTCCAAACCCTCACCCAAAATTGGATAGGATTTGGTCCTGCTTGGTAGAATCTCTGAGGGACTAGATTATTAACATCCATGATAACAAAATTGAAATGCAAAAGGAGATGCATAAGAATGGAGTAATGTAAAAAATTGGGCTCCTTCTCCTTTGGGTTCTTCATCCTCTTCTGTGTTACAATGAAGCCCTCATGCATTTCATCTATGATGTGTTGAATATTGTCATAACTAGTATTAGAGTGGACCTCTTGTAGGTCCAACACCATCATCAAAATCCCTGCATCAATCTTCTCTGCATCACCATCCATCCCCAGCACTCTACACAGAGCATAGGCAACATACTTGATATAGAAGTGTAGATCCTTATAATAATATGGTCTTTTCCCAGACATAGGATGTAAATACTTTCTCACTTCCTTTAGCATATGTTTTAGCAACTGGCTCCTAGCAATCCCAGGCTTCAGAGCATATCTCTGTTGCTACTTCGTCATGTCAATACTGGTAGACATGGTGCTGTATAAGCCGAAGGCTTGCATGAACAAATTTTTGTTCAGTATCAATAAGGAAATGCCATCATCCCTCCTAATGGTCTTAGACAAAACATCATAATTATTGGCCAGGTCTAAGAACAAGTCTACATCTAGGAAGACATCAGGAATAATTAACCTGGCTAAACCACAGGTCCAAGGGTTTGATACTGGGATGGCCTTGTCATAATTTTTATAAAAATAGTTGAAGAGAGAAAAACCTATTGTTCCTGGAGTAATAGCATCTCAAACATCTTGATATTCATCAATGAGCACATTTGCATTAACCTTTTTATTCTATGTCGAACCAAGAAGCAAACGGAGGAATTCATCTGAATAATTCACTTTTCCTTTAACCTCATCTGCCACCCTCTCACTTTTGTCATTGGTCAAGGATACACTCACCGCTCTACTCATGTTTAAGGTGCTTAAATCTCCTCTTCTTTACCGGTATTGAAACAAATCTATCACTAAGATTCACAGACTACCCTTCACACAATTCTGGAAATAATGAACGTATAAATCACAGAAAACTCTGCAAAATCTTTGAATTTTAGTTTGTTTTGCCAACTGAACTCTTTAAGTTTAGAAACTCTGAAAGCAAGGTGAATATAAATGAACAAGCCATCAACTCCTTATAGTAACCATTCAAAGTACATAGCTCATGATTCTTAGAACATCAATTCTGCCTTTAATGCCACATACTGTGAACATAATTGAAAACCTAACCGTAGTTTCCTGAGTGTGATAGAAAAATCAAATTTGTAAAACCTGAATCCTTGGAAAAACCTTATAAAATTCAAATGAGCTAACATGTCACCCTGGGATTGGCCCTCCGTCATACATCTCAGCTACCTTTTTTCTGCACAGTAGTCAAAATCTGAAAATCTGATTGGCTGCCGAATAATTCACACTGTCATATTTATTACTGGCGTCCTTTTACAGAAATTAGCATTAAGCGACAAGGCGACTACACTCATTTTCTCTGTCGCTAACCCCAATCCTTAACCTGTGATTTATCTAGAGATGTGGTGACTATATAACTTCCTTACCTTTACTAACCAGAGTCAACATTTGGCGATCACGCAACACAAAGAAATCAAAGTCGCGGATGGTTATCACTAACCCACGTTATTTTATGAGACGATGTGACTAACTGGTAGTGTTAGCTTTCACAGTTATTTCTTAGTAAAAAAATGTTATCTTTCTTTTTCCAGACTGTGCGAAAACCCTTAGTCGCCTGATCGCCAAATGAAAATGTTGAATGCCAAAAACTTCATGAGACATCGCGACAAAGCATTTTGTCCTTAAAATCATCTTGCGATCTCGCGACATACCCTTGACCGTTGAGTCGTGAGGAATTTTCTCTTTAGGATTTTTAATTCTTAGACCCTGTGACTACCATAGGATCTTTCAATGATTTCATCTGACAGCTGTCACTTAATCGCCAAATAACTTATCATACCTTTAAAATATCCTGAGACCCTGCGACTAGCAGTAACCCTTAAGCAGTCTCATAGTCACTGAATACACTTATACCTTTAAATGATCATTCTGAAATCCATTTATTTTCTGACAGATGTCTTCTTTTGATTTGAAATCAGAGTTATCTAGCGATAACCCGACTGTTCTTTATCCCAAACTGTAAAAGGTTAGTCACCAAGTCTCGTAAGTTTCAACTTGCCTGGCCTCTTTTCTGGAGACTGCATGACTAAAGGCTTTGCATTATAATTAATATTAGACTCATTCTACGATTATGTGACAAAAGGTAAATGCGATGTCTCTTAATAAACTCTTAACTGTGAAAAACATCTTGCGACCACCTGACTCACCTGTGGGCCCATTGACATATTACTACTCTGTTCAAATGATTCAGCGATTACGTGACATTAAAGCAAATCGTGAAGTCTGGGAAAGAACAGGGAATATTCGTATATTGCATGAGACAACGCGACAAAAGCTAATTGTAGAGTCGGGGATAAGAAGGAATATGTTATTTTAAATTATGTGACTAAGCGATCAGAATAGAGGTCATGACTTTAAGTGAGGCAAAAAGTAACTGAGAAACATAAGCGAACAACACCTTAGGGTTTTTCTTCAAATTTGGACATTGAACAAACAAGGGTTTCAATTCTTTGAATATTTTCACAGGTTTTAGGCTTGAAAACATGAAAACTTGGAGAGGGAAAACCAGACCAAGGGAAAGGAACCAAAACCTGGAATACAACCAACACCAATGATACCAAATTTTAATTATTTCACATGGTTTTTAAAGTCTTGATTGAAAAAGTGTCATGAATCTTTACAATATCTAACATGGAGAGAGAATTACCAAAGTTACTAGGATTGACAACTAGTTGTCACTCTAGAACAAATACAATGTTTGACCCAAGTTTTGGTATCCTCATTTCCTTATAAATTTTTAATGATTAATTTAGATTATGAAAAATTATCTTATTTTTAGTTTGAGAGAAAGCCTAAACCTCAAGATTAAAAAGGTAGGAAATGATAATCCATATAAATTTAAATATTGGATAGAATTTTTAATGTGACTGATGACGCCCAAGTGTAACATTTTTGACCTAGAGCTATAAACCAGTGAGGTCACAAAATGGAGGCCTCATCCCAATTCTACAAAGATAAGGTTCAAGCCTATGATCACATTAGATCAATGAAGTGCAAATATTTTAATCAAAATGGAAGAGTGGGGTTTTGAACCTTGGTGGGCACAACAAAAAAACACCACTTAACCAACACACTAAGTGTGGAACCCAAACAATGAAAATCCTAATCCACAGTGAAATTTTTGTTTATCTTCACTCTAGAAAGAATAGAATTTATGATTCTTTCAATGTGAAGGTAAGAATCCCCAACAATAAAAGTAAAATAAACATTTTTTTGATGAATAATGTCTTTCCTATTACTTTAACATAAAAGTTACATATTAAAAAAAAAAGGGGTCGGGGGACATAAAAATCACCCTGCAAGATTTTCAGATGACACAAAGATAGACAAGGAAACTAGAAACTATTCATCAAAAAAATCATAAAGCCTTTAGGCTGCAAGAGCAGTGCCAACCAAAGGAGGATCTCTGTCATCAAAACCCCAGGTATCCCTAGGATTGAGAGGAGGGTCGGGAACTGACCATCCATCAGCAGCATCATCTTTTTCTTTCTCCTCCACCTGAGGTGAAGAAATAGCCAGAGCCAGGTGGAGGAAGGACCACTTGGAGGAAGGGCCACCACAAACAGTAGGAGCATCAAGAGGGGCAGACAAAATTAGACCTGGAGACCAACCAGAGGTGCGAAAAGGTAGAGAAGCTGAGTGGCACCACCATCCATCATTTCTACCCCTAAGAGAGTGGTGGCAGGGAGACCGCGACCACGGAGTGTGGGAGTAGCGAGCCAAAGAGCTGTGGCCATGATGATGACCCTTGGGCAGAGTACAATCCATAGAGATAGAATAAAGAGGTACCTAGGAAACCATACAAGGGTCCTTGACCCAATGATTGAGAAGCTCCTAAAGGTGGGCCACCTCTAGAGATAATTTATTGGCTTGTACTTGAATCTACATCATCACATTATTACATATACAAGATTTATTATACAAAGCAACATTTATATCAAGAAAGATGTGAGTGAAAAGAACAAAATTCCTGTCTTTCCATAAAGTGAACAAAATCTCCGTCTTAAAAGTATATGAAATCTAGGTAAACTTCTAAGGAAGTCTCGAAGAGTCTCCCAGAATATTCATATGCCAAGAGAAAGGCTCAGGCTGAAAAGGTTTAAAAAAATTAGGAATCTATAGCCAATACTGTTGAGCTCTCCTAAAGAACCAAAAAAGGTGCAAAAATGACTCAGGGTTCCCACAAAAGTGATACCGAGGGTTAGGAACACCTAGGTTTTTGAGCTGAGGGCCCAAAGGAAGACATTGGAAGAGAAAACACCAAGAAAAGAGAGCCATCTTAGGCTCAGTAATAGCTAACCAAATGGTCTAAAAATGAGAGCTCCAGTGGTAGGTAGAAGAGTGTAAATGCCATCTCTGGTTGAGAATGTCCACCATGGGCAAATGTGGAGATAACCATTTATAACCCATCTTTGGCTTGTAGTTGCTAAAGTGAGTGGTAGGGTACCATTTCCAGTCTTTTCACCAGGGTCGAACAGACTGAATACCCAACTTATGAGGAAAATGAACTAGAATGACAGAAACCAACAGATCAAAAGTCTGACGACCAGGATGAGCTAGATGGAACAGAGTCTGCATATCTTCCCATGAGCATAGGATCATAGTGGCCCTAGAAAAGAGGTCCTTAGGTGTTCTTATGCCACATTTAAAAATTGTAGAGCACTGGCACCTTGAGTCTTAGCCAGAGGAATACCCTGAATGGAGAACAACAGAGACCAGCAAAGGTCCTATTGATTCAAAGAAATCCCACTACGAAAGCCATCCCCATCCCAATGAAGCCAAGGTTTGATAGCTTCCCAGGCCTTCCATATGCTCTTATTCAAAAAAGTGCCTTGAATCTGCACAGGTTCCCTCATAATGAGAAGAGTTTGAAGACCAATCCCTTTCCAGATAGGCCTATGAACAAGATAGCCAGAAGAAATGTAGTTCCAGACAAGAATTTCCTAGGCTTCATCACCTGTGAGAGCATGGATAATCCACTTAGCACATAGAGAAAGCCCTTGTTTATGAGTGGAGAGCAGACCAAGACCACCAGACTCTCTGAGGAGAAAGAAGAAATCTCAAGCAACTCTATGGAACCCATGGCCCTCAACTCGCGAAGCCTAGAGTAAATCTCTGAGAAAGCATTCTAGCTTGAGGTAAGAGGCTTTAGAAGGAGCCCAACATGAAGAATAATAAACATGAGTAGCATCCAAAACCTTAGAACAAATCTGAAATTTCCCCACAAGAGAGATAGGTTTAGAAATACAATACTATAACTTCTCAATTTTAGCAACCACAAAATTTCATAAATCCATAGGGGAGCCTTGGAAAGAAAAGGGAATGCCCAGAAAGAAGAAAAATTCCCCATGCTGAACCCACTTCCAATCAAAATTATCCAGCCAAGGAGGCATTGGAAGAAAATATTGTTTGTAATAGCGAGTCTTATGTCATTGAATAGAAGACCCAGAGGCTTGACAAAAGGTATCCAAGCATTGCAAGGTGTTAGAGAATTTTCCTCATCCTCGAGGAGAGAAAGGAAGGAATCATCAACAAAGTGCCCATTAACAAGCTTGGAAGAAGAATCAGGAACAGAGATGCTACACACTAACACAGAGGAAATAGAGTTGGCAAGTAGATAAGCAAAGCCTTCAGCAACAAGCACATACAGCACAGAAGCTAGCAGACAACCCTAGAAAATGGACCTAAAAATCCCAGAGGTGTCAGACTGGGAGCCATGGATAGAGATACAAGCAGTGACATCACCAAAAAGAATTTCCATAGACTAGATAAAATTGGCACCAAAACCAATAGCTGGCAGCATAGCAAGAATGAAAGGCCATTCAATGTGATCATATGCTTTGGAAAAATCAATTTTGAGAAACAACATGCTTTGTTTGGACTGACGAGCCCATTCCATTCCTTCCCAGATAGTAATGATATTGTCAACGATATATCTGGACTTAATGAATCCTATTTTCTCTGGATCAACAATTAGAGGGAGGAGATGTATGATCTTAAGAGCTAAAGCCTTCACAATGATATTGTAAGAGACATTTAGCAAGGTGATGGGTCTCCAGTTATAGATATCTTCGGGATCACCATCTTTAGGTATGAATTTAATATTTCCTTTATTAATAATAGCACCCAGACTTTTATTATGATAGGCTTCAAGATACACTCTATGTAGGTCAGGACCTATATCATCGCATAAATTCTTTTAGAATTCACAGGGGAAGCCATCACACCTAGGAGACTTGTCATCATCCATATAAAAGACAACCTCCTTTACATCACTGATGGTGAGAAGTTTCTCACAGAAGGAATGCTGCTCGACCGCCAAATGGTTTGGAGTAACAACAATACACGCCTGGAGAGATTCTTCCCTAGCAGCTGAGTTTCCTTGTGAAGCAAACACTTTCTCATAGTGTTGAACAAAATCTTGAAGAATATCAAGAAGTTCTAAGAGAGTTTTGTTACCACGCTTAATTTTTTTAATCCCAAAGTTGGTATGTCAGGCTCTGAGAGCATGTAAAGAGTCTTTAGAAGCTTTTTTTCCCACCTCCAGCCAGTGGAGGTGAGCTTTCATTTGAGCTCCCTAAGAAGCATAGTTATCAGAAACTTGTTTCTCATGTCAAAGCTGCACAAGCTTAAGCTAAAGATTAGAATCAAAGGGATTCAATGGGACAACATCAGAGGCACTCTGAAGAGATTTTGTGTTAGATTCATAAGAATGTTTGCTGTACAGAGCTAACTAGCAGTCGTAGATGCAAATAAATCTAGTAGTATAGGTGATGGAATCATTCCACCAAGGGATCCACCCAAAGTGGTTCTGGGGTAGAGGCTCTAAATTCCAAACTCGTAGAATGTGAGCAACAATGGAAGCATGATTCAACATAGATGTGTTGAGAAAAAATTGAGTTCTAACAAGTCGTCGAGCATAAGATTGCCATGTAATGGAAAAAAAGATGGGATAGTGGTCTGACAAGGTCACATCTGGCAAGGGAATGAAAGGTAACTCCTGATCTTCAGAAAAGGAGAAAAAAGATTGAGCAGTTATCATTTCACGATCAAGCCTCTTAAATATGTGGTCAAAACTAGCTCTAAAATTAGACCAAGTGTACTAGACCCCACTCTACTGATGATAGTTAGCATTTGGATCAAAGAGGCCTAATTTATTGTACATATAGTACCATGATTTCCTTTCTCCAGCTATCCATCAAAAAGGAAAAAGCCCTTCCTTGTCAAATGCCAGCTCAACCATATTAAAGTACCCACACATCACCCAAGTTGCTGGAGGAAAATTATCTACCAACCAGCACCAAAGTTGAGATCTTTCCACAACATCATTGGGAGCATAAATATTAACTATTCCAAAGGAATGATTATTGGAAGACAACAGGATCCAAGTGATATGCTGCATTAAATCAGAACCATGCGCAATAATAGTAGATTGAAGGTGAGGGGATAGAATAGTAATGACACCGCCTTTACCATCTTCGTGTTGAGAGGAAAACATAATGCCATCTAGCCAAATGACACGAAAGGAAGAGGTGAGCAAAAAAATCAAAATTTTAACTTCCTGCATACACAAAACATCTAGACTATGAATTCTGCAATGAGTATCCTGAATTTAATACTTTCTGGAGAGGTCAGTCAGACCTTGAACATTCTAGGATACAAAATTCATGAAAAATATTTCATATCTTCCTCATCCTTAAGAGAGGAGAAACTATTCAAGAAGAAAGTTGGAATGGAACCAAAGCTGGTGGGTAAATCTCCAGAGGAGACATACTGCCTCTTTTCATCTGGGTCATCTGCACGCCCTTCAAAGTTGTGAGACCAATGCATATTCTATGAGAAAATAATTGAAGAAACAGCTTGCACAGTGCGCACCACCACTGGGGTGGTAGACCACACAACTTGAGATTTCCCCTATGAAGCAGGGTTTCCATTTGAGTAACAAGTGGTGGCCCTTCAGTGGTAGGTAATTTCTCTCCAGTTGGAGGAGCCGACAAAGGAGAAGAAGTGGAAGCGGCGGCTGCCTGCTTGGGAGCTGAAGAGGTTTTACCTTTTCACACAACCAAAGTCCATTATTCCTTCTTCCCAACCTTGGAAATTTTAGTAGGTGTTTCCTTTTTCTATGGCTTGACCCAAGGAACAGCCAAAGGGTAGTCCTTAATCTTATGCTCAGCCGACTAACACCTATAACAAGTGTTCGACAGGTTCAAATAAATCACCTTCTAAGAAAAGGTATGAGTACCTACCTGTATCTCAATAGAGTCTTTGAAGTCCTTGGATAGGTTGACCTCAATAAAAACCTTCTTTTGTGGATGAGCATTGAAAAATTTATCATGCTCCATGATAATGACTTTGCCAAGGGTTTTGGAAATAGACTCAATAAATGGCCAACATGGCAAGGGGAGACCTAGAAACTCAACCCAGACAGGAACCCTAAGTTTCTTGTCATCTAACATGGTGAAGTCTCAAGACCACCTTTGGAAAATTATCAAGGAGGACCAAACCATCCAAGGGCCATGATTGAAGACCACCTCCACTTGGGAAGGGTTAGCAAAATGAAATAGAAAAAACCATTAGTAGGGTTTTGAACACCTTCAAGGCAGACTCCATGAGGAGTATAGCTCTTGTTGACCCACTCATTGAGAATACTTTCAGGTGGAGTGCGACCCACAAAATACCCTATCAATGTATGTTTCTCTAACCAATCACAAGTAGCATCAAATTCATGCATGTTAAGCACAATATCAAGTTTACCTCATGGAAGACCTTCGGGATGAACTTGTGTAGTCACTTGTTCAGAGCAGGTGCCATGACTTTCTGAAGCATCAACTTGAGCATTAGCATCAACTAATGGGCCGAATTTGGTCAGAGCCATTATAAACTAACCCTAATGAAAAAATCCCACAGTAAATGCGGTGTGACATGTGGGAAACTCAGGCAAAAAGCTCATATAGAGAGTCATACACATGAAACCCTAGCAAATCCAAAAAAACAAAATAATATAAATAATATAAACAATTTTTTGAAGTGAACACCTTAGATAAATATGGAACTTAAAATCTATGGAAAGAGGTTTGGGTATATAATAGCTGAGAATTTTCTCCACTTTGCCTATCACAACATACCATAGAATTAAAGGTGAGGCTTGAATGGTAAAAGGAATACCTAAAAATATAATATATTTCTATGATTAATCCACTTCCAATCAATTTGGTAATGCCACAAATATTGGGCACCAAAGTAATTCTCATTCCATTCACTTCATTTTATCTTTAACTTTATTGTAGTCTTTGAAATGTTAATATTTATTTATTAAAATATTTCCAAAAGACAACATATTACAAACCTTAACATTTCCTTTCATTTATGTTACCTTTGTTTTGGTAAGATTAAATATAAGAGTACCAATTACACATGATTATTTGATCAATATTAAAAAATCTTTCTAAAATTATATTGTGAGGCTTACATTATTTCATACTTTAAAAAAAAGAACCCTTATTTTCTCAGTGAAATAAAATTGGATTATCATATGAATCCACCTAAGGATGAGCATGAAGAGTGGTATTTGGGGGAACATTCTTGTTATTTATTAAAAATAAGAATCTATTTATCTTGACTTGGGTAAAATTAATTATCTATCTTCTTTTAAACAAACTAAAAGAATCTCTTTGTAGCTCAACATCTATAAGCACAATAAGAGTATGAAAAAAAAAACCTACCACAATATTAGAACAATCATCAAGGCCTCCCAAATTTTCTAAAGGGAAAATAGGGGTATCTAATTCTCTCATAGCATCCACTTATCTTTAGGTTGACTTAGAATCTAGTTTGAAATACTTTCCTAGAGTTATTCTGTAGAAAGATTCAAGCTAGAATCATACACATTGTTGGGATTCTAGTTTTCATTAGACTCTCGATTAGCAAGAGTAACTATTAAAATATTCTTACAATGGTTCATCTTTCTCCCTTAAATAAAAAGAGAGTCCTCAAGAGTAGCTACACCTCTTGGAGCACCACAAGTAAGACTTATATAGAACTCTTTAATGAGCCACAAATTATAACCACTTGAGAGAAAGTACATCTTAACTTAATATATTTGCATATTTTAAACCTTGTTATCAAAAATAATCTCTTGATTACATGATTTTTATGATTACTATTCAACCCTCTAACGTTCAAAGATACAATACACATGAGGAAAATTAACTAACAAAATTTCTGGTGCTAAATTTCTATATGAAATACTCATTTTCTCAACACATGGGAAAGTATCCCCCTCCTTTCTTGGATCTATTCTAGACTTGAAAGTTTTTCTAGAACCCTCTATTTTGATAAAGCCACTTCTTTAGAATTTTTTCAATACCTAGTTTCCCTCTGACATGATCTTATTTGTTTATTATCCACTCCCACATTTAGATTTTTCTTTCTTCATTTTTCATATATATTTATGATAATCCCTCATCAATGTTAAGATTTGAAATCACCTCATTTTGAGAAAGGAGATAGCTAGCTCCAAAACCCAATAAGAGTAAATAGTCCTCTGTACCCAAACCATTGACTACATCATATTTCATTTTTTGTAAACTGATCTCTTTCAAATTATTTTTCATACTAAAAGACATTTCCTATTTATTTCCAATATCATTATTAAAAATGTATTTTTAACATTAAAAATCTTACTAGACCACCTAAGAATTGAATTTAAATTCATTTCAAGCAAGAAAATAATCTACCTAAAGTTTCTAAGAATATAATTTCAACTCCCCTTCTTCCAAACATTTTCCTTTAAATGAGTTTATTTTAATTTCTACTTCTCTCGGTCATTCTACTATTCTAAATAATATTTTCATGAACACCTTCTTGTTGATCACATTTTTGTTCTTCACTTACATTTTTTTTAATTTGTTTATCTACACCTAGTACTCTGTGTTAGCAATTTTATGTGCTACCTTCAAACCTAAGAGAAAACATAAGACCTTGATCATGAGATTTAAACCTAGACTACATATTCAACATTATCCACATATTGAAGACCATAAAATGCAACTCTACAAGGCATAAAAGCCTTCTTCACTTAGAGCTTCACTAGACTCAGGAGGGTGTTCCTATGATACAGGTCATCATACATAATAAACTCATCTTAAGAAGTGACTACAAACCTCTCAAAGTGGATAGTTCTCAGACTTATAGGTAATGGTTGTTTAAAATTCACAAACCTTATGCATAATCCTACTTGCATTAAGAACACTGAGAACAAAAATATCTTATTCCTATACTAAAAATAGGAAAGTAACATGATTTTCAGACATTGGGTATTTGGGTCCATTCAGGGTTTGCATAGGAAATGTCATCTTAATAGTCCCTTATCCATTCATAGAGTGAGTACATAAAAACCATTTTTGAAAATAACATAAACACAAGACCATTGATTTCCAAACCATTGTCGCATTAGAAAAATATGATCTCAAATAAATACACTGGTAACATTCTCACTTATCTTGAAATAAATATACATAGTCTTCAACATACAACTAAAATCTAGATTTAACACATTCCTTGAATGTGAGCCTCCAACTGAACAGTCATTACAGAAAATGTGCATTATTAGCTACTCAAACCCTTGATTATCCTTACTTGAAAGATAAATTACAATATGGTTTCTACACAATTATTATAAGTTGGTCTGTATATCATTATCCCTAAAGATTACAATCTATTGAAAAAAGAACTTTAAGGAAAACCAAATTAAACCCTAAGTTATCATGTGCAAAAATCCCTAGTCTTAGAACCCTTTTATTAATTGAAAAAAAATTCCTTTATAGTGCAGGAATTATTGAGATGAAACACCTGAGTACAAACCTGAACATGACCATGGTCAAGTTGGTCAAGTCACAATAATTACAAAATATTAAAAATTAAACTAAAGATTTGATCATGCGTGTACATTTTGATTTATGAAGTGAACCAAAGGGAGGAAATTCATGCCCCTTCAACAAAAAATAATGTCCCACGCCTCACAAACATGCAATAATTGTCCTTTGTAGTGTAGAAACAATGCTCAAGGTCACTTGGAACAATAAATGAGTGTGGAACAACTTCAGTGGTGTGTACAGAGACCAAGAAGATAGTAGAGATGGTGTTTCTAGAAGTAGAGGAGTCATTGGAGCACTTAAAACAATTAATACGCAGTCCTTTTCTTGCTAAAAACCCTTGTTGATTGTGAGTAGCCATGGAACAATTAAAGCCCTTGATAGATGTTACCCAGTTTCGATGCTAAAAACTTACACATAATCATCCCAGAAGCATATCAGTGAAATTCATGGATTGTGGAAATTTTTTATCATTAATAGAGGTTACCCAGTCTGGAAACTACCTACGCATTCCATTCTTAATTTATAGTCATTCTTATGTAATATATTCATCATTGCCAATTTTTTTGATGTTGTTACAGTGCTCACTGACTTGGTAAAAAAACCCTAAACTTAGTTGCACTTAAAAAAATGATGTTACATCTTTTTCTTCTCACAAAATTGCAACACTTACCTAACCTCTCTTTTTCCTTGTGAAGTTACAATAAACTTCCACGTGTCCAACACTAGCTTCAGTCATTTTCCTCCACTAAGTGTTTGGGCCCTAGAAGTATTTATTATTGGAAGTTGCTTTCATTCATAGTGGAGGAGTCAGAGTTAGTTTAGAAACAAATGAGAATACCGCCTTCATTGACTTCATAGTCGGGTAGTCGGGGGAACCCAAAATCACATACTTAATGTCATTTAGATTTGAAGTCTAAAAAATGAACCAACTACCTAGCACCACTTCATATTCAAGAAGTCAGGGGAACACTCAAACTCAAGAACTATTTTGATAATTATGGAAACTTCCCGACCTACCATCAATAAAGAAACTAAGGTAGACTTAAATTTAAAAAGAAATCGATCAGTAAAGTTAGGGAATTTACAAATTTCTTTTAAAATGATGAAGGGAGTTTGAAGGATTTTTTGAAATACCAAAAATGAAGGACTTGGAAACAAAACAAGGTACTAATTGCATAGTCGGGTAAGTTGGTAGAGTTAAAAATGGTTCTTAGAGGACAAGGATTAATTATTGAATTTCAAAAATCTAACTAACTTGACACTTAGGTTGAAAAAATAGAGAACCTTAGATTCATTATCAAAGTGGGCTACTCAAAATAGTTTTCAGTGGTGTCTTTTTTGTGCCTTAGTCAAATTTTACCATGTGCACTTCAAATTCCTTCAAAATTTGAAGGTGCCAGCAATGGCTCTATTTGAGGATGTATGTTCCTTGCAGTCATAGAAATAAATAAGATCTCTGATAGAGGAGATGAGATTATTTATCCATTGGGAAGAAGAGTCAAATATTATCTTTTCCCCTTATTTTTTGGTTTGAAAAACTCAAACTGAATTTGATGGCCCAAGGCCACCAAAATATTTTGGCCTCAGCTTACCTCTGTCATAGAAATAATTCTCATCTGATTGCACTGAAACCAATCGGAAACTATCATTGTCATATGTTGATCAAATATGTTGTCACTCATCAACTCATCATATACAACACTATCAACATTTTTATTATCAACACACATCATAGTGTGAGGCACATGATGCAAACCACTTTCAAGGATATCAAATGAAAATAATTCATACAAAGATCTTTCAGGTAACTACAAATTTAGATGTTGGCAAGTGCATTCATCTTCACACTTTAAATTCTCTTCATTATTTTTTACATCAGTATCATGCACATATGAAATACACGCATCATCATCCTCTAATGGTTCCTTAAATATTTGTACTTCTAAATCAAAAACACATTATGATTTTTCACCCTTTTCAACATCTCTATCAATAAAAAAAAAATTCCAAACCAAACTCATCCAAATCAAAAGATACACAGTCATACAAATCTATAATTGAAGCTACTTGACTTGGAGTACTATTGCATTGAAATTCATTAACACCCACTATCCATACTTGATAAAAATATGAATTCACATCAGCAAGTGCATATTTATACTCATCATTATGTCCATAGTCAATCTACAAGTTGTCTAGATCAGATGTTGGAGAAGAATCATAAAACCATGAGTCACACATATCATTTACAAATATATTATCATTTTCAAACTTCATACAAATAGATCATGAGTTCTCAACCATTTCTAGACTTGTGCAAACTTCTAATATTCTAGAGCCAACAACTCTAAAATCTTCTCACTAGTAAAAAAAACCATTATCATCATTCACACCTTCCTGTAGTTCTTCATTCTAATCGTCATCAAGGATGAAATAATTATCCATTCATGGATCAAGGCTCACAACATCCTCACTTTTATAACTTCAATATGAAAACATAGTGAACTCGTTGTCACATTCATAATCTAATGTAGGAACAAAACCCTCTATGTTCACATTTTCATGCATATTAGGACTATCATAACAAGAACTCATATTTGCACCATCATTTGTTTTGAATAGGCATAATAAATGAGAGGAGTTGAATTAATTATTCCTATGTACACTTTATAAAACTTTTACTTTGTCAGTAAACTCATTAACAATAGAAATATCAACTTTTGATCTATTGATTAACTATATTAAGCATTCATAATATATATGAACATGAAAGAACATAAAGGTTGACACAAAGAATGCCAATATTTATGTGGAAACCCAAATTGGGTAAAACTATAGAGAGGCTAATTATCATGAAATTAAACACCATTTAAGGTGAAACTGGATAAGGTAATTTTTACAAAGGTTCATTATTAGTTGTGATCACTATTGGTTGGTTCACTATTGGTCGGGCTAACTACCCTTACAAATGAATATGGATAACTTCCAATACAAATAGGCTTACTTCTAGAATAAATGAAAAAAGATTGAATCCAACACTGAGATCACTATTACCAACACTATACAATATATAACTAATATATCAATCTTCTATCGATTGCATCAATATTCATGATCACCAATACAAAGATCTCCTATAAATAGATTCACAATCACTTTGCATACAAGTATCGCAAAAGCCACACAAGAAAAATAAATCATCTCTCTTCTTATTTTTCTTGATGCCATCAACCATGTCAGCCAAAACAATTTGAAATAGGTTACACCAAGACATTCCTACAGTAGTAAGGAATGAAATGTGGAATTTATCTATCAATATAACATGCCTCATGTATAAAAACATGCTACACCATCTCCAAATCCTTTGGTTCTAACGAATATGAAGAAAACATTGCATAGTAGTTGTTGGGACTGAAACATGAAAGAACATGCTCCAAATAGGACCAAACCGAAGTAATTGATTCACCATATGTTTCACACAGAGTAGAACCACTACCAAAAAAGGATAAGGATAAATATTTAAGGCACATCCTTTAGTAAACAACTCTACTAATACACCAAGGATATTGATACACATAAACTGATATAATTAAAACATAAATATGCAGAGGATATGTTGACATCAATGAAAACCATTAATGAAAAAAAGATGAGTAGCATCAACTTAACATTCTAACAATCTCCCCCTTTGTCATTGATGACAATATTCATCAATAATAAAGAAAATAACTTCAAAATATATCAAAATCAAAGTTCTACGTTCTTCTCCAACTTTCTCCCCCTTTGAAAATAATGAAAAATGGTAAAAACTCCCCCTTTCTCTTCTCCCTTGAGAGGAAGCCTCCAAGCATTGATCCATAAAATATTAGACATGCAAAATATAGAACAAATACATCGACCCATGTATTTAGTGAACACTAGGAAGGGGCAGAACGCTCAGCTTCCCCCTGAGATGCTCAAAAGTATCCTTGCAAAAGTTTTTGTAAATATATTGAATATATGCTCCTTTGTAGGAACATAATCAAGCTTCATTTCACCTTCCAACACCTTCTTTCTTAAGAAGTGATATCAAATAGATATATGCTTCATTCTAAAATGTTGCATTGGATTCTTTTATATATTTATAACATTGTTATTTTCACACATAATCAAAATAAGCTCATCAAAAGTAACACCTATATCCTTCAAAGTCTGTTTCATCCATAACACCTGATTACAACATGAGGATGTTGCAATGTATTTGTATTCAATTGTTGATAATGTTACAAAATGTTGCTTATTTCTTGACCAGGCAACTAACCAAGAGATAATAAAGTAATCTCCACCACTAGCACTTCTTCAATTATCTACACATCCTACCCAATCTACATCTATATAAGTTTTCAGTGTGAAATATGATCCTTTTGGATACCATAAACCAAAATATTTTGTTCCTTTTAGATATCTAAAAATTCTCTTTACTTCCATAACATGTGAATCTTTCAGTTCTTTCTTAAACTTAGCTTCCAAACATACTATTTAAATGATATCTGGTATGGTAGCAATCAGATACAATAATCCACCAATCTTTGATCTATACTTTCTTGCATCTTATTTCAGTGACTCTTCCTCCTTATTCAACTTACAACCGATAACAAATGGAGCACATACCAGTTTAGAATTCTCCAACCAAAAATTCTTTAATAATTCCTTGACATACTTGGACTAGGAAATGAATATGCCTTCACTTATCTGATTTATTTGCAATCTAAGAAGTTAATTCAGCTCTCCAATCATGGATATATCAAACTCCTTCTGTATCTCCTCTACAAATATCTTGTACAAATTATCCTTACCTCAAAAAACAATAAAATCAACATGCAAAACAATAATGATGATCAGGGTTTTGAGCAGCCAAGTGTAACCCTAGGGCGGTTGGGTGTGGGGGAGTGATAAGGGATGAAATGATATCTTCATTTTGGTTGTGGCACTCCACATGGATAGCCACACTAAGCACTTATTCAAAGCCATTGAGGCCTATCATGGACTTTTGTTGGTTTTCCAACTTGAATGCAAAAAGGTCTAGGTGGAAGGGGACTCAAATAATATTATAAAGTGTATCAAAGGTAAGAACAAGCCCTCATGGAGAATTGAGACTTGGATTGACAAATCAAAAGAAATTATTTCTTCTTTTGAAAATTATCTTACATCCCATGCATATAATGAGGCCAACTTGATGGATGGCTAGTTTTACAACAAGGGATCCATGAGTAAGAAGATATTGAAGTGGCATAAACAAGACACTTTTGAAGCTGAGGTCATCATTTTATTATGTCTTGACAAGATGAATAACATGAGAAGTGATAGTTTATTTATGACAGAGTTCAAACTTGAAAATAAAGGTGGTAGTATGAGTAATAGGTAGGATACAATTTATAATGATATTTCCCATGTGGACAGATCAAGGGTTCGCAAAATTAGTAAATATTATTAGAATTCATAGAATTATAACACCAAGATCCACTGTAGCAAAAACCTTTCACAAAAGAAAATAATGGAGACACAACAAAGAATGATCTAAAAGATGAAATATTCATTCAGAGAGGGAATACAAAATACAAAGAGATCAAAACCTTATAAAGGTGATCAAAACCCTAAAATAAGAGAAATCTAGGTTACATGATAATAATTAATAAAATAAATAATTATTATATGTCTAAAGTTTAGCTTAAGTGAACTAGAGATAATAAGTGACTTAATAATTAAATAAAAATAATTTAATTAATAAGTGAAATATCTTATTACGCTAGCACCCCCCCCTTAAGATAAACATAGGGATAAGCTAAGAACCTAGAAACAACTACTGAAAGAAGGAAATGGGTCTAGGAAACATGGCCTAATTGGGTACCCAAGTATTGTAACACCCCAAAATTGGCATCTTGCAACTCTAACCAATTTTGTTGCATTTGTCATTCTTCTAAATCATCAAAGTCCTATTGTACTAGGAAATTCTGAGTTTTAACTGACTCTACTCGACCTGAGTGTCAAATACAGAAAATCCTAAATCTGTATCAATCATACATCACATTTAATTCCTAA
>MU225715.1:2105311-2123612 GCA_018584345.1 Thuja plicata | reverse complement strand
CAGGTCGAATCATGGAGGCAGGCAGGCTGAATAACTCATGTTCAGTTTTGTTTGTTCTTGATGAAGAATGACTATGTTGAAGTGTGTGGTTGATTTAGAAGGCCAAAATTAACTCATACAAGTATAAAAAATCTTTGATAAAGAGGAGAAAAGGAGAAAAACCAGTGGGAAAAACCCCTCTCAGAAAAGGGATGAAGCCTAGTGACGAACTGAAGAAGCCTCCAAACTAGAGGATGTCCCAGAAAATAGGAACATGATCAAGTAGATAAGATTGTAATCTGCATGAGTTCTCTCAAATGACACTACTTTAATAAGGATGGAAAACAAAGGAAAACATCAAAACTTGAAGCTACAGATGACAAAAACCACCAAAGTTTGAAGAGCTGATCAAAAGATGAACATGAACAACATCACTGAAGCATGAAGCTGCAAACATTGTCAAAGAATAACTACTAGAACCTTCACTATAATAGAATCTGATAAGATAGATAGGACTATAATCTGCATGAGTACCCTCAAATGCCACTACTCGAATCAAGATGACAAACATTGGAATTCGAAGATACAGATGGAAAAAAAAAAGTCTAAAGAGTTTATCAAAAGGTGGAAGATGCCTTCAAAATAGGATTGAAAAAAGTGTCCATATG
Source organism: Thuja plicata (assembly GCA_018584345.1). Taxonomy (NCBI): domain Eukaryota; kingdom Viridiplantae; phylum Streptophyta; class Pinopsida; order Cupressales; family Cupressaceae; genus Thuja; species Thuja plicata. The sequence continues at coordinate 2,122,965 of MU225715.1, read as the reverse complement.
GTAAATCATCCATCTCACCGAAATGCATAGGTACCCAGAAATAGCATCTGCCTAGTACATAGGAACAAATAATGAATATATAGCTCACTCCATTGAACCAAGGAAGAATTAGAACCAACAGGAGATACCCCCTTAATGTTGAGAAATCATAGGCATGACATGTACATTGAACCAAATTTCTGTGAACAATTGCATATCAAAGAAAGTACAAACACATATAAAGGATGGTGTCATGGATGATCAATCTCTTAAAACACATCATGAGACTACTGTCGTGGAAGGAAAACTCACTTGAAAAAGGTAGATCAACCCCCCCATGGCACTTTACGATGTAGTGTGAGTACAAATAGGCACAAAACATGCAAGATCCCAAGTATGCAAGAGATGAAACTTTATCTTTTTGCATTTGCAAAAAATAAATGCTACAAAAATAGATGTCTACAATTCTGATAAATGACATAAAACTATAGGAACATAAGTAACAACTAAAAAGGAGTCATCCCATGCAAGGAAAATGATCCAAAGACCTGAAACATCCAAGATATTCACCTAAATAAAATGTACTTAGAGAAGATTATAGAGATGAGACCCATACAATAAGAAGGAGAAGAGAACTGTATTACCAATGATGTGTAGAAGTCAGAAAATGAAGCCCAGATGAGTAAGATATGGCTCTTGGAGTGCAAATAGGAACCCTAAATTTGACTAGAAAAAATACTTGCAAGACGGAAAAATTAGAAAACCAAACTTAGAAAATAAGATCGGGCTCTACCCCATTTTTTTGATGATATCTCATTTAGTGACAAATGCCTGTTTTTGTTCAAGTTATGAGAAACAAATCAACACAAACCCTTGAAGGTAAAAAAATAGAGCCTGATGGCTCTATGGTGGCTCTCCGGGCGGTGGTGGCACGATAATGGGCGGTGTTGTTGGTGTCTAGGTGGTGTAAGCTGAGCGCGAAGCTCAATGAGCCAATCTTGTATCTCACTGAGTTGAGCATGGAGCTCAACTAGCTGAGCCCACAGCTTGGTGGGACAAGCGCACAGCTAGGCAAGCCGCTTGGTGGTGGCCATCAGGCAGTGTGCCCAAAATATTTTATTATTTTTATTTTTATTTTTTTTCCTTCCACCTCAATTGGTGTGCCCAGAATAGGGCCACATGCAAAAATATTTGCCTCAAAATGCTATTGTGTCCAAAATTGGATGTGCCTTATATGGAAATAGGGGGTTTGGGAGATTTTGAGAAAAACTGAGAGATCAGTTTTTGCCCAAAGTGCTCCAAAAAGTAGCTCCCCCCAGATTCACACAAAAAACTATGAAAATGTGAAACCCTCGACACTCCAAAAAATCTTCCAAAATCTCAAGAACGCGCTGCAACAACAAGGCTCTGATTAGAATTCATAAAATTCTATCACCAAGATCCACTGTAGCAAAAACCTGTCACAAAAGAAAAGAATGGAAACACAACAAAGAATGATCTGAAAGATGAAATATTCATTCAGAGAGGGAACAATAAAATACAAAGAGATCAAAACCTTATAAAGGTGATCAAAACCCTAAAAGGGGAGAAACCTAGGTTGCATGATAATAATTAATAAAAGAATTAATTATTATATGCCTAAGCTTAACTTAAGTGAACTAGAGATAAAATTTTACTTAATATTTTAACCAAAATGATTTAATTAATAAGTGGAATATCTTATTACTCTAACAAATATTCACATGGATTATAGGTTGTTTTGTGTTTCATTTTGAAGCTAATTATCTATGCTTTGGTTATGCATAAAATCTCTACAACTAATGAAATCAGGGTAGATCAAAGGTGGGTTGAGCCCATTAACTATGATATCCTCAATGGCTAGTATGGAATATTGTGAAAGAGGGTAGTCTTACTCCTTATTTGCAGTATCTCAATGGCTGGGACCCTAACATAAAAGAGAAGTTTGTGAGGGTTTGGAAGGACTAAAATGCAGTGTTTTTTGGTAGGAAGGTTTCAATAGATTAGGATGTAGTTGTAGAAGTTACTAGCTTGCCTATATATTGAATGAAAGTTTATAGAGATCATAAGTACTCAGGCCTTTCTATTCAAATATTTCCCAAAAACTAGGAGGAAAGGGAGAAGTTGGAGAATAGGGGAAAGATAAAAAAGCTATGAATCATCTAAAATCAACAAGATTTGGAGCCAAGTGCTAAAGGTACTCATAGAAGTTACATAACCCTTGATGGTCATTTCATTAGAACCTTTGGGCACAAAATTATTTTATTAAATCATATTCTTCATAATATTAGGGTCTCTATTCATTTTAACTTATGGTCTTCTCTTAAAATAAGTTTTAAAGATCATAGGAAGAACCCAAATAAAAAAACCCTATCCTTCATGGGGTCTATTAGTGTTAATATATGAATGATTGAAGTCCCTTCCTTTCCCTTGCAATACTATTTTAGTTTTTAAGGATGAAGATACTACCATTAGGGGTCATAAGAAGAGACTGAAGGTGAGAAAGATACAAACTATGGTGAAGAACATTTTGAGCCCTCTTTGGAAGCTAAAAATACTCCTAAATCCAAAGCTAAAATTGGAATTAAAGGGAGAGGTAAATATATGGATTATTAGGAGGAAGATTATGTCCCCTCTACAAAGATTAAGACAACCCAAAAGTATAATAAGAGGGTAGGTATCTCTAGGAAGGGTAAGGATAAGCACATTGGCATGTCCACTGTGAAAACTATAGGGAAAAATAATCTTTCCAAGTCGTCGCCTACTAGTGTTAATGTTGCGGCTAAAATGAAAAAGCTTGGGACTAGTAAAGATAGGGAGATAATTTTGGATGAAGGAAATGAGAAGGATTTTCATTTTGACATCCAAGTGTCCCGTACCCCATTTCTAACACGATTCATTCCCAATGGGTGGTCTCTCAAAGTGGGGATAGAGCTATGTCTTCTATGGAGCTTAGATCCAATTCCTATCTTTTCAAACCAGACCGTGTAGACTCCTATGATTTTTTTGTATGGCGAGAGAAACTAAAATTGATAACTTTTCCCTATTTAAATGGAATTTCCATGAAATTAAGAAACTGAATATAAAGTAGAGATCTCTCAAAAGAAAACTTGAAGTCTTCAAAAATTGACAATTGGAAATACTAAAGATAATACTACTAGGGATGCTTATGGGATAGGTTTTTCTATTGAGTAGAATATGTGGATGGAAAAGGAGAAGAATTATGCTTTTGAGTGTCTCAAAAAGACTGTGGATGCCCTCAAAATATTGTAAAATGATCATAAGATAAACATGCCTCAACTGGAGAATAAGGTTAATAGTGGAAAAGATCTTGTGCAAACTATTTTGAATTAGAACCATAAGAGAAGAAAGATCACAGTGGATTCAATGAACATTTTAGTGGAAAATTTTGAGAGGGTGAATCAAAAGAAGTAGATCATTCAACTAGACCTATACAAAGGTAAAGAAAACTCAAAACCCAATAAGAGCACCAGGGGCAACTTAAAAATTAAATTTGAGTTTCCCTTCAGAGTACAAGGACCTGAAAAGGGTTGTGCTAGAAATGACCAATATGAAGGTGGAGGTATCTAAGTTTCTCAAGCATATTTCTTAATTTGTTCCCTATTTTCCTTGTTTTTTTAATTGTTTGTTTGTTGTTTCTTCCTGTTTGTAGGCTTTTGGCTATCATTTTCTCTATTTTTCTTTTGGGTATCTTTTTAGTTTTGGGCATGTATTCCCTATGTACTTTTTATGGTGCACATTGCTATAAATATATATTCCTCTTTTGTTAAAGGGTTTTGGGTCTCTTCAAAACCTACTTTTACCATAATAAAAAATAATCAAGATCTTATCTGAATGTATCTTGTAATACAAGTTACTATTTTTAAACCCTTTCTAAACTTTTTTCCTCTCAAACATATATCTAATCTTCCATACAGTGCCTTCTTCAATCTACATAGAACATTTGGATTTTCTTTTGAACTATAACCTTCTGGTTGTTCAATGTACACTTCTTCCTTTAGTTCTTCATTCAAGAAAGCTGACTTGACATCCATTTGATAAACCTTGAAATCCTTACATGCTACAAATGCTAGAAATATCCTAATTTCCTCCATCCAAGAAACATGGGCATACATCTCATCAAAGACAATTCATTCAATCTAATTGTAACCCTTGCATACTATTATTTCCTTATACCTTACCATTATCATCCAACTTGTTTTGGTAAAACTATTTTGTACCAATTTCATGCTTATATATCAGTCTGGTCACTAGTTCCTAGGTCTAATTCTTCTCAATTTGATCAAGTTCTTCCTTCATTTCCTTAACCAAATTCTGGTCATTGCATGATTCCTCTACACATTTAGGTTGAACCTCTAAAACTAAACACAACAAAGCATGATATTGTGTTTCTCTACTTCTAGTGACAAATCCAAAATTTTTATTACCAATGAACTAATTCTTAGAATGATTTTTCTATACGTACCTTATTTTCTTTGTTGTAGATGATAGTTTCAGTTGATTTTATTCTTCTTATTTCTTATCCTCTTTTCTTGTGTCCTTTGTATTTGATTCATATTCAATATGTTTCTCAGGAGTCATTTAAAAATCCTCATCAACCTTCACATTCACACTTTCCACAATCTTCTAAATTCTTTTGTTGTAACATCGATACCCCTTTCTCTTAGTAGAATATCCTAAAAATATGTCTTCATCATCTCTATTGTCAAATTTGTCAAGATTATCTTCATCTTTTTGAATATAACATTTTCTTCCAAAGATTTTGAAATACTTAACTCTAGGTTCTCTTCCATGCCATAATTCATATGATATATTTCTATATATCTTCTAGCACAGAACCCTATTTAGTGTGTATATAATAGTATGAATTTCTTCTCTCTAGTAAATTTATGATAAACTTGGTTCCTTCAACATACTCCTTGCTATTTCCTGAATAGTCCATTTCATCCTTTACACTAAACCATTATTATGTGGTGTTATATTCATTGAAACTTGTCTCTTAATACTATTTTTCTAACAAAAACTTTCAAACACATCAAAAGTAAATTCTCCTCCTTTATTAGATCTCAAACATTTAGTCCTTCTACCATATTCATTTTCAACTCTACAATTGAATATCTTGAACTTCTCAAATTCCTTTGATTTATCTCTAAGAAATAAAAACCAATTCAACCTAGAATAATCATCAATAAATAGTATAAAGTACCTCTCACCTTGAAAACTTCTTGTTCTTGTAGGACCACAATGGTTGGTGTGCACTAAATCCAGTAAACCAGTAGATGAATAATCATTTACCTTGAATTATTATCTTCTTTTTTTCCCTTCTTGACATCCCTTGTAGATTACATTATCTAGAATTTATAATCTAGGTCTAACTCTTACTGAACATGATGAACTTATTCTTACCAAATTATCAAATTTGATGTGACACATCCTCTAGTGCCAAAGAAAACTATCATCGATCTGAGATAGAAAGAAAAATCCTTTTGAGGATCCTTCAAGTTAGTACATATTCATTCTTGTTCCTTTTCCAACTAAAATCACATCTGCAAATCCCTTTTGAATTTTACATCCTTCATTCTTGAAAACAACATCATATCCATTCTCACACATCTAACCAACACTTAAGAGATTGTGATATAAACCCTTCACAAAATAGCCATTATCAACATTATTCTTTCCATCAAAATTAATAGATCCTCTACCAACAATATAAGAATCCTTGTGATTGTTGGAAATTTTGAAGTTGTATATTTTGTCATTGATGTAAACATGTCAATAGGATTGATCAGAAGGTCTGATTGTTTGATACTAACTTATCTGTTGCAATTTTTCCACTGGAACAAGATATTTAGAGCTTCAATGAAGTTTGAATATTGGAGATAAGGAGTATCACACCTCATGGAATTTTGGTGAGGTTGTCTACTTAGTCCATGTCAAGTTATAGAGGTTGGTATGAAGATTTGAGTATGTTTTGAGGTCATAATTGGTAACTGGTAGACAGAGTTGACAATGGGATAGAAAGAGGTTCAGTGTGGATGATTAGTCTAGAATATATTTATGTGCATCAAGGAGTATGTTTGGGACATATTCAGGTGTTACCAATTCAAAGGATTTATACTTCAAAAATTCGTAAGGCATATTTTTTTTTCACAAAGGTTATGTACAGTGTTCTTGAGGTTTAGTTTAAAAGGTGTTGGAAAATCCAATGGCTAGGATGGATTTGAATATTTATTTAGTGTTCGTGATGCTGAAGGATGTTATTGAAGTATGTGCCTGATGATTTGGTGATCCACGTGGATTTTAATGAGAAGATTGGTAGACATTTTGGTCAAAAATAATATTATTATTATTTTCTTTTATTTTTGACCAACTTTGTTGGTAAATCATGTTGCGCAAGATCAAGGCATGAAATCAGGAAGAGTTATGATCTCAAGGTGGTTGTTATGGATCATGGCTATTGTTTGGAAATGGAAGAAGGATTTAAAATGTGATTTTTGGTGTGAAATTTAAAGTTGAAATCAAGGTTGCCTTTGACCTTTGTATTTGTCAAGGTTGAAGATATAAATATGATCTAGGGCTTGATATGGATGTTCAAATTGTGTGTGTGGATGTTAGAGATTGCTAGTATAGAAAAAGCCTAATTTAGTGGTGATTAGAAGTGGTTCAATAAAGGGTCTAATAGAGTTCCATATTGTGCTACATTGGAACTATATCAAATATATGGAACATGTCATTCTCATAGTTCACAAAAATCTCAAATCATTGTAGTCATCTTATGTAAGGTAGTGAACCTTCCTCACGGTTGTAGCGCGAGGCTTTTCATTTGAGAATCGATCTTTAGGAAGTGAGCTTGAGTGCATGTGTATTCCCCATTATTGTAATAGTTTTATACTTCTAACGAGGTATTTACTTATTATGGTTAATCATCCCCACCAATGTTTTTCCCCTAACAAGGTTTCCATGATAAAATATTTGTGTCAAGCACTGTGGATGTGTTTTTAATTTGTGGATGCTTCTATATTTCATGGCTAATTATTCAAATCAAATATTAGGATTTTATGCCTGAAATTTTTGAATTTTAATGGTTTTAAATTTTAATTATAGGAACAACTAATTCACCTCCCATCCCCCCTTGTAAGTTGTTCTCTGTCATATTATCAATAATTGGTATCAGAGTTGCGGTCCCTTGGAGAAATTTTAATAGCTTGAGGGACATCCAATATGGCACCCTATAGGAAGGACAGTCCTAGGTTTGAAGGCACAAATTACCCCACATGGAAAGGTTGGATGATTTCTCACCTTAGATGCATTTGATAAGAGTATTGAAAAATCACTAAGACAGCTTACACTCCTTCATATCTTTCGACTATTACTCTAAATGAGAAGAAGCAATTTGAGTACAACATCAAAGAAAAATAAGCATTACTAAGTGCCCTATCAGACATTGACTATATAAATGTGATGGATTTAGAGACTTCTCATCAAGTATGGACAAAGCTAGAAACCCTACATGAAGGTGATGCATGTGTTTAGCAATAAAAGTTGAAAATCTTGAAAGAAAGTATGATTCTATGAGAATGTCTGAGGATGAGAATATAAACTCTTGCATGAAAAAGGTAAATGAACTAGATTGTGGAATCAGATGTGTCAATTTTGCATTTTACGAAGGAGAAATTATTTTAAAGTTATTGAGAACCTTGCCCCCTTCTTACAACATAAAATTTTTTTCTATTGAAGAGATCAAAACTATTTCCATTGTGACTAGAGATACATTTGTCGGTAAGTTATTTGCTTTTGAAATGAGTGAGTTTGGTGACTCTATTCCCAAAGTTGAATCTTATTTCAAAGATACTATATCAAGAAGGGACATGCATAGATCAAATCAAGGTGAAGGGTATATAAGAATAATGTGGATATTTGAAAAGGAGATGAAATAAATTGAAGAAGAAGAGCAAGAGCTTCATGAATTAGAAGCACTGATTACAAAGAGACTACCAGAAGGATCTGGAAATTACAAAGAGAAAATGGCTCTTAAATTTTTTTCTTGTATAAAGATAGGACATTATGACTCTAGATGTCTGGAGAGTATTCCTAAGTACAAGTCTGATAAATCTAAGTTTGATAAAAAAAGTGTTATTATGTTATCGATGATGAAGGAGTCATGGATGTTGAATCTGATGGAATTGATAAAAGTGATGATGAAATTGTGTTTATTTCTATTAAAGAGGATGAATTTAAATCTAAGAATCCTATGCCTAGTAATTCTACTACTTGTGTTGTTGAATAAAAGGCCCTAGCTACACAAATTGTTAAGAAAGATGAAGGGGTAATTGATAGTGGTTGTTCTCACCATATGACTGGTGACATGAGTAAATTTGTTAGCTATGAGAAATGTTATGGTGGAATTGTAAGATTGGGAGATAAAATTTATGGTTTAATTATAGGAAGGTGATATATGGTAAGAATACTATTGAAGATGTGTTGTATGTATAAGGCTTGAAGCAAAATCTTCTCAATGTTGGTCAGATAATGGACAAAGGTTATGAACTACAATTCAAGGATGACTATTGCAAGATATCAGATAATTTCATAATGGAGATTGGATCAGGATCAAGGAAAAAAGGTAAAGTATTTAATCTAAACAATAATGGAGAAAGATATTTGATTACTTAGTTTAGTGAAATTAAGTTTAGTTATTTAAAAGGTAACTTAGATAAACAATATGGTGGTACAGTTCATGAAATGTAAGACTCCATCTAAGAATCAACTTCAGAGCATTTCAGTAAGATCAAGAAATAAAGAAGAAGAAAAATTTGATGCAGATATAGAAATAAAGGAAAAAGAGTTCGCAAATCATGATGATCCCAAGATTCACAGTCAGAAGAAATTTGACGACAAAAAATCTAGTGAAGGTTTAGAATCAAATGAAGGAAATTTGAAGACAAATCTTTAGAAGATCAGAATAAGAACTACAAAAGAGTAGATTTTCTTAATCTCTAAAATTGAGGCTAGGGATATGTGTAAATGTTTCATGGATGATTAGTGGGTCAGATCTATGGAGAAAGATATTATGAATGCAAATGACTACAAAGAAAATATCAAGATCAGATCACTAAACTCAAGAGGCATTGCTAATTCAGAGGAGGTTAGAGAGAAAGAGTGATCTTAGATTAGAGAAAGAAGAATGATCCAAATCCAATTAGGACAAATCTAAATCTTAATGCAAGAAGACAAAACTATGAAGAACTCAACAAGGAAGCTCAAAGCTCAAAACTTCAGAGGTAAGTTTTATACTTGTGATGAAGATGGACATAAAGGAGTGGATTGTAGAAAGATGAATCTTTGTTCTAATTGAAAAATGCATGATCATGATTCAAGTATATGTAGTTGCATGAGAAAGAAAACTAATATTGTCAATAGGAGAAAGGTTAGATGTTTTGCATGAAATAAATTTGGGCACATTTCTAGTCAATGCACTACAAAGAAGGAAGAAAATAATGGACAAGAGATTATTCTATGGTTCATATGCAACATATCTGAACTTACTACTGAAAATTACATAAACAAGGAGGTGAAAAAAGTGGTTTGTAAGGAGTAAACAAGAAAGTAAAAAATAATGATCAAAGCAAGGAGAAGAAAATGGATAGGAAAGACAAGCATGTTAATAGAGTACAGAAGGATGTGAAAGGAAAAGAAAATGTAAGAGAGGAAAAGGAAAAAAAAAAGCATAAGAGTATTTCAAGAAGAAAGAATAATAATGCTAGTAGAGAAAAATGAACCATTAGAAATTCCAAAGGAAAGACCAAAGGGCTTGCCCCTCCTAATCAAAACTAAAAGATGCATGTAATTGCATCAATCCAGTGAACTCAAAGTATTATCTTTTACATTGGATTGATGTGATGAAGCGTATACTAAGGGGGAGCAGTAGTAGTCAGTTAATTTGGTTATTGGTCTAAAGGAGAGAAGAAGATGAATTCAGAGAGAAAGGTGGTTATACCTTTGTCATTGATGTTAAAGGGAGAGAGGAGCATGCGAAAAACAAGATATATACTTACGTATAAGAAAGAGATTTCTTTAAGGATATGAATGTAGTGGATGGTGATAAAAGCATGTAATTACAATGGATCCGTGGAAATTATTTTCCCATGGGGAGTAGAGATAGAGATATCTTGAAGGAAGATGAGTTAGAGACACTCTGAAAGATAATTGTGGATATTGTTGGTAGTACTTTTGATTATGTTTCTAGGAGGGAGATTGTAGGTTTTTTATTACATTACTTATTTTTTACATCATATGTTTCCATGAATGCTAAAGGGGGAGATTATTGGCAAGTTGGAAGTTGGATGTGTTGTCATTGATGTCAACATATCAGTAAGATTGTTTAGAAGGTCTAATTGTTTGATGCTAACTTATTTGTTGCATTTTTTCCAGTGGAACATGATGTTTAGAGGTCTTGTGAGGTTCGTATATTGTAGATAAGGATTGGAGAACCTCATGGAATGTTGGTGATGTTGTATACTTAGTCCATGTCAAGTTGCAGAGGGTGACATAAATATTTGAGTATGTTTTGAGGTTAGAGTTGGTAGCTAGTAGATAGTATGGTAGACAGAGTTGACAGTGAGATAGAAAGAGGTTTGGTGTGCATGATCAGTATAGAATCTCTTAGTGTGCATCAAGGAGTATATTTGGGACATACTCAAGTGTTCCAAATTCAAAGGGTTTATACTTCAAAACTCCCTAAGGTATGTTTTTATTTCCACAAAGGTTCTATACATTGTTCTTGAACCTATGTTTTAAAAGGTGCTAGAAAATCCAATAGCTAGGATGGATATAAATGTTTATGTGCTATTCATGATGTTGTAGGATCTTCTTGATGATTTTTCAGTCCACATGGATTGGAATGATCAGATTTGTGGCTTTTTTGGTCAACAATAATATTCTTATTATTTCTTTTGTTCTTTGAGTGATTTGGTTGGTAAATTGTGTTGCTCAAGATCAGAGCATGAAATCTAGAACAATTATGATCTTGAGGTGGTTTTCATGGATTGTGACTATTTTTTGGTGGTAGAAGGAGTTAAATCAAGATTTTTGACACATGATTTCAAGTTGAAATCAAGGTGGTGACTGACCTTATTATTTTTAAATGTTTATGATATAAATTTGATCTAGGGTTTGATGCAGATGTGCAGATTGTGTGTGTGGATGTTAGATATTACTAGTAGAGAAAAAACATGATTCGGTAGAGATTATAAGTGGTTGAATAGAGTTATGCATTGTGCTACATTGGAAATTTATCAAACATATGGTAGATGTCATTCTCACAGTTCAAAAAAATCATATTTCATTGTAGAGATCTTATGCCAGGCAATGAACCATTCTAATAGTTGTAGCCCGAGGATTTTCATTTGATTGATGAGCTCTAGGCACTGAGCCTTAATAAATGTGCATTTCTCATTATTTTAATAGATTTATACTATTGGATGATATCAGTTTTGGTTACTGATCATGCTTTTGATATTCATGTTTTGTCACTGATGTCAACATATATTTCTATGAAGAAGACAGACTGGCTACGTAACTGGATGGAGTGTATGGACACTGTATGGATGATTCAGAATGATCGAAATTGGAATTATGTAGAAGGATGTGTGCTGAACTTATTCCTAAGGTCACTTGACTTTATGTTACCTACTATGGATGCTATAGTTGATTTAGTAAAGAGTGGTTTTCTGGACTGTAACTGTGATTTTGGATAGAGCAGGTCTCTATGTTTCGGGTATATCTTTCTGGAGAAGATATTTTAGAACTTGCAAGCTTACTGATGGACAACCGACATATGATAGAGTAATATGTTGAGTTTGATTGTTTATTGGATACTGATGATGTCAGTTGTGGCATGTATTCTGGAGAAGACCTATTCCTTGGTCGACTTCAGACATGTAGCATGTGAAATTAATTGTGAGCATGAATTGTAGATCTGGAAGTACATGTAATGAATTGTAAATATTGTATACTTGTTATAAGATACCATGTGTATCTTAGAAAGGGGATATGTAAATATTTGTATGATGGAAAGCCTTAATTGGCTGACCTAGTTGATTATGTATTAGGAAATCTTAACTAGCCGACCTAATGAATAATTGTAAGAGGGTATATATGAAAGATAAATTCTTGTGAAGAAGTGTGACAGAGAAAAGGAAGAGAAGTGTGGAAGCTATGAAGCTTGTTGACTGTTGGGTACAAAGAAGAGTTTATACATCATTGGAACTAACCAAGCAAAGACAGTTGCTATCAGATAGTTCGCTAGAATGTGTATTTGATTTATACACTTGATTCAGATTGTGAATCCTTGAGGGTGGCTTTGACCTTTTTTGGGAAGTGTGCCTTGGAAGTGAGCCTACTATTTTCCTTGAATCCTAATAGGGTCTATCTCCTAATAGGGACTATGAACTGTAATGTTGTAGCAAGCTCATAACAAGGATAATATATTTTAACAGGGATACTATACTCTCAGTACATTATTTATGGGTGTTAATTCCCACCGGGGTTTTACCTTTAATAGGGATTCCTTGACAAAAACTATTGTGTTATCATGTTGGCTATTACTATGTTATCATTTACATTTGCAGATTTACTTTATAAAGTATAAATTTTAATAATCTATATTACAACTCATTCACCCCCCTCTCAGTTATCTTGTGGACTATTATTCCTAATAATTGATATCAGAGCTATTTTTCCTCAGAGAGAAAGTTTAACATCTTGAGGTGATCTTGAAGATGACTTACTATAGGAAGGATAGTCCAAAGTTTGACTATAAAAACTTTGATAGTTGGTAGAACAAGATGAGAACATATTTTCTATGTATGGGAATTGACTACTGGATGATAACAAAGAAGAAGGAAATGATAATGACTAAGGATTAATTAGAGAATGCTAGTGAAGATCGAAAGAAGCTATTCTCATGCAATATGGTTGCAAGGGAATATTTAATCAATGCATTATCAGTAGGATAATTTACTGAAGTAAAGGAATTGGAATTTGCACATGAAATCTAGTCAAGAGTGGAAGCACAATATGTTGGAGACAAATTTATAAAGAAAGCAAAGTTACAGAACTGGAAGACAAAGATGGAATCACTGAAGATGAGAGAAGATGAGAGCATCTGAGCATATGCATAGAGAATTACTAAGGCAATTTTTGGTATTAGGAACTCTAGAGGAACTTACAGTGAGGAAGAAGTTATTGCAAAGATACTTAGATCTTTGACACCTACATATAGAACTAAGGTTTAGGCTATAGAGGAGATCATACCTTTGACACCAAACTTCACCAGATAGATGTTGATTGGCAAGCTAACTACATTTGAAGCCATAGAATTGGGAGACACTTTACCTAAGGTTGATTCATCATTCAAAGTAACCATGCACAAAAGTAAAAGAATCTTACCTAGAAGTGCAAGCACAAGCAGTAATGATTTAAGAGAGGAACTTGGATCCTATGCTAACAAATGGGAACAGATACAGTAAGAAGAAAGAAAGATAGATGAAATTGTTGCACTGATTTCCAGAAGAGAAAAGAGAGGTAAGGGTAAGTTTGAGGGAAAATTACCTTTGAAATGTTTTTCATTTAATAAAATTTATCATTTTGCATCTAGATTTCCTACAAGAATTCCAAAACACAAACCTAAGATTTTCAAGTCTAAGTTATCAAAGGATAAGGAATGTTATTATGCTAGTGAAGGTATATCTGATGATGAGGATGGTGATTATGATGAAATTGGATTTATTGCTGTTAAGGATGATGAACCTATGCATGAAGAAAAAACATTAGTATCCTGAGTTGAAAAGAAATCTAAATGGGTCATAGGTAGTGGTTGTTCACATCATATGACTGGAGATAAAAATAAGTTTGTGAGTTTGAGAAGACATGATGGTGGTGTTGTTAGATTTGGTGAGAATACTCCTAAACTTATTATTGGAATTGGATCTATTTCCTTGGATGGAAAGACTAACACTGACAATGGATTACTTATTGATGAACTTAAGCACAATTTGTTGAGTGTTGGCCAACTAGTGCACAAGGGTACTTATAACCTGAACTTCATAAATGAAAAATGTTCTATCAAGAGAAAAACAACAGACTTGATAGCATCTAGTACTAAATCCATAGGTAATGTATTTGAATTGAACACATCTGAAGCTTCTTGTTTTGTTGCAAAGTTTGATGATAGTTAGTTATGGCACATAAGATTTTGTCATGTTAATTTTGATAACATTGTGAAGGCAAGTATGACAAAAGAAGTAAGAGATCTACCTAGAATTATAAATCCATCTAACACTATGTGTAGAGAATGTGTTATGGGGAAACAAACTAGAAGCACTTTCAAGAGAAAAGCTTATTCAGCAAAAGGGAAGTTGGATCTGGTGTGCACAGATCTATGTGGTCCTACAAGAACAAGATCATACTATGGTGAAAGTTATTTTATAATATTTTTTTTATGACTTTTCTAGAATGATTTGGGTTACATATTTGAGAGATAAATCTGAAGCATTCGACAAGTTCAATTTATTCAAAGAAAAAGTTGAGAATGAATCTGGTTTAAAGATGAAATGTTTGAGATCAAACAGAGGAGGAGAGTTTACATTAGAAGTGTTTAATACACACTATGAAGAAAATGGAATACATAAATAGACTTCAGCTCCTAGAACTCCACAACAGAATGGGATAGCAGAGTGAAGAAACATAACCATATTAGATGTTGCAAGGACTATGTTGCTAGAAGGAAATGTATCACATGTTCATTAGAGAGAAGTAGTTGGCACTACTGTGTACACATTAAACAGAATTTAGATCAGAGAAGGTACAAATAAAACACCTTATGAATTATGGTTTGATCATGCACCTAATGTGAAATATTTTAGAATATTTGGTAGTAAATGTTATATCAAAGGAGATTATGAGATAGGAAAGTTTGATGCTAGAAGTGATGAAGGAATATTTCTTGGTTATTCCACTAATATTAAATCATATAAATGTTTCAATCTGAGACTGAGGAAACTAATTGAAAGCACCAATGTAAGGATAGATGAAATATTTCAAATTCAGGAAAGAATGTATGATTGTGGTCAGATAACAGAATCAAGAGAAGTTGTTGCTGAACCTAAAGGACCCTTGATGATCGGGAATGAGATTGAAGAAGAAGAATAGGCCAAATCTATTGAGACATTAAAGACACCAAGGTATGTCAAGAAAAACCACCCCAAAGACCAAATTATTGGTGATGCAAACAAAGGCATGATGACTAGATCTAAAGTTAGAGATGAGATCTGTTTGATTTCTCAATTTGAACCAAAGACTACTAATGAAGCATGTAAAGATGAATCTTGGACTAAATCCATGGAAGAAGAACTAGAACAGATAAAGAAGAACAATACTTGGGAATTGGATCCAAGAATTGAGAATAAAAATGTGATTGGAACTAAGTGGGTTTTCAGAAACAAAATGGATGAGGAAGGCATAGTGGTAAGAAACAAGGCTAGACTGGTATGTAAAGGCTACTCACAACAAGAAGGCATAGACTATGAAGAAATATTTGCACTCGGCTCTAGATTGGAAGTTGTGAGACTATTCCTTGCTTTTGCTACACAAAAAGACATCAAAGTGTATCAAATGGATGTGAAATCAGAATTCTTGAATGGTGATCTAGAAGAAGAAGAAGTTACATTGAGAAAACTGATGGTTTTCCTTTGGAAGATGATGAAAACATGGTTTGCAGACTGAAGAAGGCATTGTATGGACTGAAACAAGCACCAAGGGCATGGTATGCAAGACTAGATAAACATCTACTTCATCTTGGTTTCATAAAAGGTAACGTAAATAGTAATTTATATTTAAGAACTGATGAAGATGAAATCTTAATTATAGAAGTTTTTGTTGATGATATCATTTTTGGAGGAAATGATAAAATGAGTAAGAAGTTTGATAAAGAAATGGAGAATGAGTTTGAAATTTCAATGATTGGTGAGATGAAATTTTTTCTCGGTTTGCAAATTAATCAGAGTAAGAATGGCATATTTATATATCAGACCAAATATATTAGCTCACAGGAATAGATAGCAGATATATTTACTAAACCTTTTCCAAAAGATGATTTTGAATATCTCAGAGGCATGCTTGGGATGATGGCCCCTCCCAGTGAAAAATAAATGATGCAGATGTGCATCATTCCATTGGATCTCAGAGCTATATCATTCTCTAGACTTGATGTATGGATCTACACCTTAGGGGGAGTGATCGCAGGAGAATACTATGGAGTACATTTGGGTGATCTTGCACCTAGCTGATTAGACATAAAGATTTGAAAAAGATACATCTTATGGAAGAATACAGATGAATTATGGAACCCTTTTCCATTGCTACCAAAGGGGGAAGAAAGCTATGTGAAAATCCCTACTATTTTGGGGAGATTTGTGCTGAGGATATTGAGAAGATTGTATTGAGAATGAGTACTTTTGGGTTGATACATATGGATTTTCCCATATGTTTCCATCAATGCCAAAGGGGGAGATTGTTGGATGATATCAGTTTTGGTTACTGATCATACTGTTGATATTCATTTTTTTTCACAGATGTCAACATATAGTTCTATGAAGAAGATAGACTAGCTATGTAACTGGATAGAGTGTACAAACATTGTACGGATGATTCAAAATGATCAAAGTTGGAATTAAATAGAAGGAAGTGTCCTGACCTTATTCCTAAGGTCTCTTGACTTTATGTTACCTACTGTGGATGTTACAATTGATTTAGTAAAGACTCATTTTATGGACTATAACTATGATTATGGAAAGAGAAGGTCTCTCTGTTTCAGGTATATCTTTCTGGAAAAGATATTTTACAACTTGCGAGCTTACTAATGGATAACTAACATATGATAGAGTAATGGGTTGAGTTAGATTGTTGATTGGAAACTGATGACATCAGCTATGGCATGTATTCTGGAGAAGACCTATTCCCTGGCCGACTTCAGACATGTAGCATGTGAAATTAATTGTGAGCATGAATTGCAGATCTGGAAGTATATGTAATGAATTGTAAATGTTGTATACTTGTTATAAGATACCATTTTTATCTTAGCAAGGGGCTATGTAATTATTTGTATGATGGAAAGCCTTAATTGGCCGACCTACTTAATTATGTATTAGGAAAGCTTAACTGGCTGACCTAATGAATTATTGTAAGACGGTATATATGAAAGATAAATTCTTGTGAAGAAGTGTGACAGAGAAAAGAAAGAGAAGTGTAGAAGCTGTGAAGCTTGTTGACTGCTGGATACAAAGAAAATTTGATACATCATTGGAATTGACCAAGAAAAGACAATTTCTATCAGACAATTCGCTAGAATGTATATTTTCTTTATACACTTGATTCAGATTGTGAATCCTTGAGGGTGGCTTTAACCTTCTTTGGGAAGTGTGCCTTGGTAGTGGGCCTACTATTTTCCTTGACTCCTAACAGGGTCTGTCTCCTAACAGGGACTATGTACTGTAATGTTGTAACAAGCTCCTAACAGGGCTAATATCTTTTAACAGGGATACTATACTCTCAGTACATTATTTGTGGGTGTTAAT
>MU225715.1:2068987-2105172 GCA_018584345.1 Thuja plicata | reverse complement strand
AACTGATTCACCCCCCCCCCCTCTCAGTTGTCTTGTGGGCTATTATTCCTAACATATACTTCTACCAAGGTATTTACTTATTGTGGGTAATCATCCCCACCATATATTTTCCCCTAATAGGGTTTCCATGATAAAATTAGTGTGTCAAGAATAGGGGATATACTTCTTATTTTTTTATGCTTCTATGTTTCATGGTTAATTAATCAAATCAGGTCTTAGGAGTTTATGCTTGAAAATTTTGAAGGCTAAGGGTTTTTAAGTTGAATTCTAGGAACAACTAATTCACCCTCCCCCCCTCTTAGTTGTTCTTTTCCATATTATCAATATGATAACCATCATATTTTGTAAGTGACACAAATTTACTCTTGTCTCTAGTTATGTGATGAGAATAACCACTATCAATCATCCATTTATTTTTGTTTCTTCCAACATACAAAGAAGTCTCAAAATAATCATCAAATCCAACACAAATGTTAGAGATATCAATTTATTGTTTCTTATCTTCTTTAGCATAAAAAAAATGGTCTCCCACTTTTGACTATCGTCTAAAATACTAGCCTCTTCATTCACATGATAAGCCTTCTTATTGAACCTTTTAAACTTCTATTTAGGACCCTTCTCTAGATATCTAGTAGAAAAATTACCAATATTACCACATCTAAAACATTTCAAGGGTGACATACCTTTATACTTTCAAATTCCTTTCTACAGTCTTCTTACAAAGTTTTCTTCAAACCCTTCTTCGTCATCATAACTGTCAAGGTATTCTTCTAATTTAGTTGCTTGGAATGTCATATCATATATTCTCTTCTCTCTTCTAAAATTCCTTAGTTATAGTATGGTCAAAGTGAAAAAACAATTTCTCTTTAGTAAACTTATTTGGATCATACACCTCCTCTATAGCTGAGATCTTATCATTGTAGTTGTCTAGTAATGTCATCAATATATTTTCCATGAAATATTCATCTGTAATAGTATTTCCTTAGTTTTTAACTACATTAATTACTCTCTAAAAGTAACTCCTAATGTCTTCACCTTCTTCCATTCTCAAATTCTCATAGTGAGATTTTGCTATTAGCTTCTTAGATAACTTAACCGTATTATTACCTTCACAGATCTCTTTCAATTTTTCCCAAACTTCATAAGGAACCTTCAAATACATATCCTTAGCTAATTAATTCTTTGATAAAGTACTAGTGATATCATACCTTACTTTTTCATTCTCCTTATACACTGTGATTTCATCTGGAGTCTTAAGACCATTTTGATGGAACACATACTTTGTCTCTACATGATTTTGGGTATTGTAACCAACTAAAATCAAGTATCCTTTCATATGATCTTTCCATGTATTATATGATCCATCAAACATAGGAATGCTCAGCTTGTGCACAATCAAATCTACCTCAAGTGGTTAAGCTCTATACAAAGGAACCAAGCTTTGATACCAATTGTTGAACAGACCAAATAATTGAGAGGGAGGTGAATCATTTATTCATACACACTTTATAAAACTTTTACTTTGTCGGTAAAATCATAAAAAATAGAAATATCAACTTATGATCTATTAGTTAACCACATTAAGCATTCATAATAGATATGAACATAAAAGAATAGAAACACTGACAAAAAGAAAACCAAGATTTATGCGGAAACCCAAATTGGGAAAAACTATAGAGAAGCTAATTCTCATGAAATTAAACATTAGTTAAGGTAACACCAATTAAGGTGAATTTTTACAAAGGGTCATTGTCAGTTTTACAGTGCAGGTTGGATCACTACTGGTCAGGATAACTACCCTTATGAATGAATATGGCTAACTAGAAATACAAATAGGTTAACTACTAGAATATATGAAAAGAGATTGAATCCACCACTCAGATCACTATTACCAACACTATGAAATACAAAAAGACTATATCAGTCTGCTACCGATTGCATCGATACGCACGATCTCCAATATATAGATCTCCTATAAATTATTATTATTATGGTAGAGAAAAATTAAGAAGGGGGGTGAGCTAGTTGTTCCCAAAAATTTAAAATTTAAATCCTTAGTTCTTAAAACCCTTCGAACATAAATACCCTAAATCCTGATCTAATTACTTGGAATGAAAATATGAATGCATACAGAAATAAAAATACATCCACACACTTGACACAAGATTTTTATTGTGGAAACCCTATTAGGGGAAAACCACGATGGGGATGATTATATATAATAATTAAACAAATTTTTAGAGGTATAAACTCATTACAGTATATGGGAATGTGAATCATTCAGGCTCATTTCCTAGAGCTCATTTCTCAAATAAAAATCTTTGAGCTATGACCCTGGGGAAGGCTCAATGCCTTACAATCTAATTACTACAATGATCAATATTTTTGTGAATTGTGTAAATGAAATTTTCCTTATGTTTGATACAATTCCAATATAGTATAATGTAAACATATATAGAATCCCTTGTTGAAACACTTTAGATCACCACTAAATTAGGCTCTTCATTTTCATCCATGATCCACACCTTGAATTTTCCCTAATTCATCATCTTATACCAAGAACTAGGTCGACAAAACCTAATTCATCATCTCTTCAAATCAATACACAATATATCTTTATTCAAATCCATCTTTGACTTTCAAATCATAGCTATGACCTATATCAACTACCTCAAGATCATAACATTCCCACATTTCATGATTTACCACTTGCACAATACGATTTACCAACTAAGTCGGTCAAGAACATTAATAATAATTAAAATATTATTATTGAGAAAAAAATCCACCAATATGATCCTTTTGATCCATGTGTATCACCAAATCATTAGGAACATACTTCAAGCACATCCTATAGAATCATTATAAACACTCAAATATTCAAATCCATCACAACCATTGGATTTGCCAGCTATTTTTCACCGAACCTAAAGAACACATTCAAAAAGTCTCTAAGATAATAAGATTATGCCTTGCGGAACTTTGAAGTGCAAACCCTCCAAGTTGAAGGTACCTGAGTATGTCCCTAACACAATCCTAGGTTTTCTCCATGAAATTATAACTTGATTGTGCACACCGAACCTCTTTCTATCATCATGTAAACATTGTCTGTCACCTAGTCTTCCAGTAGCCAATCCTGACCTTGAATAATGTCAAAATCTTCATGATATCCTCTGAAACATGGAGTGAACTTATTAATTTCCTTCTTCAACAATCTCCCATATTCCTAACTTCGTATCTATAATATCTTATTCTCACTGGACCTTTGAAAATATTTTTCCACTGGCTAAGTTGCAATAGTTAATTTAGCAATAATCAAATGGATCTTCTAATAAATTCATCTAGTTCCTCTGATTCCTTTGATATGTTGACATAAATAAAAACACATACAAAATTCCAATATGATAACAATCTGCCCCTTTGGCATTGATGGCAACATGTGATGTGAAAAATAAGTGATGCAATCATAAAAAAAAATCTCACTCCTAGAAATATTATCAATAGTACTACAAGAAATATCCATAATTATCTTTCATAGTCTCTCTAACACTTCTTGTCTTTGTTTCTTCTCACCCTGGGAACATGCTCTCCTTTGTTCGAATCATATTACATACTCTTCTCTCCATTATTTTCTCCCCCTTAGATACACACCATACATCTTATCTAACTTCTTTCTTATGTGCAAGTATACATAAAATTACATCTCTCATCTAATATATTTCCTTATTATCTTCTACTATGATATCTCCTCCAATATTTTATTTGTTTTCTTTCACATCTAATTCTCATATTTTGTTCTTTTCTTTGTCACTTTCTCTTCATACCTGATATTTTTTCACATCTTTTTCTCTCCTCTTTTGACATCAATGACAAAGGTGTTATCTTGTTCTTATAAAAAAAAATCATATCAATGTTTTCTTCCTTTTTCTTCTCTATTTATGCTTCTTTTTCAAGCTCATCTTACTCTCTTGTACACACATCTCAGATCCACTAAACATATTCAACTATTTTTCAATCACTAACAACTCATCCTTCTGATTTTTGTTGCTACATGTAATTTTCTTCAAGCACTTTATTAAAGATCTTATCAATCTCTTCACCATACATACTACTCCCACTGAGTAGCAGGCTTCATACACCAATCCAACTTGAATGATATCTACATCAATGCTTCTAGATTGATGCATTCTTCTACATCTCAGTTTTGATTTGAAGTAGCAAGTCCTCTTGACTTGCCTTTTGGATTCATAGAAGTAGATCCCTTTTCTATAGTAGTTTTTTCTTATTTTTGCTCTCCTCCTCTTATAATTTTGTTCCTTTTCCTCTTCCACTTTTCCTTTCCCTTTCACATTCCTCTAATCATGTTTGTCTTTCTTGTTCTCTTTTCTCTTCTTACTCTAAACATTCTTCTGCATATTCCTATTTTCTCCCTTAGTTTCATCTTTATTCACCTTTTTTCCTTTATAATTCCTAGTATTAATTTCAAATAAGTTTCAAATGATTTGTAGAATAATATTTTGTCCATTCTTTTCTTTCTTGTTCAGAGTGCATTAACAAGAAATGTGACCAAATTTATCGTATGCAAAGCATCTGACATTACCTTTGTTAAAAATATAAATCTTCCCCGTCATACTTCTGCATATACTTGGATAATGATCATCCCTTTTGCAATTAAAGAATAGACATCATTTTCTATAATAAACCTCTATGTGTCCAATCTCATTACAAAAAACATTTTTACCTCTAAACCTTTGATCTTCAGACTCATTTTCCAAGTTCTTCCTCTTCATCCTATTCATTTTTTTCTTCTCTGATTTAGACTTGTTTTGGTTGGATTTGGAGCTTTCTCCTTTTTCTAATCCCATACCATTGTTGTCTATTGACCTTTTCTAAAATAGAAGTGCTTCAAGCTTGGGTGAAAATACCTTGAGCTACTCCTTATACTCATTTACAACTCTATGCTCTTCTTCCATGGCTCTAAACCATTGATCATCCATGAAAACTTTTCATACTTCTCTTCCTTCAATATCATAAATCAAAAAAATATGATCTTCCAAAATTATCCTTTTGTTCTTCTGATGCTTTGTCTTGGAATTTCCTTCAATTGATTCCAGAATTCCATGGTTCGCAAATTGTGTGTCATCATGATTTTTATGATCATTAATCTTACCATGACTTGTAGATTATTATTCCTTCATTTCTTTATCCTTTTCATGTTTTCTTCCTTCCCGAATTCCTGATCTTACTAACATGTTCTAAATTTGATCTTACTAACATGTTCCCAAATTCCTGATCTTAGTAACATGTTCCTTACTAAATTTTACAACACAGAACAATCATGTAACTTTCATCTAAAAATCCAAATTAGCATACCTTGACATTCTTTCCTTCACTTGTGACTCTTTTGATGCTCCTTCTCTTTTGTATGTATCATCATCTACATCAGTCTTCACCAAGAAACTTATTGTCTAATTCTGATTTTGTCATAGCAGTCATTAATTGATACTGATATCTTTTTCATCCTTGCATGATTTGATCTTCCCCTTTTAATCATGTGTAATCAGGTATCTTACTCTTTAATTATTCAGCTGGAAGATGTTCTTCTTTCTCTTAGATCCCGCCTCTATTTCTACTCCTCAATCATTGAAAATTATACACTTTTTATCCTTGAAATATAATCTATATCCCTTGTCCATTAACTATCCAACACTGAGAATATTGTGCTTTATTCCTTCCACATATATGACATCATCAGTTGTATTCTTACCATCCAAGGAAATGATACCTTTACCTTTGATATTTCTTCCATTTTTCACCCCATCTGACAATTCCTCCATCATACTCTTCATATTTTACAAACTTTCTTATGTCAAAAGTCATATCATGTGAACATATGATATCTATCAACCAATCATTCTTTCTATCCAATTGGGAAATTAATAATCTCTCTTATTTGGTATCACAACTTATACGGTTTTCAAGGGTAATCTCTTGAACATTATTGCATGCATAAACATTACTATAAGAAGTATCACTAGTATTGGTCTTCTCAATAGCACAATGGACATCAGTCATAATATCTTCAATAATAATTTTAATAGAGGTATTAATCATAGGAATCTTAGCTTCAGATTTATCTTCCCTCTTGACAATACCTCTTTTATACTTCTCATATTCCATAGATTTGTTAATATCACTGGTCATGTGATGTGAAAACCCACTATCAATAGTCTACTTATCTTTCTTGACATCCTTTAAGACTTTTTCATCATCTTGAGTAAATGAGATTCCATCCTTAATGATACTACCAATAGAAACATTAGACATGAGATATTCAACAACATTTGTAGCGGGAATATTAGACATAATATTTGAAAACTTAGATTCATCATCTTGAATTTCAAAAAATACAAGTTCATCTTCACTCTTAATATTATCAGATTCAACATCAGTGACTCCCTCATCATAAAAAGCATAATATAACTTATTCTCATCTTTAGACTTATCATACTTATGCTTAGGAAATCTCTTCATACATATAGAGGCATAGTGTCCTATCTTTTTACACCAAAAGAATTTGAAAGGCATTTTTCCTTTGTACTTACCAGATCCTTTTCTTAGTCTCCTTGCAACCAGTGTTTCCAATTCTTGAAGCTCTTTCTCTTCTTATTCAATCTCTCGCATCTCCTTTTCAAACCTTGATATTCTTCTTGTAGATCCTTCACCTTGAGTTGATCTATGCATGTCTCTTCCTGATATTGTAGCCTTGAAATTTGATTCAACCTTGGGTAAATAATTACCAAACTGACTCATTTCAAAACAAGATAACTTACCAACCAATGTATCTCTTGTAACAATAGAAATAGTTCTAATTTGTTCAATATCAACAAATTTTCTCTTGTATGCAAGAGGCAGTGATATCAACACCTTGGAAACAATCTCCCCTTCATCCAATACACCACTGAAACATCTAATACTATAAAATAATTCATTTATCTTTACCATGTAAGAATTGATATTCTCATCCTCAAACATTCTCAGGGACTCATACCTTCCTTTCAAGCTTTGTAACTTGGCTTTCTTGACACATGCATCACCTTCATGAAGATTTTCTAACTTTGTTCATATCTCATGAGAAGTCTCTAATTCCATCACATTTGTGTACTTTGTATCTGATAGGGAACTTAGCAATGATTCCTTTGCTCTGAATTTATACTCAAATTTCTTCTTTTCATCTAGTGTAGCCATAAATTGATCTGAAGGAGGAGTGTAGGATTTCTTTGTGATGGTCCACTAATATTATACAATGCTTCTAAGATGAGTGATCATTTGACCTTTCCATATAGGCTAGTTTCTTCCCTCAAACCTTGGACTATCCTTCTTGTAAGTTTCCATATCAGATCTCCCTTAAGTTGTTAAGCTTCCTTTAAGGGTCTAGGATCTGATACCAATTGTTATTAATATAGCAGTGAACAACTAAGAGGGGAGTGAATTACTTGCTCCCAAAACTTTAAACTTTAATCCCTTAGTTCTTATAACCCTTCAAACATAAATACCCTAAATTCTGATTTGATTACTTAGAAGGAAAATATGCATGCGTACACAAATATAAATCACATCCACACACTTGACACAAGATTTTTATCATGGAAACCCTGTTAGGGGAAAACCCATAGTGGGGCTAATCATCCACAATAATTAAACATGTTTTTATAATTATACACATATTACAATATATCATAATGCAAATGAACTTAGGCTCACTACCTAGGGCTCACTGCTCAAATAAAAATCATCAGGTTACAACCCCGAGGAAGGCTTGTGCTTCTTTATAATATGTTCACTAAAATTATCTATATTTTTTTGAACTATGTAAATAACATCTATCTTATGTCTGATACATCTCCAATGTAGCACAATGAAGATCTTTTTTCAACTCCTTGTTAAAACACTTCTAATCACCATTGAATCAAGCTATTCCTCTACTAGCCACCTCTAACATTTGCATCCATGATCTACACCTTGAGTTTTCCCTAATTCATCATCTTATACCAAGAACTAGGTTGGAAAAACCTAATTCATCATCTCTTTAAATCAACATGCTTAATCTCTTGATTCAAAGCCATCTTTGACTGTCAAATCATAGCCATGACCTATATCAACCACCTCAAGATCGTAACACACCCAAATTTCATGATTTAGCACTTGCACAACATGATTTACCAACTAAGTCAATAAAGAACATGAATAATAATAAACATATTATCATTGAACGAACAATACACCAATTTGATCCTTCTAATTTATGTGTATCACCAGCTCATCAAGAACATACTTCAAGAACATCCTTTAGTATCATTATAAACACTCAAACATTATAAGGCACCATAGCCATTGGATT
This sequence comes from Thuja plicata, assembly GCA_018584345.1. Classification (NCBI taxonomy): domain Eukaryota; kingdom Viridiplantae; phylum Streptophyta; class Pinopsida; order Cupressales; family Cupressaceae; genus Thuja; species Thuja plicata. Next base: position 2,096,771 of record MU225715.1, on the reverse strand, counting down.
TTCCATCTCTTTTTCATCAAACCTAAAGAACAATATCAAAAATTCTATTAGACAATAAGATTATTCTTTTTGGACCTATGAAGTACAAACCCTCCGAGTTGAAGATAACTGAGTATGTCCCCAACAAACTTCTAGGTCCACTCCATGAAATTATAACTTGACTGTGTACACCAAACCTCTTTCTATCTTCCTGTCAACTTTGTCTATCACCCAATCTACCAGTCACCAATCTTGATCTTGAATCATGCCCAAATCTTTATGATATCCTCTGAAACTTGGATTTAACTAAGTACCAACCTTCTTCAACAATCTCCCACATGTGTGACTTCATATGTGCAATATCTAATTTTCATCAGACCTTTGAACATCCTATTCCACTAGCTAACTTGCAATAATTAAGTTAGCAATAATCAAATAGATATTCTAATCAATTCCTTTGGTTCCTATGATTCTCTGATATGTTGACATCAATGGAAACACATCTAGCATGCCAATATGCCAACATAAACATATTCACAAATAATTTGCATACAAGCATCCCACAAGCCACACAAATAACTAAAATCATTGCTCTTCTTAGACTTTTTGACGTCATCAACCATGTCGGCCAAAAACAATGAAATCATCTTCAAGTACTATTGATAGCGGGTTCATACTCATCTTGACAACTAATTTAATCATTTATCTCATGCTCTAGCTGCAAACAAGGTGTTTTTTCAATCTTTGGAACAAAATCAACTCATTTAAGAAAAGTTCGCTAAGATTTTCCCAAGAACATATAGATTCGATTACCAAGATATTGAAATAATGAATTGCATCCTCTTCTAAAGAACTTACAAGAAACATCATGTATACATCTTCTAGAAAAAAATTATTATCTTCCATGAGATCATGGAATGAGTGCACATGCTCATTAGTTGACTCACTTTCCCACCCATGAAATTTAGGCACATGCTTCTTCAACTCAAGAGGGAGTGGATTTGGATAACCTAAAATAGAATATTATTTTCCTTAGAGACACGTTCACCTGATAAGGAACAAAATTATTCACAAATAAATTGAGGAATACCTAGAGGAAAATTACAGCTACTATATACTTTCCTTTTTAACTAAAAATCTGAATGTCTTCTTCAAATCTCAGGTTCATTTTACACAGATTCACCATCTCCTTGTAGAGGAAAAATTTCAAATAGATTGAAGTCCTTTGAAGCATATTTTTCATTCTGGATCCTTTAACAACAAAGCCACACATACACACTTTACAAATCTTCTAAAATATTTTTTTCTCCAAGCCTAAAACTTTCATATCTGAAATAAGTTTCAGATTCTTTAAATTTTTTACTCTTTCCTTAATAGATTTTTCATTGACTCACCAAAAAATTTGCTAGTTTGTTGGTGAATTGGATGGGCTAACTCAACTAGATAATAATTTATCAAATAACACCAGATATTCTAGGATAGAATGAAAAAAAAACCTCTTCCCTAGCAGAGTCACCAGTTTGTTAGCGAGTTTTCTTGCTACCTTCAACCCTAACATAAAGTAGACCTAGATCATGGGATTTAAAAACTAGACCACATATTCATAACTTTACACAAATTGAGGACAATAAAATCTAACTATATAAGGCATAAAATCCTTCTTCACTTTGAGCTCCACTAGACTCGGGAGGGTGTTCCTATCACACAGGTTTTCATACATATTAAATTCATCTTAAATAGTGACTACAAACCTCTCAAAGTGGATAGTTCTTGAACTTATAAGTAATGGGTGTTTAAACTTTACCAACATTATGCAAAATCCTTCTTACATTAAATATGTTGACAATAAAAATAACTTATTCCTATACTAGCAATAGAAAAGTAAAATGATTTTTAGACATTAGGTATTTATGTCCATCTAGGGTTTGCACAAGAGAACATAGCTAACCAGTTCATTGTCCATTCATAGAGTCAGCACATAACAACCATTTGTGACAATAACATATATACAAGACCAGTTATCACTAAACCATTGTTGCATTATAACAATGTGATCTAAAATAAACATATTGGTAACATTCTCATTTATCTTTAAATTCATATAAGTAGTCTTCAACATACAATTGAAAGCAAGATTTAACACATTCCTAGAATGTGAGACTCCAATTGAACATTCATTATAATAAATGTGCAATACAAGTCATTCAAACCCTTGATTATCATAATTCAAAAGAGAACTAAACACACTCAAGAGACATTACAACATGGTTTCTACCTCAATATTATAATTTGGTTTGTATATCATTGTCCTAAAATATTATAATATGTTGAAACCAAAAATTTAACGAAAATAAAAATTATCCCTAAGCTATCTTGTACAAAAATTCCCAAGTTCACAACCCTTTTATTAATTAAAAAAAAATTCCTTTATAGTGCGGGCATATCTGAGATGAAACACTTGAGTACAAACCCTAAGGTGACCATGCTCAAGTTACAATAACTACAAAAAATTAGAAACCAAACAAAAAATTTGATCCTACATGTACATTTTAATTTATGAAGTGACCTAGAGGAGGAAATCCATTCCCCCGAAACAAAAAAGAATGGCCCATACCTCGCGAGCATGCAATGGTTTTCCTTCGTAACGTATAAACTATTCTCAAGCTCACCTGCAACAATAAATGAGTATGGAAAAACTTACGTAGCATGTGGAGAGACCAAGAGGATAGTAAATATGGTGTCGCTATAAGTAGAGGAGTCCTTGGAGAAGTTTAAAAAAAAAATACTCGTTCCTCATTTTGGTATAAACCCTTGTCAATCATGATATTTGTTGGCCAATTAAAACCCTTGATGGATGCCACCCTTTTTGGAAACTGCCTATGCATGTCATTCTTCATTTATATCCATTCTTATATAAGATATTCATCACTTCCAATTTCATCCATATAGTTACAAAGCTCAAAAACTTGGTCAAAAAATGTTAACCTTTGTCGTTCTTGGAAAAATGATTCTACATATTTTTCTCCTCGCAACCCCACAAGGCTTACCTGACATCTTTATTTCTCCCTATGAAGCTGAGAGAAATTTCCATGTGTCCAACACTATCTCCATCCATTTTCCTCTACTGAGTTCTTGGGTCCTACAAGTATCACTTATTGGATTTTTATTTCATTCATAGTCAATGATTCAGAGCTCTTTTAGAACAAAACAAGAATATCACCTCCATTGACTTCATAGTCGAGTAGTCGAGGTAAACCCAAACTTACACACTTAATGACATTTGGTTCTAAAATTTGAAAGTCAGATAAATCCTCAAAATCATCTTATTTCCCTCCATAAAAAAACAAATTAGGTGGATAACCATGTTGATTATACAATTGAATTTTCAAAGTTAGCAAAAATTATAATTTCCAATATTCGTGAAAATATCTAACACCATGTCGGCTTGTAATTGTCTTAACTTTTAAGTACCTCTTCTTGAATCTTCATAACTCTACCATAAATTAGAATTGCAAATTTTTTCTTTTGTGTAGAATCTCTATACATCCCTTATATATCTCTAGATGCACACTAAAAAATATTACCTTGATAGTTCTCACGGAACCTTTCTATGTATCCTGCCAGTGTGCTCTATTATTTAGTATACACTTAGTTTAATCTTCAACTGACATCTGGTAGGGACTCTAAAAGCATCTTCAACATAGATACCATGTCCTTATACCATGTAGTTTCCATCAATGACAACATACACTCACTATCTTCCTTCTATTGAGTGTCTCTTGCCAACAATCTCGCCCTTTGGCATTGATGGCAACACTTAGTGAAAAATTGACTAAGTGTCCCAACATTATCTAACTACGTAGACTTTTCCTCTTTTTCACACACCTTACTCCCCCTTTGACATCAATAGAAAAGGCTTAGCCATTAAATGTCCTATAATCACACTACCACTCCTCCTTAGTCTATAACTACCAAAAAGTTATAGACATATATGTACATGCCAACAATTTTTGTGAAAATTACATTAATTAGAAGATATATACACATATAGTCTTCAGTAATTGCAGCTCTTAATCCCATCCTATCTTAAGACTATCCAAAACTGAGATGTGGTCATTGAACAAAAATACTATAGCTTCAGTTACTTTTAATCTAAATGGTTCTGATGTTGCAAAAGAAACTTGTGCTTCTTTTACTACACTCAAAAATGTTTGAAGTTTGGGAGCTATCAGACTCCGTAATTCACTGACTCTTGATTTCATCTTCTCCTTCTCAAAATTTTGGATCTTGTCAAGTAAAGAGATTACTTGGCTCTTTGATTCTGATGTAGAAGCATTTAGTGAATCAAATAATTGATCTATCTTCTCTATTATGTGTTCATTCTCTTGAATCTTCTCTATACCTACTACAAACTTCTTCATTGGAAAACATGACCTATAAACATTCCAACTTTCATTTATTTTACTCTCCATCTCCTTAATGTGGGTATCCAAAATTCTTCTTTCATGTGCAAGTATCAATTTTGAATCTTCAAATCTCTTGGCATTGACCTCCTTTTCTTTTACCTCTACACCATGTTCAAGTGACTTTAATTGAGAATCTATTGTGATAATAAGGCTCTTGACTTGATCAAATGGTGTTAATATGTCATCTTTGACATAAGCAGGCATCAACTTTTGTAACACCTCAGATGCTTTTTCTAAGAAGTAGTTGTCCTCAACATGATTCTTGAGAATCTCTTCCCTAGCTTGAGATTGTACTTCTTGAGATAACTCCCATTTTTGAAGTGGGGAAAGAGTTGTTAGATCTATTTTCCCCTTTTCCAATTCATCATCCATCATAATGGTATATTTTAACATAAACTTCTGCACTTCCGTAGTAGTGTCTCTGGATTTCCCTTTGATCCATTATATCTTCACATCTTGTTTAGTTCCCTCTTCTTCCTTTGGCTCCTCTTTTGATAGGGGTAACATTTGATTTAGAGGTTTAACCTCTACTACCTCTTTGCTTACCATACCTACCTCTATTTTCATTTGTTGTGGTGCATCCATTACTTTTGGTGTTCCCTTTCCAATCTTAGTTCCTGTCACTACATCCTTGCCTTTGTGTTCATAGTGACCTATTCATGTGTTGCATCTTTATTAGTGAATTTATTTGTCACTTTTATTTGTACTATCACCATCTCTAACTCTTTCTCCATACTTTTTGGTTCCATCTCTAGAATATTTGACACCTCATTGACATCTTTCATGTCTATACTTGGCATTTCACCAGGGGTTGAAGTTCTATCTCCTTATGTTTCAGTAATGAATGATAGGTTTTCCCTCAACAATATATTTTTCATTATTCTTCTAGTTTCCTTAACCACATCTTCTATTTCACCAATAATCATATTGTTCATCCTTCTTTTGTTTCTAAAGTGGGGTTCTACCTATTTCATCACATCTTTCATATCTTCTACTGATATCACTGCACACAATTCTACTATTTCTTATTCTCTCAACTCCTTGTCCTTCTTATTTGTAGTGTTCTTTGTTACATCGAGTATGTTATATACAGATTTGGTGAGTTATGATGCAATCTCTATCAAAGCCTTTTTTAACTTATACATATACTTAACTATTGCATATTTTATATCTCTTTTTCCTTATAAGTCAAGTTTGTCATAGAATTTTACTACTGACATCAAATAACCATTAGTAGTAATATTATTTACCATATCATTGATTGACATACCTAACTTATCTGATTCTAATTTTGTTTCTTTACTCACCTAGCTTGTTTCACTGGAAGATTTTTCCTTGTAGACCTAGGTGTCTTAGGTTCCTCTGTCACCTTTTATCTCTTAAGTTCCTTTACTGCAACATCTGAGTCTATCCTCTCATCATCATCCTCAATCAGAATTCCCTCATCTTTCCTCTTCTTCTCTTCTTGTTTCTTCTTACTCTAAATTTCCTTTTTGACTTCTAGCTTCTTCTTCTCATCGGGATTCTTTCTGTTTGACTCTTTTGTATGTGGAAGTATTTGAGGTTTCACCAGTATAGAACTCCTTTTCTATCTATCCAGAGAAGGTGTGGGGAAAGAACTTGATTCTCCAACCTCAATAGGTTCCCCAACATCAATATCTAGGCTAGTTCTCTTGAAGTGGAAGTTTAATAATTCCTTCACATTGGATACTTTATTTCTCACATTTCTATCTATCTCAAACTTCTTTAGTTCCCTATGTACTACAAGATCTTTTTCATTATATGTGCCAAACCTTGGTTCATTTAGATCCCTAGGCTTTCTTTGAAAGTCCTTTGCATTTAGATCTAGGGTTTTTTCATCCACTTATTATCCCATTTGCATGACCCAAGAAGTCCTAAGATCAACCACCTCTATTAGACATTCATCAATGTTAACCATAAAACATATATCCTCTCATCATGCATGTTCTTCTGGAAACCTTTGAAATAGCCCAAAATTGATGTTATCCTCATTTCCCTAGTCATTTCACACATCATTTCTCTAATTTGAATGACAATTGGACTATCACCATGTTGGAAATAATGGAATGGTGTGTACTGAGAGGGGAGGGGTGAATCAGTACCCTCAAAACTTTTTTCCAATTAACATTTATCCTTTAGTAATCAATTCCTTACATTACTGACCATATGTGCTATTCTATCTTTATGCATGTAATATCAGTTCATAAACTTAATTTGCATGTAAAAATTCATAGAAACATTCATGAAATGTATTGTCACATGACACAATATTTGGTAATGCAGAAAACCCCCATTAGAAGGTAAAAACTATGGTGGGGATGAAACCCACAAAACGTCACTATCTGTAGAATGGAAGGGTTTGATTAAGGCTTACAAGTTTGATCACTTCTGATGATCTTGCCTTGTTAGGAGTAACATGTTTAGACTGGTTAAGGTCTACTCTGTTAAGAACTTTAGAAACATTGTTTAGTGTGCACTCAGTTAAGAGATTTTACAAAAGGTTTGTTAAATCTACCTTCTCAAAGGAGTTCTTCTATTTGCTACACCTATTAGAATGTAGTCAAAAATACTTGTTGACCTAAGTATATGCAATCTAGAATTTCTGATTATAGATCCATTAAAGTTCACAATATGATGCATCACCTATAGTGACTGATAAATACCTTTTTCCTTCTCAGTAGCCTTGAATCTAGTTCTTGATAACCTATTTCATCTTTTTTTGTCCTTCTACATAAAACTCTATCTCTGATCCATAGAAGTGTCTACCGCTACAATCATCATCACATCTTCTTGTTTTGATTGATTACACATTGATTTATACAATGAATTTGACCTAAATGAGTTTCACGCTTTTCAATGATACCTCTATGATCAAATGTTTACAACTTGAACTTGATCTCCTAGTTTGCATGTTTTCAATCAATTAGATTGATTAAAACAATTAAAATTACTTTACTTGTCCCTCAAGAAATGGATTTAAAGCTAATCTTGAATCTAAATATAAAACTTAAGTTTTTTAGCTCATGTTTAAGTTAGATCCACATTTCTCAGAATAAAATTGTCTCTCAGTAGACTGGTGCTCGGGTTTCTCTTTAGTTTGCTTGTCAGTTTTCTCTATAAACTTGTTTGTCAGTTTCCTCTGTTGTCTGTTCTATCGGTTTACACTATCGAATGCTCTATCAGGTTACTATGTAGGTTGTGTCATCAGTTTTCATTGTAACCTATGTTGTTGGGTTCCTTTATTCTTATCATTTTTGGTGACCTCTATTTAACTTCTATGTCGGTTTTGTCTATAAACCTGTCTTTTGGTGATCATGTACCGATGGTTCAAAATTGTTTTCTTTTGCATACTAATGGAAAAATATGTCAGCACATCGAACCAATTCATAGGACCTACTATTTTGAACTCTTGCATGAAATAAATTCAAATAAATGATTTTTTTTCTTCTTAATATTAATTAGATCCTCATTAATTTTCCCCTCAACACTTCACAAAGATCACATTCTTTGTTCTCTCTCAACATCTAATATGCAGTATAGATAGCTATTTGTGACACCAAATTGTGTCTAGTGATATCAATAGAAAAGATGAAAGATGTCCATCAGGTCATCTATCTTAGGTATGGGGAATCCGTATCTTATTTTAGCTTTGTTTATTTACCTTGAATCTAGCACATGGGCTTATACTTTTACCTATCAGACCACTATCCAACAATTTATGATTTTGTTTAGCAATCTCCTCATTTTATTGAGGAGTCATCTTATATGCAACCTTGTTTGGGAGGGAATCTCTTGGCACTAAGTCTATTTTGTGACTCGCACTCCTCTTAGGAGGAAAATTTCCTAGTGTACCATCACTGAATATGTCAACATAGTTGTCTATCAAACCCTTCACTTCCTCAAGGATTTATTCCTTGACACTAGCTTGTTCTTGTACCTTTGGCTTCAATACTAGGGAAATTAGGATTCCCTCTTCCTTCATGGAGTCTAGGAACTCTTTTTCTCTCACCATCAACACAATGGACCCCACTTGACTGGTCTCTTTCTCACTCCCATTGGACTGAATCTTAAAACATACCCTATCTTTCTTAAATGCATATGAATTATTCTCACCATCATGGTGAGCCTTCCTATCAAATTTCCATGGTCTACCTAAAGGAAGGTGATAGGTATCCATGGGTAAGATATCATAGAGTATATTATCCTTATACCACCTATATTGAATTCTACCCAAGCTTTATAATTGACCACTGCATGTTTCCCTTTGTTCAACCAACTGACTTTATAAGGGAAAGAATGGGGAACCTCTTCTGATTTTAATATATTTACTACTTCCAAAGAAACTATGTTATATGTAGAACCTAAATAAATAATAACTTTACATAACGTACCTTGAATTTTGCATTGAATTTTAAAAAGTGCTCTCCTTTGGGGTATCTCCTCCTTGACAGGCTCCTTCAGCAATGTCCATCAGATCATCAAGTTTTCTTCCATTGATTTTGATGCCAACTACACCTCAGGAGAATGTACACTAGCAGCATCTTCATGGACATAATATACCCTCCTTTCATGGTTTGAGAAGTGGAAGCCTTCTGTGGAAACCTATAATTAGGATGCCCCAATTAGCCACAATTTTAGCACTTAAATCCAAAGAAATTGGATCCTCTATCTGATCCATTTGACCCTCTACCTCTGTAGCCTACTTTTCTACTTGAGTCTCCCATCTTCTCTATAGGGATAGACTCCCCTTGGGATCCTTGGCCTTGTCCTCTGCTACCAAAACTTCCTCTTCCTCTATTTTTTATTCCACCTTTTCCTCTGTTGGTCTGATCACCCCTTATCCTTAACTTCAACTCCCCTCTAAGAGCCATTTGAAATAATTTGCATACTCTCTCGAGAGCCTAGAGACTTAGCTCTTCTTGGATATTCAACCTCAATCCATTCAAATACCTGGCTAGTTTTTCTACTTCCTCTTCTTGTTTCTTAGATCTAAGAGTCATAATGTGAAACTCTTCAGTGTATGCACTGACATCCAAATCCCTCTTCTTTAGGTTTTGGAGCTTCTTATACCTTTATAATTTGTATTCTATGGGTATAAATTGGTCTTTTTCCTTTGAAATCATTGTCTCCAAAGATGAGATCATGTTTCTACCCTCCTTCACTCTTTCTCCCTGAACAAATATCCACCATGCTAGTGCAGAACCTTTCAACTTCCCCTTTTCAATCCTAACTCTATCTCTCTTTTCCACTTGATTCATTTCAAAGTGATTGGTCATGGCTTCCATCCATTCAATGACTTCACCAGAATCTAGGCCACCCCCATAGGTTGGTAGCTCCTTGGTTCTATCACCTCTTACTATTTCATTGTATCCACAAAATCTTTCTGGTTTGCAGGTAAGTCACTTATAGATTATTGGGCTTCTCCCTCTTAACCCTCTTTATCTGCATCATTCTCACCATCTGCCTCTTTTTCCTTACCACAAAACCTCTTGATCACTTCAATTTTTTCTACAAGAATCTCTTCCATCATCTTCTTGATGGCTTCTTGAGACATTTTCTTGGGAGGCACTGTGTCAGTCTCATCTCCCACCTCTAGTTCATTTTCAGACATGCACTCTTTAGGCATATCTTGTCTAGGTTGGTACTCAAATCCTTGTGGAACAAAGAAACACAACCCACAAGTTTTTCTTTGTAAATGGACCACCACCAAAAGAGTATCTCCTTGATGGCCTTGAGATAGACCCTAAGGCTCTTATAGGACCCTACAACATGCCCTTCTATCAACCAAAACCTCTATCCAAGAATTACAACTCTTCAACTCATCATACCCAACTTTCAACTCCTTTGCAAATGGGTGAAAATAATTTAATCATGGGATTTTGACTTAGGAATGGGTGGAATGGACTCACCTATTCTACTTGGACTCAAAAAAACCAAAAATGGTCACTCAACCCCTTTGAAAAGACTTGGAAACACAAAAGGCCAATTAGACCTAGTGTATAAGGCCTAATTGCTACTAGGTCTAACCCTTGAGTTTTTAGGAATTAACTTTGAAATATCCCAAAGGATCCCCTCAATAGGTCACCTTTTCTTACACCCTTTATGGACTTCTATCAACAGCCCAACTCCTAGTTTGTTACTCCCACAATGAGGGTATTGTCCTTCATAGGGCTAATAGGGCTAAAAGTCCTAGTTAGGTTGGTTTTACAAAGAAACCCCTTAGAAATGAATCCTCCCTACACTTTTGACCATCCAAGAATATAGAGGGACACCAAAACTACACAATACACCATTGGTTCACACCAATCCACTTAACCCTTGACTCTCTAGCACAATTTGCAGTCACAGTCTTGTTGAGCACATAGAGATGATCGACTAGGGCATCAATCTTCTATAAAATTCTTTATCCTTCCTACTCCAAACCAAAATATTCTTAAAATAAATTTTCCTAAATTGGATTTCACCCAGGTTCAATTATTATCCATGGTGAAATCTCATGTTAGAGACATTTTAAAGAGAAACCCTAGTTGAGGGTTCAAATCAAGATTGGTCTTAGTAATTTATTTTTAGAATGCACAAGACTCCATTAAAATTCTTCAAACCAAATGCATTAACCTTATAAATCATCTTCCTACTTGAATATGAAATCACATTTGGATATTTAATCTACCACTGCACATGCCAACATGAAAATAGTAAAAATAAGCAGGAAAACTCAGAATTCTTTATTGTCTTGTCACAAATAATTCCTCCAATTTTCTAACCCATACATCCTTGGTCAAAAATTATTTAAATACCCAAAAAAAACCTTCCCCAACCGAATTTTTAACTTCTTGACCATTGGGTTCACTTTTGCAAAAGTTTCTCAAAAGATGTGAAAGTTGCATAGCAAATTTTTGTGAAACTTTTACAAGATTAGAAAATTTCATCCCAAAGTTCCTCTAACTCCTCAGAGACCCTCCTAATGCCTAATTAAAGTAATTTTAACATACATAGGCCTTATTATGGCCATTACAATCAGTTTCAAGTGTTTAAGGAAAGTATTACATATTCTGAGCCTATTGGGCCCAAATGCTCTAAAGGTAATTTTGACCCAACACTTGACTCTCTAAAAAGGATTATAATGATGGCTTATAACCATAAAGACCCATATGGTCACACACTCTACCTTAATTCCTAATCAAATGTAGAAAAAAATATCCCTTAAGGAATAATATTTTGTGCTCTTTCACCGTACTGCCAAGGTAGAAGAAAACTGAAGTCCCTTGAGTTTGTATAGTGGTAGGATCAACTCCTAGTTTCTTTAGATCTCCCTCCATCATCCAAGTTTCCTTTGAAGTAGGTTTCCCCTTCCATGAGACATGATTCTCCTAATATTTATTCTTCCTATTTTATTTGGCCACTCTGATATCTAGGACATCTTCTACTATTATAGCTTTCTTTGATGCCAACTTATTTAACCACTCCTTCTACTCTTCATCCACAGATGCATCCTGTCCATTTGTGATCTAGTGTCCCTTGTATTGTATTAGGTCTACCATGTTGAAGATACAGGAAATAGCTACATCTAAGGGTAAATTTACCTTGTATGCATTTTCCCCATACTTGACCAAGATTTCACATTGTCCAAATCTCTTCATCATTAACTTTGTATGATTGGCTTTGGGAATCCTCTCCTTTTTCAAATGTACCATAACCATGTCTCCCACTTTGAATTGTAGATCTCTCTTCTTGTGATCCAATATTTCCTTCACCTTTTAGAGGTTTTATTGGATATTTTCTCTAACCTATTGATGGACTTCCTTCATGGCTTCTACAAACTCCTCAGCATGGGAAATCCTCTTCTCCATACTTTCAAGATATCTCAATTCATGGAATTCCCTTGGATTCATGCCATAAACCACTTCAAATGGACTTCTACATGTACTCTTGTTCACAGAGTCATTGCTGGAAACGGCTTCTTGTGGAATGATCACATCCCATGCTTGGTCATGTTCCTTATTCAAACACCTTAGTAAATTCCCCAAGGACCTATTGACCACCTTGGTTTGTCCATATATTTGGGGTTTGTATATAGAGTTGAAGGACAAATTGGTTCCAAACCTCTTCCACAATGTCCTCCAAAAATGACCAATGAATTTACAACCCCTATTTTAGACTATGCTTAAAGGCAAACCATGAATCCTCACCATCTCTTAAAAAAACAAATTTGCAATATGAGAGGCATCATGAATAGTTTTAGAGGGTATGAAGTGGGTCATCTTACTAAACCATTCAACTACAACAAATATACTATCATAACCTCATTTTTTAAGGAAACCCTACCAGAAAATCCATGCTAGTACTCTCCCATGGTTTGTTGGGTACTATCAAAGGTTGGTATAGTCCTACATTCAATGATGTCCCCTTGGCTCTTTGGCATGGTGTACATGTTTCTACATACTTTATGATGACCTTCTACATTTTGGGCTAGTGATAGACCCTCTGCACCATCTCCAATATCATATTCAAACCAAAATGCCCACCAAGACTCCCATTGTGCTTCTCTTGAATTAGATTCTCTCTCATTGACCCTTTAGGAACACACAATTATCCTCCTTTTAAGAGAAGGCTATTATGCAAGATGTACTATGAGAAGTCACAATGGAAGGTATTTTCCATTTCCTTTCATACCTTGTATGTCTCTGATAAGTCTTCATCCTCACTATACAGATCCTTAAAGGCATCTATACCTATAATCTTCTTATCTCTTGGACAATCATAACCCTTCGACTAAGTGCATCAACCACCTTGTTGGATTTCCCCTTCTTATGATTAATAGAAAAGGTGTATACTTGTAAATTTTCAATCCAATTCATCTATCTGTGACTCAATTTCTCTTGTGAATTCAAAAAACTTAAGGCATAGTTATCAATGAAAACTACAAATTCCTTGGGTAGCAGGTAGTGTCTCCATTTTTTAGAGCCTCCACCGTAGGATACATTTAAAGATCATAAGAGGAGTATTTCCTCTTTGCTTCATTCAATTTTTCAATAAAGAAAGCTAAACATATTCCTTCTTGGCTTAAACAACACCAATGGTCATATTGCTATCATCACACTCAATGGTGAATAGCTTGTTAAAATTAGGTAACACCAAGACACGTTGAGAAGCTACACTTTGTTTTAGATTCTCAAAGCATTTTTATGCTCCATCTATCCAAAGAAACTTTGTCTTGCTCCCTCCTTTTAACGTGTCCAACATTGGGGAACAAATCTCACTAAAATTCTTTATGAATTTCCTATAGAAGGTATCAAACTCATGAAAGCTCCTTACATCTCCTGCATTCCTAGGAGTAGACCAATTAAGTATGACATCAACCTTATCTTGGTCCATCTTCAAGTCTTCATGATAGATCACAAAGCCTAGGTACACAAGTTCCTGTTTCAAAAATTTACACTTTTCAAGATTTATTAGTAACTTCTCATTAGAAAGTATTTTCAAAACAATGTCTAAATGACTTAGGTGTTCCTCTTTGGTTCTCATTAAAAATAGTATATTATATACATATACTACAAAAAATTTCCAATGTGGTCCTTCAATAATTCCTTCATGAGTCTCATGAATGTGCTTGGTGCATTTGAGAGCCCAAATTACATTACAAGCCATTCATACAAGCCTTTTGTAGGTTTTAAATTTTTCTTCCAATCATCCCCCTCTCTAATCCTAATTCGATGATAGCCACTTTTAAGGTCTATCTTTGAGAAATACCTTTCTCTACCTAAGCAATCCATTGGTCTTCCATCCTAGGTATGGGGAACCTATATCTTATTGTAATTCTATATATTTCTCTTGAATCTGTACGGAGTCTCCACTTGCCCCCTTCTTTAGAACCAAGACTGTGAGGACTGTACATGGTACATGGGCTTATAATTTTCCCTATTAGACCACTATCCAACATATCCTAAATATATTTGGTAATCTCCTCATTATGTTGAGGAGTCATCTTATATGTAGCCTTGTTAGGAAGGGAATCTCCTGGCACTAATTCTATTTGGTGACTCACACTCCTCTCAAGAGGAAAAGTACTGGTGTACCATCACTAATTATGTGAACATATCTATCTAGCATAACCCTTCACTTCCTTAGTGATGTATTCCTTGACACTGGCTTCTTCTTGTACCTTTGGCTTCAATACTAGGGAAAATCATATTCCCTCTTCCTTCATGGTGTCTGCGAACTCTTTTTCTTCCACCACAACATTCTAGGACCCACTTGAATGGTCAATTTCTCATTGCCAATGGACTGAATCTGATATGTGACCCCATCTTTCTTAAATGCATATGAATTCTTCTCACCGTCATGGTGAGCCTTCCTATCAAATTTCCATGGTCTACCTAAAAGAAGTGATAGGTATCCATGGGTAGGGTATCATAGAGTATCTTATCCTTATACCCCCTATACTAAATTGTACCTAAGATTTCTCATTGACCACTACATGTTTCCCTTTGTTCAACCAACTGACTTTATAAGGAAAATAATGGGGAACCTTTTCCAATTTTAATTTATTTACTGCTTCCAAAGAAACTATGTTGTCTGTGGAACCTAAATCAATAATAAATTTACACAACTTACCTTTTATTTTGCATTGAACTCTGAAAATTTCTCTCCTTTGGGGTGTCTCCTCCCTGATAGGTTCCTTCAACAATGTCCTTTGGATCATCAAGTTTTCTCCCAGTAATTCTGATGCTAACTACACCTCAGAAGAATGTACACTAGCAATATCTTCATGTACATAATTTACCCTCCTTTCATGGTTTTGAGAATTGGAATCCTTTTGCGGACACCTATAAGAAGGATGTCCAAATTGGCCACAATTGTAGCACTTCATTCTAGAGAACTTAGATCCTCTACCTGATATGTTTCACCTTCCTCAATTTTACTGCCTACCTCTATAGCCTCCTCTAATACTTGAGTCCCTCATCTTCTCTCTAGGGCTAGACTCCCCTTGAGATCCTTGGCCTTGTCCTCTACCAGTAAAACTACATCTTCCTCTATTGTTTCTTCCACCTCTACCTCTATTGTTTTGATCACCCCTTCTCCTTAACTTATCCTCCACTCTAAGATCCATTTGAAATCATTTGTTCATTGTCTCAAGAGCCTAGAGACTTATCTCTTCTTGGATATTCAACTTCAAGCCATTCAAATACCTGGCTACTTTTTCTACTTCCTAGATTCTTTTTTCTTAGATCTAAGATTCACCTTGTGAAACTCTTCAGTTTATAAAATGACATCCAAATCCCTCTGCTTTAGGTTTTGGAGCTTCTTATACATTTTTACTTCATATTCTGTGGGTAGAAATTGGACCTTGACATTTGACTTCATTGTCTCCCAAGATAAGATCATGTTTCTACCCTTCTTCACTCTTTCTCCCTGAACAAAGTTCCACCATGCTAGTGTGAAAACTTTCAACTTCCCTTTTTAAATCCTCACTTTGTCTCCCTTTTCCACTTGATTCATTTCAAAGTGGTTGGTCATGGCTTCCATCCATTCAATGAATTCATCAAAATCTAGGCCACCCCCACAGGTTGGTAGCTTCTCGGTGCCATCACCTCTTACTTATTGTAGTGCATCCACAAACGTCTCCTAGTCTAGAGGTAAGTCCCTTGTATATTCTTTGGCTTCTTCCTCTTAGCCTTATTCATCTGCATCATTCTCACCATCTGCCTCTTTGTCCTTACCACCAGACCCCTTGATCTCTTCCATTTTTTCTGCAAGCATCTCTTCCATCATCTTCCTGATGGCTTCTTGGGACATGTTCTTAGGGGGCATTGTGTTAGCCTTGTCTCCCACCTCTTGTTCTTCATCAGACATGCACTCCCAAGGAAGATCTTGTCTTCTCTAATACCAATACAATGGGGAGAATCTAGGTTAGTACTCAAATCCTTTTGGAACAAAGAAACACAACCCACAAGTTTATCTTTGTAAATGGATCACCAACCCAAGAGTTTCTTCTTGGTGTCCTTTAGATAGACCCTAAGGATCATATAGGACCCTAAAACACACCTTTTTGTCAACTACAACCTCTCTCCATGAATTACATTTTTTCAACGCTGCATACCCATCTAGCAACTCCTTTGCAAATGGGTGACAATTTTTTAATCATGGGATTTTTCCTTAGGAATGGGTGTAATGGATTCCCATGTTCTACTTGGACTCAATACAACCCAAAATGGTCACTCAATCCCTCTAAAAAGACTTGGAAATAGAAAATCCAATTAGACCTAGTGTACAAGGCCTAATGCTAGTAGGTTTAACCCTCACTTTTTTCAGACTTAAATTTGTAATCTCCCAAAAAATCCCCTAAATAGGTCACCTTTTTTAAAAACCTTTATGGACTTATATCAACACCCAAACTCCTAGTTTGTGACTCCCATAATGAGGGTATTGTCTTTCATAGGGCTAATAGGGCTAAAAGTCCTAATTAGGTTGGTTTTACAAAGAAACCCCTTATAAATTAATCCTCCCTGCACTCTCAACTATCCAAGAACTTAGAGGGACACCAAAAACCACACAATCAATAGTTGGTTCACACCAATCCAATCTACCCTTGACTCTAGAATACAATTTGCAATCACAGTCTTGTCGAGCATATAGAGATGCTCGACTCAAGCATCAAAGTTCAGTCAAATTCCTTATCCTTCATGTTCCAAAGAAAAATATTCTTAAAGTAAATTTTCCTAATTTTCATTTCACCCAGCTTCATTGAGTCTCCACGGTGAAATCTCAAGTTAGAGACATTTTAATGGGAAACCTTAATTGAGGGTTCAAATCTGGACCGGTCTTAGTAATTTATATGTAGAATGCACCAGAATCCACCAAAATGCTTCAAACTAAATGAATTAACCTTATAACTCACCTTCCTACCTGAATATGAAATCATATTTGTAGATCCAATCTACCACCGCACGTGCATGAAAACGGTGAAAATAAGTAGGAAAACTGAGAATTATTTATTGTCTAATAAAAAAAATTCTCCAATTTTATAACCCATACATCCTTGGCCAAAAATGATTAAAAGAACCAAAAATAACCTTCCCCATCTTAATTTTGAACTTCTTAACCACTGGGGTCACTTTTGCAAAAGTTGCTCAAAAGATGCAAAAGTTGCATAACACCTTTTTGTGCAACTTTTAGAATATTAGCAAGTTTTGTCCCAATGTTCCTCTAACTCTTCAAAGACCCTCCTAGTGACTAAGTACAGTCATTTTAACATAAATAGGCCTTATTATGGCCATTGCAACTAGTTTCAAGCCTTTTAGGCCAGTATTACATCTTTTGAGCCTATTGGGCCCAAATGCCCTAAAGGTCATTTTGATCCAACAGTTGACTCCCTACAAAGGCTTATAATGATTCCTTATTAAAATCAAGACCCATAGGGTCAAAAACTCTACCTAAACTCCTAATTAAATCCAAAACAATAACCAGATACCAATTGTTGAGTTGAAGGAACACTGAGAGGGGGGTGGATCAATATTCAACAAAATCTAACAATTAAAAATCTAATTCCAAAATCCTTTATGACAAATTTGTATTCATCAAAACATGCAACATATATTACTATTAAACTTTCAAAGTAGACATGAAATAACATGAATTAATCAACATGAAATCCACACAACACACTGTAATGCAAGTATTTTTATCATGGAAACCATGTCATGGGAAAAATCATGGTGGAAATGATTACCCACAATAATCAAATACCTTGTTAGAAGTATTAACTTATTACAATAAATAGGGAATGCACATACATTAATGCTCACTTCCTAGAGCTCACTGCTCAAAAGAAAAATCCTCAAGCTACAACCTTGAGGAAGACTCACTTACTATTAGATCACACCAAAAATTTGAGATTGTTAAACTATTTGATTAACATCTAACAATATTTGAGTACAGTTCCATGTAGGCTCATAAGTTGATCTGATCGACTAATCAATCTCAGACTGTCCTATTACCCTTTTCTTCACAATCAAAATATCAGATCACTCTAAACCCCATCAAATCTTGTCCATTGCATTAATGAACCAGAACTAATTGAATGTTTGAAGATGTTAAGTTGATCACCGAAATGCAGAAAGATAATGCAAAACATTAAATCGGTTAATGGATTGTATTGTCATTGATGTCAATGTGATATAATTTGATCGGTTATATAAAAAGTGTCAAAGGATTCACAGAATCTGAAAGATAAAGGTTATGCTTTCAATAATGCATAAAAGATCAGCATTCACTAAGTGGCTAAAAACACTGATGGGCAGTGCACTGTGACAGACAGAGAAACACGAAAGTAAATTCACAGTGATGCTTGAGAAAGAAACATGCCAAGCATTACTGACGAGCAGAATCACAAGCATTACTAACAAGCAGAACTTCATAGTGATGCTCGAAGACCAGACAACCCCGACGGATAGAAAATCCCAACAAGGAATCCCGAGGAGAACTGAAGTGTTGACCAAATCTATCAAAGAGTTAAACACTGAAAAGAATTGAAGTTTAGAAATGACAAAATACTTAGTTGGCAAGAGCTAAAGATAGAGTTAACTAGTTTTTAGCATTGTTTTCATCGACAAGTTAAAACTAGAGATAAGTAAAAGATATAAATTTCTTTTAGCCAGTTGTCAAGGACAAATCTACGAGATAAAAATTAAGTAAAGCTTTAAAGAAATATTTTCTAAGATTGCAGATCACGCCAAGAAAATGAAATTTGAGAACTTAGAAATGGTGATATGGTGTCTATAAAGAGAAAATATAATTCATTATGAATTAGGGGAGTGAATAGAAGAAGAGGATGCTGGACAGAAACTAATGAAGAAAAAATTCATACAGCCCTGATCAATCAAGCTGAGGAAAGAGCTAAAGATTTTTGCTAACACTGATCAATAGAGAAGCATAGCATCACCAAGTAGAAAGAAGTGAAGCAAAGGTATTGAAAAGATACATTGATTAGAAAGGTAGTATCAGCTTATAATAGATATGAATATATGCAAAGTATAGTTGTATATGTCAATAGATCATTTACTATCTTAGTTTAACCATTGATTCAGAAAGTCTCTTAACCAAGAAGGACTTAACAATCCTTTCTATGTTGACATACATCCCAAGGAGTATCAAAAATTTTGATCATAAAGATAGCATGAGATGCTAGATATCATTTGACAAACTACAAAGGGTTTGGTCATAGAAGGTAGCATAGAGATGCCATATATCAAGTGACAAACTATTCTATTTAAATCCTCTAACAAGGTCGCACCTAATAGTATGTTTGTAACCTTTGATAGGGTTGGCTCTTCACCAAGCTCACTTCAGAAGAGTGAAAGTTTTGGGTTACCAGTCCCAAGTGGTTTTTCCCTTAACAAGGTTTCTACGTTAAAAATCCATGTGTCAATATGTTTATGAGTCATTACATTAGTGTTTTGCATTACACATAACTAATTCTGGATTGATCGATATACACTAAGAAATTTACTATTTTTCGGTAAATGAAAGACTATTAATCGTTAAACATTAAGAATAAGGTTTAACAGTGAACTCGGAGCAGTAGTTATTTTTTAATATTGTTTGAAGGCATTCATCTTGTAGGACTGAAGATAAGTAGAGGCTTAATATTATGGTACTAAGTTTTTGGGTTGATTTTATTTGAATATTTTTGAGGCCACTAATTCACCCCCCCCCCCCCCCCCTCTCATTTATTCTAACAATTGGTATTAGAGCGTGTGTGCTTAGAGAAGGAGTTTAATAGCTCAAGAAAAAGATCACAAGATGAACAAATGAGATGTGCCAAAGTTGAATACAAACAACTTTGCATCATGGAAAAGAAGAATAAGACTCCACCTATCAGGTATTGGTAATGATGTTACTCAATACCTAGATACTAAATATGTGTTGCCTACAGGACCTCACACACTTGAGTAATTGAGAGAAAACCATGAGAATAATTGCATGATGATAGAACTTTCTTCCTCACTCTCTGATGTTGAGTTTGAAGATGTCAAAACCTACACCTCTGCAAAACAAATGTTGGATAAATTGAAGCTGGTACATGGAGGAGATGCTAATGTACTAAGAGCCAAGGAAGAAATCATAAGAGGGAGGTTTGATAACCTAAGGATGAAAGAAGGAGAAAATTTTTGGTAATTTGAATTCCTAAGGATGCATGACTTATTTTGTGTTGTCATCATGGCAACAAAGTCATACTAAAGTTTCTGTCAAAGTAAAATCAGAAGACAAAATGACTAAGTATGGAAAACAGGACAAACAGAGATATACAACGATCAGCACATCAGTGCACATGTGAGAGACTAAATTAGAGTATGCTCATTCAAATATATGTTCTATGTGATGTATACATACTAAGTCCAGACACACATGGTATGGTATGATAGTATGGAGAAGTTACAGACAGATTTGTACACGAACAGTCTAGAAGACAAAGCATGAAAGCCAACTAGTGTTTTGATCAGCGTGAATTATTTTGTTGTATAATAGCCAAGCACCTTTTATTATATGTTTTTAACAATTTCTTTAGTATTTTTGTAAACATGCTTAAGCTAACTTTCTTGGAAGCATTGTGTATTATGTTTTTAGGACCGACTATAGTCTTGTTTTGAGTCGCGCCTATTTGGCTATGAACATATAAGTATGTAATGTAAAGTTATGTTACAAGTTTTGAATAATATGCATGATGAAGATATAGAAGAGCAGTATGATGAAAACATTATAAGATAAATCTCTTTAAGAGAGTAAGAGCATTCACGCATACACAGAGCTTATCAGACAGTAGTGTCATTATAGCAGTTCACTTTTGATATAGTGTATATCAACTATCAAAAGGTTGTAGCCTTCATCTTATTGGGTAGTGAGTTCAGGCAGTGAGCCATATAACTTTAACAGGGTTTTGTAATAGACTCCTAACAGGGTCTAAGACTCCTAACAGGGTCATTGTACTTGGATTGTAAAGACTGCTTCCAATAGGGCAAAGGAACTTTAACAGGTTCATTATAATAGTGCAATATTTGTGGGTACTAATTCCCACCGGAGTTTTCCTCTGATCAAGGTTTCCCCATAAACATATCATGCGTTATGTGTTCTTGTATTGAGCTTCATTGGATCTATGTTTGATTTATGTTTAAGTTTCTGAAATATAATAAATAGACAAACACTGACTCACCCCCCCCCCTCTTAGTGTTTCTAACAATTGGTATCAAAGCTCTGGTCCTCTGAAGGAAAGTTTGACCACTTGAGGAGATTATGGACTCAGTAGAAGCAAAACATTTGAAAAAGAATATTGAAGCAGCTCTTGAAGATCTTGACAGATCTAAAAAAAAAAATGAAGAACTCAGACTGAAAGTTGATGGCTCACAAATGCTTATCAAGAAATTAAGAAAAGATTTGAAAGATTGTTCTACAAGTGATTTAGGGAAAATGGTCAAAAAGATGAATGAAGAGAACATGTCTCTGAAAGATAAAATTCAAAATCTGGATGAACAGCTAACTGACAGTCAAATTGCTATTAAAGAAAAGATCAAAGAAAGAAAACAATTAGAAGATGAACTTTTGAAAGCAACCATGAAAGTCTTGGAATTGGAAAACATAAAGAAGAAGTTGGAATCTGAATTAACAGAAGCAAAGGATAAGATTGATAAACTCCACACAAGTTCTGATTCACTTCAATCTCAGCTCAATGTATAAAAGCTAAAAGGTGACACTACTATTCTTGGATACAGTGTAGCACAAATTGAAATAAATTCATTAGAAGAAAGAAAGAAAACACATGAAGCGTCTTCAGAAGTAAAGAAAGTTGAAATTGTTGCAGAGATTAAAATAGATCCACCTAAAGGAGAAATCAAGCAAGTTAACAGAACTTGTTATGCATGTAATAAACATGGTCATTTGGCAAGAGATTGCAAAGAGGTAAGACCTTTCAATGGTTATTTTTACTCTTGTAATAAGTTTGGTCACAGGGCTATACATTGCAGAACAAATCAAAGAAATTAGTCACAGCACAATCTAAGAAATCAGTCTTAAAGAAATTTGTAGAACATTACATGTTAGATATGTAATTACAATGGACAGACAACAAAGCAGTGCAGCATGATGAACAAGAACATCAAACCTCCTATCATTTGTCACACATGTGGAAAGGCTAGACACATCTCAAGGTTTTGTAGATCCAAAACTCAAAAACAAGAGGATCCTATGAAATCAATATTTGAAGAAGAAGGAGAAGTCAAGTTTGTTCAAGCAAAAGAAGATTCAAGAAAAATTTGGGTAGAAGTAAAGAAGGACAATGCAGAGAGAAAAATAGTTGATGCATCCATAGTGGACACATCCTCTATTTTTGGTTGAATAGACCTTCTTGGTCTTAGGGGGAGCTATTCTAGCTCAGAACCCCTACATGGCTGGTATACTCACCTCTGAGTATATGCCTATGGATTCATGCTTATGATCACATGATATAGCAGTATGCATACATGCACTATCTATAATTCATTTAGAATGAAGTTTGATATTCTTTGTGAAAACCATGTACGGTTGCAAAACATTAAATGCAGCAACTTTTATAAAAAGATGTAAGTGTTTGATCATCCTCACATTTGCATTCGAGATCACATAATATGGAGAGCATAGGAGCACTGAGCATCAAAGCACGGAAGCAAAATAGATTTGGTGGTTAATAAACATGGTTAAGAAGTTGGAATAGAACCCTAGCAGTCGCATCATTTTGGATTTTTGTGAAACCCTATTTAATCAATCATCAAGTAAGTATGGTGACTCTAGTTGTATTTGAAATTGTAGAGAGGAAGAGATTTGTATTTAAGTGGCATCCATTTAAATCCATACTGGATGATGTGGAAGGAGCTTTCTCCAAAAATCCATTAGGTGTCGTTCACATAGAAGACATCTGCGCATACATTTATTCTAAAAAGGAAACAATTGGAGATAATAGTATAGCCACTCTCATGGCTTCGATGATGAAACTAGACTATTCATTCAAGGTTTTGCACCTCACGAAACAACCCTATCTTTGAGTTTTTAAATGTGCACAAATTCTATGAACCAGAATGGGTCAAAATCTTGTTGAGAAGGATTCATGATGACCTCTACGAGATTGGTGAAGTTCCCATCCGTATTACTGTAGACCTAATCCATAACATGACTGAACTACCTAATACTGGACCAGTTCTTCCTACTGGAAAGGATGTCAAGAAACAGGTTGAGCAAGCATGCCTATACAGAAGTGAAAGGCACAGTATGATAGTTGATCCTATCAAGGAAGAAGACATAAAGCTTCTAACTATGATTCTTGGTTACAAGTTCTAGCAAGCAAGAAGATTGAATAGTGTCTCTGCAGCAACCGTTCTAGTAGCTATCAGATTGGTGAAGGATAAGACTCAGTATAATCTATGTGAGATATTTCTGCTCAATTGATTGACAACATTTGAGTTATCAAGCATGACAAGAGAAAGACATTTAGGTTTGGGTCTCTGATTATCTATCTATACTTCCATATTGTTGGTAAGGTTGCAAATCTATACCTAGACATAAGAAAACCTACAATGTCTCAAATTTCACTTAAAGCCACATCAGAGAGTAGTGCAAAAGATGCCATGGACATGGATATCAAAACTTTTAGGATACCTGAGAAGATTGTTGAAAAGTATAAGGAAACCATATGCTTCATGGTAGAGAATGACTGCACTTGCATGGAGGCAATTGAGCCTAGAACTAAATGGATTCATCCACTTGGGTATGAAGTGGAGGAACATGTATTGGAAGGATATGCACAGGTCCTTTTGTCTGTGCCCAAAGCTCCCAATGAGCCCAAATGGGGCACTTACTGAGAGAAGACTAATGCAGTTGATTCTGTATTATATAGTGCTGACAACAAAAGAAAGGCATATAAGATTACGTCTAGCATTCTAAGAGTTCACGGAGTCACTCAAGAAGATGTTGACAAAGCTAGAGAAGCCAAGATAGCCAAATAACTTGAGAATATTGATGACATACAGAAGATGAAGAAAGTAGAGAGCACCTCTGTGCCCTCTACCACCATTGACCTAGAATCATCTCCACCTTCTGTACCAAGAAAGAAGTCTATAGGAAGGAAGAAATCACCCACAAATCACCCATCCTCAAGGAACACATGAAGCACATCAAGGAACACTCAAGCTCCTTCTGAGGTAGGATTCAGACCTAGTCTAAATGTCTTAAAGAATAGGATTGTTAATGAAGGCAGACTGGACACACTTGCTAAGGTTTATGACAAGTATCAAGAGATAGATAAAATTGAGATACATTCTATGATCATCTCTCACATGATTAAGTTTAAGAAGTTAGTTCCTCAAAACTATACTACCTGATAAGTTATGGAACTTACTAGAAATAATGAAGAGACATGAAATTGAGGAAGACATGAGGATAAGAGAAGAAACATTGGATAATATTCTCCCTATATGCTCACATGATGAGAAGGAAATTTTATTAGATCTGGTGAAGCCTCATCTCAGAACCAAGACAAGGACTCTTTAGATTATGAAAAAAGAGTATGAGAAGATAGGAAAAGAAACTAAAAATGCATTTGCACAAGTGTTTATGGATAGACACATGTATCCATCAATGGTGCCTACAACTAAAGTAACTCCAGCTCCTCCCAAACAGGTTACAAAACTAGTGATTCAAAATGAACCTATGACAGGTCCAAAAGTTTGCGCCCTCAGTGTTAATAACTTTTGATATAGAAAAAGACTCAGAAGATACTATAATGGTTGATAATATCAAGATATCCATTTCAGCATCTGACAATGACAAGGACAAAGTTGATAAATCATTTGTAAGCACTAAAGAGATGTGCACTGATGATACATCTGTATAGCAGGATGAAGTTCCCTCCAATGATCCAATAGACTTGAATAAAGAGAAAGATAGTCAAGACAATGAGACACCAGTCAAGGAGATACTAGTAAAGAGTGAATGCATGGATACCAGTCAAAACACTATATTCACTCCATCCACTTTACCATCTACTTCATTGTTTTCAAGGTTAATTCCTAATTCAGCAAGTCTAGATGCGTGGGGAGAAGAGGAATTAATAAAGATCAGTGTGCTAGCTATGGAAAAGGCAAAAGAAAAATAGGTTATGAGGAACCCTCTTTTCTTGGAGTCAATTAACATTCTGAATGATTTAGTACCTACAGACAAGAAAGTAGCCAAGATTCAATCAGTTGAAGATGTTGGCAGTATTTTAACAAGCTTCAAAACACACTTTATAGACCTAGTAGACTTTGCTACTAGAATTGCAGAAGATGAATAAAAAAAGGAGAGATTGAATGAATTGGTAAATAATTTTACCTTAGACTTAAAATCTTTAAAGATTCGGCAATCCATATTGAAAGAATTGGTGGCTAAGGGTAAGAAGGTTATAGAAAACTGTAGGGACAGAGTGAAGTTCACCTCTAAACATATCAAAAAGATAGAAGAGGCTAAGATCATGGTAGACACTATCATAAAATTAGTTGAGACATCTACCTAGGACATGAACATATGTAACAATGTTTATCAAGGTCAGTTAGACAAAATTGAAAAGGCTAAGTTGGAGATCAGTAAGATAAGAGTCAGACAAACTCAATTGAGAAATGCACTTGCGCCCTCTCTAGCAGTTCTGAATGAAACATCAAACAGATTGATGCCACCCTTGTGACATATGATCAAGGTCCCTACATGGATTTGATGAAGATGGACTAGCTGACATATGCCTTATGTGCATATTCAGACAGTTGATGCAATGAAGGTATTCTGGCAGAAAGAGATCCAATCTCTTCAGGTTGTGTACCCTGATGTTTACATGGAGTAAGTATCTAGAATACTTACAAGTTTTGTACATCTTTGTCATTAATGCCAAAGGGGGAGTAATAGAGAATGTGTATATATGGGGAGCAATATATGTATATATTAAAAGATAGACAGTTTTTTGTGATTAAGTCATTTTGAGAAACTTGGCCACATTCCTTTGTTGCCATAAATGACAAAGGGGGAGATTGTTGGAAAGTTGACTTCCTCAGGATGCATGACTTATTTTGTGTTTTCATCATGGCAACAAAGTCATACTAAAGTTTCTGACAAAGTAAACTTAGAAGACAAAATGACTAAGTATGGAAAACAGGGCAGACAGAGATATACAACTATCAGCACACGTGCGAGAGACTTAATCAGAGTATGCACATTAAAATATATGTTTTATGTGATGTATACATACTAAGTCCAGACATGCATGGTATGGCATGATAGTATAGAGAAGTTACAGATAGAACAGTACACCAGCAGTCCAGAAGATAGAGCATGAAAGTAGACTAGTGTTTTGATCAGCGTGAATTATTTTTTTGTGTAACAGTCAAGCGCCTTTTATTATATGTTTGTAATAATTTCATTAGTATTTTGTAAACACTCTTAAGCCAACTTTCTCAGAAGCATTGTGTATTATTTTTTTAGGGCTGACTATAGTCTTGTTTTGAGTCATGCCTATTCGGGTATGAACATATAAGTATGTAATGTAAAGTTATGTTACAAGTGTCGAATAATATGCATGAGGAAGATATAGAAGAGAAGTATGATGAAAACATTATGAGATAAATCTCTTTAAGAGAGTAAGAGCATTCACGCATACATGAAACTTATCAGACAGCAGTGTCATTATAGCAGTTCACTTTTGATATAGTGTATATCAACTATCAGAAGGTTGTAGCCTTCATCTTATTGCACAGTGATCTCAGGCAATGAGCCATATACCTTTAATAGGGTTTTGTAATAGACTCCTAATAGGGTCTAAGACTCCTAACAGGGTCATTGTACTTGGATTGTAAAGAATGCTTCTAACAGGGGAAAGGAACTTGTAGACACCTAAAATTGACCAGGTGTATCTCAAGCATTCCAAACTATAAATCTCAGCCAAATGCCTTAAAATGTCATCTCAATGCAAAACAAATGGATCAAATCAAATGGACAAAAATCAAATCAAATTAAAAAGAACAAATAATCATGAAATCAAATAATTAAATTCAAGCCTAAAGGGATTAATCAAATTATGCAATTGATTTTTCAATTGTATAGTTCAAATCAAAAAGGATCAAATCCAACACAATCACCCTTCCATGGATAATTTAATTAAATGATGGAGTTATTTAATTCCTAATATCTTTGAGACAACCAACCAACTTTCCCTCCATTTGAAAACACCTCAAAGCTTTTGACTTAACCAAGCTTTGATCATGATCAACTCACTC
>MU225715.1:1994547-2043252 GCA_018584345.1 Thuja plicata | reverse complement strand
AGTCAAAATATGTAAAGGAAATATTGAAAACCTTCAAGATGGAGGATTGCAAGCCAGTATGCACTCCTATGATCACAGGAAGTAAACTTTCAAAAGATGATGACTCCATAGCAGTTGATAAAACATTTTACAAATCTATGATTGGAAAGCTTATTTATCTAACTCAATCAAGACCTGACATATCTAATGCAGTTGGCATTGTTGAAAGATTTATAGCTCAACCCAAGCATAATCACCTAATGGAAATCAAGAGGATATTTATATATCTTAAAGGAACTATAGACTATGGTTTATGGTATCCTAAATTAGAGAATACACAACTTCATGTGTATAGTGATGCAAATTGGGCAGGTTGTATTGATGACAGAAAGAGAACTTTAGGAGGAGCAATATTTCTTACAGAAAGGTTGGTATCTTGGACAAGCAAGAAGAAAAACTATATTTCTCAGTCAATGACAGAGGTAGAATATGTTGCAGCAGCACTGAATTGTACAACAATTGTTTGGATCAAGCAAATGATTAAAGACTTTGGTATTCAGGTTGACTATCCTACTATTATTCATTGTGATAACACAAGTACTATTAACATGTCTAAGAACCCTGTGATGCACGCAAAAACAAAACACATAGAGATCAAGTACCATTTTCTGAGAGAAAAAGTTGCAGACAAGGAAGTGACATTGGACTATGTAAGCACAAAAGATCAATTAGCAGACATTTTCATGAAGCCTTTAGCAAAGGATACTTTTGAGTATCTAAGGGAGAAGTTGGGAATCATTCCCTCTCCTAAGTCTGATTAGAGAAAGTAGCAAGTACATCAGTCCTGTGTGACTGATGAATGGTTGACTACTCTACTTGTGGAGTAGTACCTATGCATAATGGTTTATGACACCCTTTTCCATTGATGTCAATGGGGGGGTATGTACTAAAAACAAGGAACACAAACAAAGAGATAAACAAGGAACATAGACAAGGAGCTTATACTCTGGGGGAGTATACATATAAAAAATAGTCCATGAAACTATAGCAGTGTAGTTGAATCTTTGATGAGGATATTGAGAAGATTGTAAAAGAAAGAAGACACCATGAATAGAAGTTGTTTTTATCATATGTTGCCATCAATGCCAAAGGGGGAGATTGTTGGACATTTGATTCTGAATAGTTGATTAATTGTATGTTTGTCATTGATGACAACATATAATACACAATAGTACTTCTGTATGTACTTATCCATATGATGACATGAAGACTTGCATGAATAGATACATGTTGTTGACATATTTATTATGCTATGTTCATACACGCAGACCCAGATATGATGTTTTAGTAAAGATATGTAATTTTTTTGTTGACGGTTACAGTTCTGGAGGAATAACAGTTTAAGGCCGACATATGTAACGTGTTTATTGAGTTGCACCTATCTTCAAGATATCTGTGTGTATATTCATGTTTAGTTATGAGTTGTTTCTATTAATCTAAAGGTGCCAAATGTATTTCAAGAAGATTACAAAGTTATGGTTAAATTGGTGAAGCCGACTTAGTGAAGTGATGCATCTATTCAGTTTATACTTGCATGATTGTAATTATGCTTGCGCGCTTAGTAGAGCAGACAAGGATGCAATGAAGAGTTGTCTTATAGGTCCCATGATCTCATACTTGGTGTATGTACTTATCGAAGGTCATTTGTGATAAGAAGAGTTGTGAAAGCCAGAGATAAGAAAAGCAGAGCAGAGTGTTAAAGCAACAGAGCTATATTTATCATATGTTGATAATATAGATATTGAAGCTAAAGCTTTCAGAATATAGATAAGATTTTTTTAGTGCTTTACAAGAGGTTAAAGCATCGGTGCACAAAAGGAACTGATCAGACAAGCAGTGTCACAAATAGCAGTTCACCTTGTTGATACAATGTGTATCAAATAATCAGAAGGTTGTAGCTTTCACCACTTGGATAGTGAGTCCACCACCCCTAACAGGGTTATTGTAAAAGACTCCTAACAGGGTTAGACCCTTAACCAGGTCACTATACTATTGCATTGTAATGAACAACTCCTAATAGAGTTGTATGATCTTTTAATAGGGATTGCTATAAACAGTATAGTTCTTTGTGGGTACTAATTCCCACCGGGGTTTTTACCATTTGGTTTCCCCATAACCAAATTGATGTGTTGTGTAATGTGTTATTTAAATGTACATTTACTTTGTATCAATATGGATTAATAAGTATAAGAAAAAGATAAAGTTGTTGATAACTGATTCACCCCCCCCCTTCTCAGTTATGCCTAAAGTATTCTAACAGTTCATACCAGACCAGATATAGCACATGCAGTTAGAATTGTTACAAGATTCTGTGCTAATCCCAAAGAATCACACATGACTATTGTCAAGAGAATCCTGAGATATCTAAAGAAATGGCTTATGGTATAAAAGAGAAAGAAAATTTGAGATTCAAGTCTATACAGATGTTGATTGGGCTGGGAACTTAGATGACTGAAAGAGAACAAGTGGAGGAGCATTCTTCATGGGTGACAGACTTGTCACATGGATCAAAAATAAGCAAGGATGCATCTCACAGTCTACTGCAGAAGCAAAATATGTGGTTGTTGCTACAAATTGCTCCAATATTGCATGGATCAAACAACTGTTGGAAGGTATGAATATGAAGATTCTTAAACCAGTGATTATCTATTGTGATAATACCAGTGCAATAAACATATAAAAGAATCCAGTCATGCATGCTAAGACTAACCATATTTCTATCAAGTATCATTACTTAAGAGAGCAAGTGTAAGAAAAAGAAGTGATACTAGAATATGTTCAGTCAAAGGAACAAATAGGTGACATATTTACCAAGCCACTATCGAAAGATGCATTTGAGTACCTGAGAAAGAGACTAGGGGTCCAACCCTTGTCTATTGGCCAGTAATCTGACTAGGAGACTGCATCAGCCTATACAAAAATCAGAAGATCCTTCATGTTGATGCAAGTAAAGAGATGGACTACAAAGATACATGAGTACATAGTAAGGTACAAATCTGCACCAAACACCAGAGATAATTTTGGCTAATACAGAGTTGTATTACTGATGGATAGGGAAATTCAAGGAGTATATTATAAAAAGGTGAAAGGATATAACTTTGGCATAATCAAAGTCTATTTTGGCATTGTTGTCAAAGGGAGAGATTATATCATTATCCACTCATTATCCATGAATAGAAGTTCCTAAGAATTCAAAGGGAGATTTAGTCATTATCCAAAGGGAGAGATTACGTATGAAATATCCATCAAAGGGAGAGAAGTAACATGAAGGAGAGAATACATACTAAGGGATAGATTGTTGTCAAAGGAAAAAGAGATGATCAAGGAGAGGAAAATTCAAGGCAGAGCACATATCAGAAATAGAATCAGAAGCTGATACATTTATCTAGTAAAGGGATTAAATATTGAAGAAGGCACTCGGTAAGAAACAAATCTAAGCTATATGAACTTACAGAGAACCAGATATTTGTATTAGTTATAGAAAAAAATATATGGGAGAGATTGATGAAATGCACTTGATATATTTCATATTGTATTAGAAATAATATAATGTGATAATGTAGTGTGTTTCCATCAATGCCAAAGGGAGAGATTGATGAACCATAACTAATTGAATGTTTGAAGATGTTAAGTTGATCACCGAAATGTGGAAAGATAATGCAAGACATTAAATCAGTTAATGGATTGTATTTTCATTGATGTCAACTTGATATAATATGATCGGTTATATACAAAGTGTCAAAGATGTCAGAGAATCAGAAAGATAAAGGTTATGCTTTCAGTAATTCATAAAAGATCAGCATTCACTAAGTGACTACAAACACTGACGGGCAGTGCACCCTGATGGATAGAGAAACCTGAAAGTAAAGTCACAGTGATGCCCAAAAAAGAAACCCAACAAGAATTACCGATGGGCATAATCACAAGCATTATCGACAAGAAGAACTTCATAGTGATGCCTGACGGACAGACAACCCCAACGGAGAAGCCCGAGGAGAACTGAAGTGTTGACCGAAGCTATCAAATAGTTAAACATCTAAAAGAACTGAAGTTCAGAATGACAAAATACTTAGCTGGAAAGAGATAAAGATAGATTTAATTGGTTGTTAACATTTTTTTCATCGGCAATTTAAAACCAGAGATAAGTAAAAGATTTAAAGTTATTTTATCCAGTTGTCAAGGAGAAATCTACAGGATAAAACTCAAGTAAAGCTTTAAAGAAATATTGGCAAAGATTGTGGATCACACATAGAACAAGAAATTCAAGAACTTAGAAATTGTGATATCATGTCTATAAAAAGACAATATAATTCATTATGAATTAGGGGAGTGAATAGAAGAAGAGGATGCTGGAGAGAAACTGATTAAGAACAAATTCATACAGTCCTGATCAATCAAGCTAAGGAAATAGATAAAGATTTCTGCAGATGCCGAGCAACAGAGAAGCACAAAATCACTGAGCAAAAAGAAGTGGAGAAAAGGTATTGAAAAGATACATTGATCAAAAAGTTATTATGAGCTTACAATATATCTAAAAATCTGCAAAGTATAGTTGTATATGTGAACAAATCATTTATTGTCTCACTTTAACCATTGATTTAGAAAGTCTCTTAACCAAGAAAGACTCAACCATTCTTTCTATATTGAGATACATCCCAAGGAGTATCAAAAAGTTTGATCATGAAGATAGCATGAGATGCCAGATACCATTTGACAAATTACAGAGGGTTTGGTCATAGAAGGTAGCATAGCGATGCCATATATCAAGTGACAAACTATTCTATTTAAATCCTCTAACAAGGTCACACCTAATAGTGTGTTTTCAACCTTTAACAAGGTTGGCTCTTCACTAAGCTCATATCAGAAGAGTGAAAATTTTGTTTTACCGGTCCCAAGTGGTTTTTCCCTTTACAGGGTTTCCATGTTAAAAATCCATGTGTCAATGTGTTTATGAGTTATTACTTTAGTGTTTTTCATTACATATAACTAATTTTGGATTGATCAGTATACACTAAGCAATTTACTATTTTTTGGTAAATGAAAGATTGCTAATTGGTAAAAAATAAGAATAAGGTTTCACAATGAACTCTGAGCAGTAGTTATTTGTTAAGATTGTTTGAAGGCATTCATATTGTAGGACTAAAGATAACTACATGCTTAATATTATGGTGCTAAGTTTTTGATTAAGGTAAAAATAGGTTTTAAATGGAACCTGAAACCATTTATAATTTAGAGAAAAAGATAAACAACCATAGCCCTTACAAACATCAAAATCCTACTAAACATTGATAAGAAGGACCCTATTCAACCCCGGAAACCCAAAAAGCAGCCAAAAAATAGTTACTAGCACAACTTCTAGGAAAACTACCAGCACAAAGCTGAAAGAGAAGCTACTTAATACTTTAGAAGGATTTCTCAGCCTCTTTCTACATTTCTTCCATCATGTTGATGGAGTCTTTAAGGGCTTTCAGCTCCTTAGGAATCTCTTGAACTTTTCTTTTAATGTCGCTTCTTGTTCTGGTTCCCGGGCTCGAGCTCCCAGCTTTATCTTCCATAGTGAAAGTGGTATTCTCCAGCATGCTTCTCTGGATAGATATGCATATAGTTCCTTAATATTTTTCACTGAGACTTTTTGTCCCTCATTGATGTGCTTTAGAATAATACTTATCAAATACCCATTGTGGCTGATTTTATCTTTCATATCTTTTAGCTTCTCCTCCACTAAGGAAATAATAGTGGCCGTTATCTCATCATTCACATTTTTATTATTTACCTTCTTCAAAAGATCCTTTTCCAGCTTATCTAACTTAGTTTTGAAGGGCTCCATATCTTCTTCCATCTCCCTCAAGTGCTGCTTCATTTCACTCATATCCTTGCTAATCCACTCCTCCAGATTTGTGCCATGTTCCTCTTTACTCTTTGGAATTCTATCATCAATGTCAAACCCAATATTTGAAGAGTCTGATTCCAATCTCTATTTTTTTATTTTTTCTAACCCCAGCCCTAAAATTTGGCTTCTCTTCCATCTCCTCCTTCTCTTTACCTTCATTCTCATCTTCTTCTATTTCCTCCTCTTGGTTTTCTTCACCATTTTCCCTAGTCTCCTCTTCCTCATTATCAGGAATCCACTCCTTGTTCACATAGGTTTCCTCCTCATTCACAAATTCATACTTCTCAACAAAATCCTCCTCATTTCTCTGAGGTTCATCCTCCTCTTTCCCAAACTCTTCATCTATTTTCTCATCCTAAATATTCTCATCATCATTACCCTGTGGGGCTAGTGTTTGGTCTTTAGAATCTTCATCTTTTTCCAGATTTTCCTCAATCTTTCTCTTAACCCTTTTCTTTAAATCCACCTTTTTTATTTTCCATCTTGTTCTTCTTCACCTTCCCTTTAACATGTTTAGGAATGGGTTCTAGAATGTGGTTCCTTGCATAATCTGCAATTAGCAAAATTAACCCTTCATGCATCACTAGATTGTTGGCCTTCTTCCTGTGCTCCATAATGATGTTCAGAAAACTAAGCAGATAAAAAGGAAACAAAACTTTCTTGTTATGTCTAAAGTGATTAGCTGAAAAAAAATGAAGATTGTAGATTTTTGAGTAGCACCCATCAAGAGTAAAATATTCTATCATAACAGTCAAAATATCATCCCAATGACTCTTAATCTTCTTAATAGCTACATAATCTCTAGACCCTTTGCTAAGGAGAGCTTCTTCATCTTCAAACTTAGGTAAAATCTTAAAAACTTGAGTTCCCATATGCTTATTATCCCTATAGAATTTCATCTCTTCTATGGACAGCCCCATAATCTCAGAAATAATGCTCAGTGTGAGCGAAAAAGATGTACCCCACAAATTCACCTTACCATTCTTCCATCCATCCACAAATTTCTTGGTAACATCTTTATCCCAACCATGCAATTTCTCCATGTACTGAGTAACCCCTCCGTGCTTCAGCATTCTCCAAACTTTTTTATTTTGTTTCTACTTAGTGCAGTCTAGTGGCTCCTCCCTTTTCAAACCGCCTCCCATTTTCACAAAGTGAACTTTCTAAAAATGAGCAGGCAAAAACACCAAGCTCTTCTAGTTTCTCTATTTTAAGATGCTATGAAATACACACAATTTGTGTGAGGTAATGTTCTTCATAATTTTCACTTCCCTTGACTGACAGCTTTCATTACCCTTGTGCTTAAGTTTCCTATTCATCACTTGTATTAATTATTCCTTCATTGTGATTAAGCTTATTGTACTTGATAAAACTTAAGGTCTCAAAATTGAGATCCACTTCCCCTTTCCATGATTGTGTGACATCATTATGGGCCCCCATATTAGCAAAACCATTAGCTAGCTTATTTCCTTCATGATATATGTGGGAAATATAAGAAACTTAAAACATTAGCAATAATGTTTTGATTTTATCAATTATATAGGCAATAGTCCACAAGGCCTCATCCTTTCCTTTGATAGAATTTAATATATTTAGGGAATATCCCTCCAACCAAAGTTTCAAATATCCCAACTCTTTATCCAGAGTCACAACTTGAAGAGATGCCATGGCTTCGGTGACATGATTAGTATGAATCCCCAGGGGGGGCTACAATAGCTCCCAGACAATTTCCAGCCAAATCTCTAGTTAAACCACTAGCACCATCTCTTCCTGGGTTCCCTTTCGTTGCACCATCAAAGTTTCCTTTGACCCAACCAATCGGAGGACCAGCCTAGATGGTTTTATTCCTCCTTGTTAAGTCTTTATCTTTTTACTCTTGATTCTTGCTGCTGAGAATTTAAATGAAGACCTAGGGAGAGATCCTCTGAAATTTTCCATCAAGCTTCTGCTAATTTGGTTAGAAACATTCTCATGGGAAAATATTTTTTCTCTGAAAACTCTACTATTTCTCTCCTTCCAGATTCTCCAAGTAAAGTGTGGGAGGAAGAGATTCCAGAGGTCAATAGGTTCTTTACCATAGAAGAGACAAAACCATTATTTTACAAGATCCTGAATATTTTGGGGTTTCACCCATTCCAGATTACTTTGTTTGAAAACACAATCTCACACCTTTCTAGTGTAATAAAAGTGAATCATCAAGTGATTGCAAGTCTCAGCTTTGGAGAAACACATGATACATCTATTGGGCATATTAAATCCTCTTTTGCAAAGATTGCCCAGAGTGATAATTTTGTTCTGAACAAGTAGCCAAAAAAATATGTTAATTTTAGGAATAAGCTTATTGTTCCACACCTGCGAGCTGATGGGA
Source organism: Thuja plicata (assembly GCA_018584345.1). NCBI lineage: Eukaryota > Viridiplantae > Streptophyta > Pinopsida > Cupressales > Cupressaceae > Thuja > Thuja plicata. The sequence continues at coordinate 2,034,955 of MU225715.1, read as the reverse complement.
TGATATTCCTAGATATGGAGGAGGGCAGAAGCTAAAGTGATAGAGAATTTACCATTTTCCTCAGGTCCCCAAATCAAGGAATCTTGTTCATTTTCTCTTAAGAACCATTGATTAAGATGTTTGTTGATAATTTTGAGATTTACATCAAAAGAGCCTAAGTCTATCCAATCCTCATTCATCCAGTAATTAGAAACCATTTCCCCAATTATATCTTTTTAGTCTAGAATAGAAGACATCCATTCTTGATTCTCGTTTAGGGCTGTTTCCTTCAGCCATTTGTCATTCCAGAAATTAATCATCCTGTCATTTCCCAGTTTCCATCTAACTCTTTTTCTAACCAGATTCTTGCCTTTACTCATACTGTTCCAGATAAAGGACCCTTGGATGTCCACAGGATTCCTTAACATATCCTCTAAAGAGTGAATATGGTATTTACTTTTGAGAATTGAATTCCATTCCTTTTCCTCTTCAAATATTCTCCAGCACTATTTGGCGAGCAATGCCTTATTAGTATTTCTTATGCTTCTTATTCCAAGCCCTCCAAACTTCCTTGGTTTTCAAATCACTTCCCAAGCCACAAGAATAAACCTTTTATTCTCTTCAGCACCAGACCAAAGGATTATTTTCTATATTTTTTCTATCAACTCAACATACTTCTGTGGAATTTTGAAGAGACTTAGAGCATAGACTGGAAGTTTTGGCAGAGTTGATTTTAGAAGTTGAACTTTTCCTTCTTGATTCAAGGTAGCTCCTTTCCAACCTGCCATTTTGTTGTGAAATATGTCAAGGATTCCATTCCAGAAGGACTCATCAAGTTTGTGACAAAGGGTAAGGCCCAAGTAAGAAGCAGGGAAAGTCCCTATCTTACATCCAAGAATAGTATATATCTTCCTTTGTCTATCTTCAGGAGTAGTGCTAAAGAACAAGGAACTTTTTCCCCAATTAATAGATTGACCTGAAGCATCAATGTAAACATTCAAAGATTTTTTAATGTTTCTTTCTTCTTTCACTGAGGCTTCCCCCATCATGATAGTATCATCAAAAAATTATTCATGCGATCATTTCTACATAGAAGAGGAGGGTTGAAGACCATAAATCTATCCAATGAGCACCTGACTATTGATATATCTCCCAATACTTTTAGCCATAATTGCAAAAAGGATGGGGGAAATAGGGTCCCCTTGCCTCAGGCCTCTAGTAGGGTGGAAAAAATTAGATGATCCTCCTTTAACCAAAATAGAAGAGGTCACAGTAGAAACCAGTTGCATTATAATTCTGATCACATCCTTGTCAAATCCAAATGATCTTAATATATTAGAAAGAAAAGACCAGTCCACTCTTTCATAAGCTTTCAACAGGTCCAATTTCATCAGAAACCCTTGTTTTCTGGAAGCTTGGAGGGCATGACTATTCTCATGAACAACTATGATAGAGTCTAGGATTTGTCTACCTAGAGAAAAACCATTTTGTTGGGGAGAGATCAAGTTAGGAAGAAAACTCGACAATCTAGAAGTAATAACCTTAGAGATAATTTTGTATAAAGAATTACAAATACTTATAGGTCTAAAACCATCCACCGTGTTTGCTCCAGGTTTTTTTGGAATGAGAGCTATAAAGGTGGAATTTAATTCCTTTAAGATAGATTTTGTTCCAAAGAACTCCTTAACAACAGAGAAAACATTCCTACCAGTAATATTCCAGAAGTGTTGGAAGAAAAAAAGATGGAAGCCATCCAGGCCTGGGGAGTTTTCTCCTTCAAAGGAGAATACAACCTTCTTTATTTCAATATCCAAAGGGATGACTTTGAGAAAAGCATTAGAATGACTATCCACTTTGCTAGGGATCAAAGCAAGTAATTTACCTTGATCAACCATGTCAAAGTTATGGTCCTTAGATAAGAGGGTGGAAAAATAACCTAACATTTCTTCCCTAACATCCTCTTCTTTGGAAATGTTACCTCTATTGGTGGATAGGAAATGAATCCTATTTATAGCCTTGTGTTTGAGAGCAGTGAGATGGAAAAATTTGGTGTTCTTATCTCCCACTTTCAACCAAAGAGATATGGATCTCTACCTCTAGAAAGTCTCCTCCTTAGTAATAATGTTGTGGAGGTCCGCAAGAACATTATTCTCTTGGGTTTTTAAACTTTTCGACAGGCCATCTCTTTGAATTTCCTCCTAGATATCTTTCAATTCCAATTGGATTTTTTTTTTGGATTGGAAAATGTCCCCGTAAACATTCTTGTTCCAATCTTTAACATTTGCCAATTTCTTTACCACTTTGAACATAGCAGAACCCTCAATCTTAATATTCCACCAATCTCTAATTTTTCTTTCCAGATCAGGGTGTTCAAGCCACATCTTTTCAAATCTAAAAGGCACATTTCTTTTTCTAGAAAAAGGGCTAACCGAGAAAGAAATAGGAAAATGATTTGACCCAATTCTAGAAAGAGAGGATAAAGCACAAGAATACATAGTATACATGTCTAGAGAAATGAGCGCTCTATCAAGTTGACTTGGATAAGATTAGCTCCAACCCTACGATTTGACCAAGTGTAATTTATACCTTCTAGTTCAACATCCAACAAACCTTCATTTATTAAAAAATCCATCAAATCAACCTTGCTTTCCACTTGAGTCATATTATCTCCCAATTTATGTTCTTGCTTCAAAGAGGTCTTGAAATCCCCCATTATCATACAGTTGTTCTCAGTGCAAGTTTCCCTAAAATCATATAGCTTTTTCCAAAGTTTCAATCTTCCTAATTTTGTATTAGGAGCATAAACATTTATTAGAGTCCAAGAAAAATTGTCTTTAATACTCTAGACTTTAACAACTAGAAAGTTTTTCTCTTCTTTTAGAAGCTGGCAATTGAAACAAGTTTGGTTCCAGAAAATAGCTAGCCCCCCAGAAGCCCCTTCAGAACTACTTCCAAAATAACTACCATTTTTAATCAGTTTCAAATGATCTGTTATTTCTTTTGTCATCTTAGTTTCTTGAATCATCAAAATATCTGATTTGGAGTCCCTAACAAGATTCCTAACTACATCTTGCTTGTGAGGACCATTGAGTCCTCGAATATTCCATGAAATAATCTTCATTTAAGGGTTGGAGAACAAACCTGATGGATGGTGAGTTGTTTTCTATCCGCAATGTTATGTTTTTCTTCCTCTTTCATCTAGGTTTTCTCAGATTTCCTACCTTTTTCTTGTCTTAGAGTCCCTGTGCCTCCTTTCTGTTGACCTCTTGTCAGAACTCCTGGTTTTTTACCCCCATTCTTTTTAGTTTACTTCAAGTTGAAGTTCCCCATTGAGGCACTCTCAGGTATCTTCCCAGAGTTATTTTTAGACTCTAAGGATCCATGAGGGCATCTAGAGCCTTTCTTTCCTAATCCTTTCTTAGATTCTCCCATCTTTGTCCAATATTTTTCCTTATCCTCTGATTCTAATGCTTTCTTGTTATCCTGATTTTCCAAATATTTTAACTGTTTTAGATTTAATGGAGAATCCATCTTGTTTCCTATTGTTAGGTCATTCTCCTTTTTTAGTCTTTCCTCTTAGAATTGAGTTATGGCATTTTCTATTCCTATCAGACTTTCTTCATCCCTTAGGTCCTTTAGTGTTTCTTCTCTTTTGGGAGCTTCCTCTTCAGCTTCTGTAGGGATTTTCAAGCCTATGAGCTCATTTGTCCTTCCTTTAGTTGCTAGTTTTTCTAATTATTTCTCTATACTTATTTGAGTTTCCCCTTTTTTGTTTCTCAACTTGGGTCTCATTATTTTCTTTAGATATACTAAGGACCCTTGTTTCCTCTATTTTTTCTGTTGCTTGTTTTTCTGATTCTTGCTCTGTACTTATTTGAGTTTCCCATTTTGACTTCTCAGCTTGTTTCTCAATATTTTCTTTAGATATATTGTGGACCCTTGTTTCCTCTTTTTTCTCTCCAATCCATTTTGTGTCCTTTGTTTTGTTCTTGTGCCTTCTTTTTTTCCTTTTGAGGTTTTAAGGGGCATTGTTTCGCCCAGTGGCTAGATTTCTTGCACAAGAAGCAAGAAAAAGGAATGGATTCATATTCAACCTCTTGGTTCCAAGATCCCAAATTTGATTTCAGAGCTATAACTTGTAGAAGATCCACATTCTAATGTATATTAACACAAATCCTAGCATAAACTTGTCTAGTCCTTACCGTTGTCATGGGGTCAATGGAGAGAAGTTCCCCAAAGGTACTAGCAATGGCTATCAATATATCCTCATGTTAATATTGCTAAGGCATCCCAGGGAGACGTACCCAGACAAGAATCATTGTAAAGAGATTGTCGTTATAGTCGAGACTAGTCATCTATTTTTGCAAAGATAACGAAGATTTACCCATCATCCAAGGACCACCACACAGTACTTTGGATAGATATTTTCCATTTGAGAATTCAAATGAGAAGAAGCCTTTTGGAATTGCAGCAATGTCAACTTGGCCCTTGAGCCTCCATTTTTTATCTGCAAAGGCTCTAACTAAATCTATATTTGGTTTGGGACCCATAAATCTTCCTACTAAAGTAGATGTGATGCAGCAACTTTCGGAGGTCATAACTTTTGACTCGGATGTGGGTTTTAGCTAAAATTTTGCTGACAGATGTGTGAGGAAGAGTTAATGGAAATGCAACCTCGACAGGTGTTGTTGGTCACCATTTCAACATTTTTTTAGGAGCCTGAAATTTCATCTTGACCTCCAAAATTGCCTTTTTCTATTTCTTTCCAGTTTTTTGAGTTTTTCTTTTTGTAATAAAATTTCAAATCATGTTTATGATTTCGTGGGTTAGTTGGAAATTCATCTTTCCTTAGTTGAGAGATTTTCTTGGGAAAAATCTAGATTCAGAGGATGAGTTTTGAAAGTTACCAAAAATGGAAAAATTTGTTTTTCCTAAAAATCTGCCAAATATGGTAATTTTTGAAATTGTAATAAGGATTTTTATTTCATTGTAGAGGTAGATTAAGTTGGACGCAGTCAATAAGAATTTGAAGTTCTTTTATTTTGGCATTGTGTTATTTTTTTCTAAATTGTTGTTTCTGAAGGTTTTGGACTACATCAAGATGCCATGATAGACACAGGGTGATCCACTATTGGGTCTAGGATTACAATACCAAATTCTCCCTTAAGAGGATTTTTCAAAATATTAACCTTAGGAAAAGAGGACTTGTTAGAGGGTTGTACTTCAAAAAGACCCGACCACTTCCCTTTGCCTAAATTTGAGGAAAAGCCATGTGACTTACCTCTAGATGGATCACCCTCATCCTTCAAATTTTTTGATTTTTCCACCTCTGGCCCCATGAGAGGACCAACATCCTTGATGGACACTACCAAGGTTGACCCATCTTCTTTTTCCTCAGCATCTGATGGGGATCTTGTAGTAGAATATGCTCCCTCTATCATAGCTCCCACTGTAGATCCTTCAGCTCCCATCTTTCCTCCCGTGTTCGAATTCAAAAAACCATTTCCCGCTCTTTCCCTACCTCCTCCCTCCCACTCCCGCTCCATGTTCATCGACAACAAGCTTTCAAAGTTTCTATATTGTGGTACTAAGTTTTTGGGTTGACTTTATTGGAATATTTTTTAGGCCACTGATTCACCCCCCCACCTCTCAGTTATTATAACATGTACTACTTTACTCATTTTCAACCATCAAAAAATCTCTATTGTCATTCTCAATGCTTTGAAAACCACAATCAATCCATTATATATAAGATCGCACCAAAATATTTGATCAACCAAGTCAGCTTACCCTAAAATGATCTAGGAAAATGTAACACGTTTGACCAGGCAACCAAATCATTAAATTCATCTTATTTACCCCTAACAAAAAACAAATTTGGTGTCTAACTATGTCAAATTTGGTGGCTAACTATGTCGGTTATACAATTGAATTCTCAGAGTTAACACTAATTACAATTTTGAATGTTTATGAAAAGATCTAACACTGTTGGCCTACAACTGTGTTAACTTCCAAGAATCGCTTCTCGGATCTTCATAACTCTACCAAAAATCAAAATTGTAACTTCAAATTCGGTGTGTAGCATCTGTGTACATCCCTTACATATACCCTAGATGCACACTGAAAAATATTACCTTGGTATTTCTCACTGAACATTTATGTGTATCCTACCAGAGTGCTCTATTATTCAGTCTGTACTTAGTTGAATCTTCAACTAATGTCTAGTATGGAATCCAAAAGAATCATGAACATATATACCATGTCTTTATACCATGTAGTTTCCATCAATGATAACATACACTCACAATTTTCCTTCTATGCAGTGTCTCTTTCCAGCACTGACTACCTGACACCACTTCATAATTGAGCAGTCGAGGAAACACTTGAACTCAAGTACAAGTTTGATAGTTATATAAAATTAAAGACCAATTCACAACATATAAATCAAGGTAGACATAGATTTAAAAAGAACCTGAATGATAAATTCAGGGAGTTTACGAACTTCTTTGCAAATAATGAAGAAAGGGGGTTTAAATTTTTTTTTGAAACACCAACAATGAAGGACATGGAAACAAAACAAAGGACTAATAGCATATTCAGGTAAGTCAACGGACTTACAAACTATTCTCAAAACAAAAGGATTAAGTATTGAATTCAAGAAATCTAATTGAATTGACACTTAGGTGAACAAAAGTAGCAGACCTTACATTCATTCTCAAAGTGTGCTACTCAAAATAGTTTGAACAAGGGTGTGTTTTTTGTGCCTTAGTCAAATTTACCATACGCACTTTAAATTCCTTCAAAATTTGAAGGTTCTAATAGTCCCTTCGATTGTCCTAAAATAAAATCATCAGGTATTTTTTCCACCTTAAGTTCTTCCTTGAAAGGAAGGAACACCCTTATCTACTAGCTCTCCTAAATCCATTATCTTGAAAAGTGAATTTTCTATTGCAATATCTTTATTTCTGAGATTGGACATGATTTTTTTGAAGGTATACAACATTTATCTCTTAAATGTCTATATTCATTATAATTTTGACAAAATAGAATTGAGTTTCATAAACTATCATTTAGATCCAATTTCTATATGTTAACCTTAATGTTATGTGTGTATGAAGGTTAGTGTACATATACAAATTCACAAAATTAGAAAAAAAAAAAAGGCCTAAACCTCTACTAACTAATTTTATAAGCCACTAACAAATTCTCAAAAGCATGAGAAATACTTTAAAAAAACATACTACTCCATATTTCCAAATGTAATGCTTGTAAATGAATTCAAATAGGGGCGACCAGACCAGTTTTAAATAATTAATCAAATTTGGGTTTTTCATTTACATAGACAAAGATTGCTTTTGAACCCTTTATCAAATAACAAAGGTCCTTCTATTAACACTTTAATTAGATCCTATTTTTTGACAAAATGAAATAAAAATAAGTCATCCACTATTGCACTAATAGAAATAGTGCACTTCAATTTCCACAACAATCATTCCCATTTTCTAGCTTGAACAATATTTGATCTAAAATTAAGAAACTTATCGACAAGAGTATTGTCCATTCTCAAAATTAGTTCATCCATTAAATTATTTGAGACATTGACTACAATACCTTCCTCACAATGAGTTGCCAAAAGATTGGAACTCCTAAACACCTATGTAGTCTTACCACTATTATTTCCATCCACCAAAGTAGATTGGTTTTGTGCATCAAAAAATGATTTACAATCATGCCAAGGAAAAACAATAACTAGCCCAAATGATTATTGAAGAGCACCCATTTCAAAATAATCTAATTAAGAAGTTTTGTCACATGTCTTAGAGGTTGCAATTTTGAATGAGGGTCCCTATCAAGCCCATCTCTACCTAGTTCATATTTAAAGAAAAGTAAATATCTCCTAAAGCTTCACAAAATGGAGCACTAGTAAAAGTGCTTTTTAACTTTTTGTATATTGCTCCTAGTTTATGTTAGCTAATATTAGTTGGGTGCATATTGTTTAAAATTTTATGTTAGGTAGCTTTAATAAAGGGATTTGTATACTTTGCAAGCTATGTCATTAGATGTTAAAGTAAAGTTAGTATCCAATACGTATAGGATATTTATTTAGTTTCTTATAGCAAACCTCTTCAATTGAAAAACATTTTAGAATATTTGTAATTAGATTGTTTTCTATTTTGAGGCCTTCAAAGTGGCATTGTGGAATTTTTTTTTTTACTTTTCTATAATTTCAACATTATTTCTATGTTTTTAACATATTTCAAGTCTTATGGGTTCACTATAGAGACAATCAATTATGTGCTCTTAAATTTGTAAAAGGGGGCATTATAATTGACAAATGTGGAAATACTATGAGAAAATGTGGTATCTCAACATTTTAATTAAACTAACCAAACTTGTTGAAATCTTGATTCCCTTTTATACGAATATTTCAACCTCAACAAATATTTCTTTATATGACTTGCGTTTTTAACACTTAACTCATAATATGCATTTTTTCTTAACCAAAATTCTTATTTCTTAAATTCAAAATTTATATTAAAAAAATAATGCTATCATATAAAAAGAAATCAATTAAATTTATCCTTCCTTCAAATTTTTAAAATATATTTTTACGCCGAAAGCGTTCCTTATATGAAGTTAATCATCTAACTTTTGCATCTATGGTTCCTCGTTCTACAAGCTTGCAAGACGATTGAAATGATTTTAACTGTCAATTCTCTCTGTATTCTCTTCCTATTTTTTTCACTCGACAAATGTTTTTTTTTCTCCATTCACGGTAGGTACTTTTGTTTCCCTCATTCACATATTTTTTTTTATTTTTTTCACCCTATTTCCTTTTTAGCACCCCATTTTTTTTTCGTTTGGAGTTTTACAATAATAATTAAAAAAAATGCATTTCATCGTTATTTCACTTTGGAGGGGATACAAATTCCATGCACCATCACATTTATGAAATATTTTTACTATTAGTTTTAAAATTATTTTAGGTATTTAATAAGAAATCGTAAATATAATCTTAATAGGAATGATTTAATAATTACCACTTTGACTCAGTAAAAACCTTTCGGTATAAAGTTCTCACATCATCCAAAATAATTTCTTATTTTCTATTTTTTATTCTCCTAAACCTTTTTAAGTCACTTTAACTTTATTAGAATTCGTCTTTAAATTATATGTTTATTTTAAATAAACGAATGAATAGATATTTCTTATTTAAGTTGAAAACTATTCACGTAACACATGTACTTATTAAAATATTAATTTATTTTATAATGATATAATGGTTATATTATTTATTAAATATTATATTTTACATTTAAATTTATTAAATATGTTTTTTTTAAGCCAAAGTGGACTAGCCACATAATTATATTATTAATAAAACTGATTCAAAGACTCATCCGTGGAAGAATCAGGAAGAAAACCCAAAATCATTGTCATATACATGTATGATATTGATATTGATCATTTACATTTGATTTTCAGTATGAAAATCACAAAATCCCTGAAAACTTATACAATCAAAACCCACATACCAGGCAATTTACAAAAAGTTTGATAAATAGAACTGTGTCCCTATCCAATTCACATAAAAAATAACCCGGTAGCATACGTGATGCCAAATTCACTGTTTATCCATACAATACAAATTTGGCATCAAACATAGCCAAAACATCAAACGGTCAAAAGTTCCCATGTTACCCATCACCTATTCGACCATGTCAACAGAGTCCCAACCAGTAGCAGGGTAATCTGAAGGGGAACACAGGGACCATCCAGAAGCAGTTGGAGACACACCAAAAACTAGATTAGCCTCTGTTGGCCGCACATCCCAGCCAGAGGAACGAGAGACATCCCAGCCAGAACTAAGAACTTGTGAAATGTTTGAATGTGCTTAGGGAGTTGAATCTGCAGGGCGTGCATTGGGCAAGCTAATAGTTTACGCATGGGAGTAACCAACACCATAATTTTTCAATTCTGCACATTTGAATATATGCCACCTCACATTGTCTTGTCCAAAATGAGTAATCCTTGTAATTTTATGTCCTTTTTAATGATTTCATCAGGTGTGAATGTTAGCTCCTCGTGACCATCACAACCCTTGTTGGCAAGATGGTCTACCACCGCATTACCTTCCTGCAATGTATGAGAAATGAATACTTCTGGAAATGAGACTAATACATGCCATATTTGTTGGAGGATATATGTTAGCCTCCAATTATGTGATCCATGATTGATACATGCATTAATTATTATCATCGAATCACCTTCTATTTGGATATGTTGGAATCCTCCAATTTTAGCCAATACTAGGCCTGCAAATAGAGCCTAAGCCTCTGCTATATTATTTGTACCTTGTGGGAGCAGGCAACATTTTAATGCTAGCAGTGAGCCTTGATGATCTCGAATGCACACACCAGCTCCTGATTTCCCCGCATTGCCTCTTGATGATCCGTCAAAGTTTATTTTAACAACCCCTTGAGAGGGTGGGTTCCACTTGATTGAAGCTCTATTTTGTGCCTTAGTAGATGTGGTTTGCTAGCACCAACCAAAAGGAACGTGTATGTTTTTCCATTCACGCAATATAAAACTGTCCCAACTTGTCATGACTAAATTATATTTGAGTTTGTTGTGGCTAGCATTCACTATTTCAGATATTATCTTTCCAATTTTAAGTTAACTACTTGAATGGGTGAGGAAATCTTGTGGAAGATTATTTTATTCCATTCCCACCATATTACCCACACTTCTAACGCTGGAATGCATTTCCAAATAGCAGAGAAAAGGGAGTCGGAGTAAAGTTCTGGCCATGACTCGAATAAGTCCCATAATTTGGATGGAAGTGGTGTGGATTAATGCAATTTCCCAAGAACAAATAACCAGCATTCTTGTGCAAATGAGAAATTTAGAAATAGATGATCAGCATCTTCTATCTAGCAATCACATAGTAGGCAATTGAACGGTTGTGCAATATTTAATATGTGTAATCGATCAATGGTTAGAGCCCTGTTTTTTAATGCTATCCACACAAAACATCCATCTTTTGGCACAGCCAGATGATTCCAGTAGAATGAGTAAGCACGAGATGGATTCTTGTTGGCATCCTGTTGTTGGATAATTTTGTAGCCTTCTTTGCTGGCGAAGTTCCCATCTATCCCCGGAGCCCATATCAGTTTATCCTCTAAGTCTGAGAGGTAGATCATTTTTTCTGAAAAAATATTTACCAAACGTTGTATTCCCCATGGGGAGAGTGGCAAATCATTAGGATCTTTCCAGATCACCTTCCTTGAGAATAGGCATATTGCTAAAACATAGTCACTCAAGCAAGTACTCCATTCATTATCTGAGGTAGCTACAATGGCCTCTGTATCGTCCAATTTGGACAGTGGTGGTGCACCATTCCATGAGTTACGCAAGAATTTAACTGACAAGCCATTATTCACTTCCCAGGTGATATAGTTAGTTACTATTTCTCTAGAAGATATCATGAAATCCTAGATAACTGAGCCTTTGGGAGGGTCTAATAAAGTGAGAATTCTAGCTGGATTGGCGTCATCTAAGTACTTCTTTTGCATTAATTGGCACCAAGTGTTTTGAGGTTTGGTGTACATTTGCCATATTAGTTTGCCCCCAAAAGCTTGATTTCATTTTTGCAAATCGTGAATCCCTGCACCACCTAGTTGTTTGACCTGAGCCATGTTGTCTAGAGAGACCAAAGGGATTTTCTTCTCTCCATTCATGTTACCTGTCCATAATAATTCTCTCAGCAATTTTTGAATGGTTTGAAGGATAAAGTTTAGGATTATAATTGTGGTGAGGGTAAAGGGTTACTTCATGGTTAGTATTATGGTTAGGGTTAGGATTGAGGTTAGATTTAGGAATATGGCTAGTTTTATGGTTAAAGTTAGGGTTTTTATTAGGCTTAGGGTTAGGATAATGGTTTAGGTTTATGTCATGATTAGGGTTAGAGATGTGTTTAGAGTTTGGGTTATGATCTTATTTAGGATTAGGATTATGGTTTAATGTTTGTGATAAGGTTTAAGGTTAAAGTTTATGGTATTGGAGCATGATTATCTTCCTAATTTGACAATTTTAATTTATTTATGTAGCTATCACTTCTCTATTCAAACCTATCTCACAAAAACATCATGAACTAAATAGTCAAATATATGAAAAAAAATAGACAAATTATTTTCCCTAATTGACTTTCAATATCTCTTCGACGTACCTATTACACCCTAAGATATAATGACTAGTTAAAACATTTTATTATATGTTTCATTAGTGTAAGTCGAAATAATTTCAAACTAACTATACTCAATCTAAATATAATCATATTAAACTTTCCTTAAGATTATACAATCTTTTACAAAACTTAGAATTTATTTAGAATCATGGACTTATCAAATTTAGAATCTTGGACTTATCAAACCTATTAAAATACAAATTACATCGTCAACTCCAACTGCTTATCATTCACAAACAATTGAACACGTCAAGCATGATATTTCACTGATTAGCAAACAAAATTGAACACGTCAAGCATGATATTTCGCTATGAATTGAGCGTCATACTAAATTGGTTGCGTCATATCTTAGAATTTGCCCAATTTATTAGGGTAAAAGAGTCTAGTCGACTAAAACGGCAGGTCGTCTAATCACAATATTCGTTCGTTATGTCTTATTTCCTCAAACAAAAAACTCCAATTTTCAAAGTGTGTACTTCAAAGTCTTCATTCGTCGAGAAGGCGTACAATTCTCATTCGACTAGACGTGGATATTTACGGCTGAAAACGGATTATTCAAGCCTTCCATTCAAATCCTTCATAAGTTTCAATCAGTCAATACATTAAAAATGTATTATTATTTATGTTCAAATGAGTTGTTGAAGTCTTTCATCGAAATTCTCGGAGTTCAAGTTTAGTATTTCTAGTTTTCACATTCGATTTCATCAATTAAGTAGTAATAAATGTACTACTATTTATATTCAAAGTATTCGAATTCTCATCATTGATTAATTATTAAGTATACTACAAGTTACCACTTTTGCTATAAAAAAATAAAAATAAAAAATAATTAAGTATACCATATATAAAAGTCTTGATAATTAAACTTTTATTAAAAATATGTATAATAATATCATATTGTATATTTATCATTATGATTAGTGCTACATTGTTTTTATAAGAAAATGATGTTTATGTATTTATATTACATTTAATAAAGTTTATATTTTATAATTCTTGTCTTCACATTTCAATAGTAGATTTTATCATCAACAAGGTGTCATTATCTAATTAGTCGGTATGTTAATGACAATGCACCGACTTTTTTTTTGAAAGTATTTGATACTTCCTAATGCAATAGTTGTTAAGTCTACTTTAATAGAAGTCTTTCAACATCAAAAGTTATTTATTTTTTCTTAAAATATATCATTTGAAGCAATTTGAAGCCTCTTGGGCAATGGACAAAACTAGAAGAGATGTTTAACATACTTCATTTGGGCGCAAAATAGATAATAGAGGTCGACAATACACATATGATTTAAATGGTCACCTAATGGAAGGCTATAATATAGAACATGCACCAAAAGAGTGAGAAAATTTGGATGCCAAAAATATAATCCAAATGAACAAGAATGTACAATTAAAAGTCCATGTTGATTCCCTAACTCATATACTAGCATGTTGGAAAGTTATGTCAATGAAAAAAATTACTTTGACTTATATTTTTTCTATACTTTAGGCTCTACAAAATCTACGTAGATTTATATTTATGGAGCTAATTGTAAGTATTTGAAACACTTTCAATCAATTTTGTTCAAACATGTGATCAAGCTTGACCCATTCTAGCTAAGACAGATTTGTCTAGTGCATGTGTGTGTGTGTGTGCGCGCATGTGTGCGTGTGTGTGTCTACATATATATGCATGCATGCATGCATGTATGTATGTATGTATGTGTGTATGTATGTATGTCTGTGTATGTATGTATGTATGTATGTATGTATCTACATGTATATATGCATACACACACATACACACAAACACACACATATATATAAGGTCAACACACATTAATATTTATTATTAAAAGTAAGTTATTAACATAAAAATAGAAGGTTGGTTTTGTTACGAATAAAATTACAGATGTTGATTTGCACACTGGAACCTTGGGCAAGCAAATTAATAAAGGAAATATTAAATTCATACCTAAATGTGGTGATCCTGAGGACATTTGCAATTGGCACCCCATCACCTTGTTCAATGTCTCCTACAAAATCATAGTAAAGGCCTTGTCTCTACAAAATTGTCATCTTCTTCCTCAAATTATTCACCCCAAGCAAATAGGCTTTATCCAATCACGAGTCATCCTCGATAATATACCTACATTCTTGGAAGGTATGGAGTGGGCTCGCCAATCAAGTCGAGCTCTATTTTCCTCAAAATTAACTTTGCCAAAGCCTATGACCATATTGAATGGCCTTTTATTCTTGCCATGTCGTCTACTTTAGGATTTGGTCACTGCTTCATTTCTTCTATTAAAATTATTTTTTAATAAGCTAATGCTTGCATCACCATCAATGGTCACCGTTCCTCTTATTTCAGTTTGCATTGATCCATTCGATAAGGTTTCCCTTTGGCTCCTTCTCTGTATGTTTTAGCAACTGAAGGTTTTGGATACTTGCTAGCTTCTACTATTTCTTTTGGTCATGTTCATGGGATTTCCTTACTCTATTCCATATCCCAGTTGGTCAATGGGCACTTCGCCAATGACTCCATCCTCACTCTCATTGAGGATGAAGAAAACATGCAGAATAATCTTCATTGCCTAGACACATTTTTCTTGGCTTCTGGTTCATTTATTCAATGGCATAAGTCTCTTTACTTTCATCATTATTTCCTACCTCGACCACAATGGATGTTGCGTTATAATTGGCAATGGATACAACATGGTCAAAAAAAAATTCCTCAACATTCCTTTTGCCTTTCGTGGCTCTGCAACCAAACTTTGGAATGTTGTTTTGACAAAGATCAAGTCTAAGCTATCCTATTGGATTATTAAACCTCTCTCACTAGCAAGAAAATTCCAGGTTCATTCCATGATATTGGCCATTACTCATGTCTATTACTCTTCATGTTGGTCTCCCTCAAAAGAAGCTTATGCCAGATTGGAACGCCTTCTCACAAATTTTATATGGGCCTCAGATACCCAACGACATGGCTTTCACCGCATAGCCTGGGAGTATTGTTATCTCTCTTGACACTCTGGTAGCCTAGGCTACATTTTCACCCACAGGAAAGGTCAAGCTCTCTGTGTTAAGTGGATAATCTATAGCATTTATGGTGAAGAGACTTGGAAGGTTTTATTGTGTCATTGCATTTCTTCTAGCTTTCCTTTGCATTGCCCAACATGGAAAGATTCCAGCTTTCAGAATTTGCTTCTTACTTCTTTGTGTTACTGTTGAACTTTTCGAAGCTTAATTAAAAAAAATTGTAGTTGTCTTTACATAAAAAAATATTAATATACAATTCACTCGATAAATAATTTAATGTTAGGATGGTATAATATTTTATCCTATTCCATAGAAGTCTTTCAACATCAAAGTTAATTTTTTTTCTTAATTTATATAATAACATCATATTATATATTTATATTAAAATAATATTAAAATGATGATACATTCTTTTAATATAAATATGATTTTTATTTCATTTAAAGTCATAAACATCCCTACATTTGCATGTCATGTGATTTTTAATAAATAGTATCCATCTTGATGAAAAGATATAAGAAGTTTTTTTATTGTAAAAACATCTTTTTAATCAATATTTTCTATCTAACTCTATTAATGAAATGAAAATATAATATTAAAAAAAAGGTAGGCCCAAAAATTCTAATATTGTCGTGTCCAAAACAAAGACAAAAATCATAAAGAACTCCCAAGCCCAACAAAATCTAAGAAACTAAATCAAAACTAAATGAATGCGTATCTTTTCTGATTTTAGTTGCTCAAACCAATTCTATGGGAAACATCATCAATTGATCCCAAATTGGTGAGAACACATTTTTTCTTCTTCAGGTGGGTCATTTGGAGATTTTTATGGACAAGTCAACAAGATGGCCAACACTAAGCAAGGAAATTTACTTATGTTAAGAAAGAAATGAGAACCTCCCTACCTATAAGAAGTGTTAGTAGGTGTACAAGAGGGTTAATCCACCATAAAAAAGAAACACTATTCTTTGAAGCTAAAGGCGAAAAGCTATAGTGAGGAAGTTAATGAGATCCATTTTCATATCTCACAAGCAAGTTATGCACATGCCAATGCCTTCAATAAGGAAATAGGAGACCAAGAAAAAAATTAACAACAACATAGAGGTTATTCCCTCAACATCCAACAAATTTTAAAGTTGAACAACATCAAGTGCAAATTTACAATCTAAATCTATATAATAACATTAAACAAAATAATGGCTCTAGTATACAAGAATAATACATATCAATACAACAACAAAGAAAGATTAGTATTTCTATATTTCTAAATGGGGATTTAAAGTAATTTCAACTCTAATAGAATACAATATATAAAGTTGCATATATCCTAGAGATAAAACCATATTTAAGTAAAACTACATGGTAGGACAAAGGCGATAGTTCCTAAGGACTTGAAAATAAAATAGATGCAAATTGAGGCTTCTTGGGCACTAGAAAAAAACTAGAATAGATATTTAATGAACTCTATATGGGCATAAAATAGACAATAGAGGTCGATGATAAATATATGATTTAGATGGCCACCTAGTCAGAGGCTCTAATATGGAACATGCACCAAAAAAAGTGAGGAAATTTGGATGCCAAAAAAACCATCCAAATGCACAAGAATGTATAATAAATTTTCCATGTTGATTCCCTAACTCATACTCTGGCTTATTGAAAGTTATGTCAATGAACAAAAAACAATTTGACTTATATTTTTTATATACTTTAGGCTCTTAAAAATCTATGTAGATTTCTCTCTGTGGCACTAATTGTAAGTATATAAAACACTTTCAATCAATTTTGTTCAAACATTTGATCTAGCTAAGAAAAATATCCACAGGCAAGGCCTTGGAAAAATCTGAACATAGAATGATATGGGAGGACAAACCTAAAAAATATCAAATCCAATAGGCAACATACTTTTACAAGGAAAGGACAATTTACAGTTGTAGGATGTAAGTCACTACAAGAAAACAAAAGAGAACCCCAAAAATATCTTACAAAATTTCCTTTATAGATTACACATAACTCTGATTACCTCATTATAGCTCAAATCCAAACTTGTTTAGGGGTTTGGTTATAAGATAGGTTTATTTGTTAGATCAGATCAGAGATCTGTTTTGGCATGTATATTTGACCTCTAAACTAGCCATAATAAATGATTCATGTAGATGATGGAGAAGAAACCCTTAAAAGAGTATGACGTGGAAGCAAAGAAAGACAAGATAGATCATTCTTTCAGAGAAAATTTTATTCCTATAGATCACAAATGAGCATAGAGAGCATCCTAGGGTTGCGTGTAAAGAGTCAAAGGGTTATGGTGGTTTTTTGGAGTTGATAGATCTACATAGGAGTCACTGTGGGTAGAAAAAGAATTGTAGTTGTACTCTCATCTTCTTGGGAACTACCCTGATCATTGGAAATTGAATCTAGGCATGTGAGTTTGAATTTAGACCATTTATGAAGGATATTGGCTCATTATAGGATGGTCAAGATCTACTAGGAATTGTTGAAGATTGTTGACTAGAAACTTGGCTAGGACCACCATCAAGAATTGAAGATACCAAAATAGGAATCTCTTTAATGAGATAAAATGCTTAGCATCCCTAGGAAACTTTTTTAGGGATCAGAGAGACCGGATGGTTGTCCTTCCAATATCCAAAATTCTATGTAACTACAAAAGAAGATCTTGTATAAAAGATTAGAGACCCAAAAAAATGTCTCTTTGATGGCCAATATGTCTTTGATGATCTTAGGTTCACCATGCATTGTCACATTTTATTTTATGTCTATCAATCGTCGAAGAGACCCAAGAACCATATCTCCAATGTGTGAAAGGCTTCCTCCTTATCTTAGATGTCACCTTCCAAGCTTAATCGGGGATCAAGGAGATAGGAAAAATGCCTCTTTGATGGCTAATATCTCTTCAAAAATTGATAACCTTCCTCATGTGTCCAAGCCACATCAAGGACTGAAGACACCAAAGGATCCTTTTCTTTGAAAAGAAAAGGCTCTTCAATGTGGGTCTGAATTTTCTTAATGATGATCACACCTATTTATCAGGGATTAGAGAGATGGAAAAAAATATCTCTTCAAAGAATCACTACTTAGGTAGAGTCTTATATATTTACTGCAAACCATGAAGAAGGGAAAACCCCAGAAATACACAACAACCAATTTTAACCCAAGAATTTTTATCATATCATTGATCACCTATTGACAAAGGATGGACAATGTAAATGATAAATTGAATAGTGCAGAATTTTTGTGTTGTTCCCCATGTATCCAAAATCAAATAAATAGGCACTGTGGAAGAAGAATTAAGCACTAAATCAGAAACATGTTATATATTTTAATCTAATAGAAGGTAATTCCATTAAGAACAATGGAGGTTATCATGATATCATGGCTTTCTAAAGAATCTACAACTCCATTTTCTTTTTTGTTGCAATGGTGGAATTCAATTTAAAAAAATTAACAAATCAATGGCCTATTTTAGGAAGTAATTAAGGTTATATCTTGTGGTGGATGAATGACATAAAACTCTAATTACAATCATAGATTCCCCCTTAATATATAAATTATTTATACCACATTTAGATGCAAGAGAGTCCCATAGTTAGAGGAAATAATTATGCAACATTATTTGTTGCATGAGAAATGGTTTTGAAAGCTTCCTTAATCACCTTTCCATTATGGTATCTTAGAATAGCCCCTTCCCTTGAGGCACCCAAATTTTCTTTCCAGGCCCCATCAAAGTTTAGTTTCACTTGATTTTTACTTGAGGAGGTATCCAGATGTTTTTTAGACATATTTATTTTGTTTGAAGGATTAATAGAACCCTGAGAAAATGGAATTTACATGAGGCAATGTCATGTTTTGAGCATAAATGCATCCCATGATGTGAAGCATCTATGTGTTCAATATGACCTATTTAAGTACTACATGGCCACCTTTGAAATTGAGTGCTCAATATTAAAATGAATTTGGTTGAGATCTGACTTCCTTTTCCTAAAGATTTTGTTATTCCACTCTAGCCAAATATTCCAAATCATAATTCAAGGAGATATTTTCCAAAGACAAGAGAAGGTAGATGAGGGAGATAACAAATGCCAACTTTGAAAATGGTTTAAGAGTATATCTTGAAGTGAACCAAGCCAATGTAACTTATCTTATAGCCATATCCAAATATTTTGTGTGAATTCACACTGTAAAAGAAAATGATCTGTTGACTCATATGATCTCTACACAGTACAATCTAAAAGTGTAAATAAATACACAGTATATCCAATCTTATATTTGTCAATATCGTATCCCTAATCACCAACCAAGCAAAGGCTCTGGCTTTGTAAAAATAAATATATATTATAATTAAGTAGTTTTTATTTTAAAATATAAAAACATTGAAATCTATGTACCTACAAAATGAAAGTATTAAAATATAATATGATTATATATAATATTTATTATATTTTTTAAAGTAAAAAATTAAAATTAAAATTATGAAAAATCATAAATGGTGATTTCTTCAAAAATCAAATTAAAAATTACATACTAGTAAAAATAAATTAAATAGTAATGGGTTGGGGGCTTATCTCGATTAGCGATAGCTTCCTATGGTAAAGAACGAGATCACAAGGTCTAGTCTCCACCACTCTACGTGGTACTGAAGGATGTGTGGCGCCAACATCACTAGTTATGTTAAAAAGTTACCTAATGCACTCTAGTTTATACATGATTCCTCCAATCTAAAAAAAAATTAAATAGTGTAGATAAGATAAAATAATTTTTAATTAAAATTTAAAGTTAAAATATCATATTTATCATTAGTTTTAGGAAGATTAGTTTAAGATATCTATTTGGTTTGTGTTCTTATAAGCACATTTTTTATGAGCATGAAAGATCAAAATTTAGAACTCTCTCAATTTAGGTAATGCTTATAAAGATAAAGCATTCAAACTTATTGGATGATCACTCATTCTAATAGTACTCCATCTTTGGCGACTTCTAGTCATTCTCTACTCTTATACCTCAAACTTGAATCCTTCCATCAATAACTATAAGGTCTTACTTTTCTTAAAATGTTTTTCTACTTCTAAAAATATATCATTTATGCTAAATAAAATCTAGCGTTTTGTTGAAAAGTATCAAGTTAGTCAATTGATCCCATTGAATATTTATTTACATCAAGAACCATACATTTTCAGTTGGAACTTGGCGCTTCAAAGTACACATGATTTATTTATTATCTTATACTAGAAAATAAGTAAATATAAATTTATTTAAAAGATAAATTTGTTAACGAGTTAGTTTATTTAAATATTCAGATCAATTTATTAATATTTTGGATGTCAATTAACAAATTGTTTTTTTAGTTAATGCTCAATGTACTCAATTTATTGAAGGATTTTAGTATTAGAAGTTATTATTAAGGAAGGATAGTATTTCATTCATCCAATTCTAGTCGTTCTTTAATTTTTTATGTATAATTTATTTTAAGAATGTAGGAATCAGATATAGCACCCCCTTATAAATTTCAGTGCGTGAGGTAAAAAATTTAACATGACCAATGATGCTAGCGCAACATATCCTCTGATACCACATGTGTTGGAGGAGACTAGACCTCGTGACATAGGAAGCTCTCACCAATCGAACTACGCCCACAACCCTTTACAGTAGATAATGATTAATATAATAGTTTTTAATATTAATAAGTGAATCATATTTTATAATTACCACTAATATAAAAAATAAACAAATATAAATAAATATTTTTTAATCTTAAATTTTAATTTAGAAATATCAATAGACTTCTAATTTTTAATATATTACATTTTATTTTTAACTTTCTATAATTTGATTTTACTTAAAAATTATAATTTAAACTTTCTAATTTTTTATATAATTCCTTTTTATTTTTAATATTTTATATAAAGTAGAGTTTGTTTTCTATTAATTTATTTTATTTATGCATTATGTACAATCACAATTAAAAGATTGATTAATAAAGTTTAGTTTTATTTTAATATTTTATTTCAAGTTAACTTTTATTTTTTTATCGAGTTTATCTCTTAATTATTAAGCATTAAATTCCAAAGCTTTAAACAATTTTTATTACATTATATTTTCAAAATGAAGTTTATCTTGTAATTATTAAGTGTTATATTTCCAAAGTTTTAGATATATATTCACTTCATATCTATGATTTTAGTTTAAAATTAAAATTTCTAAATTGGTAATGCAACGTCAAATTATAAATCCCATGTATTCTTAACTCTAAATACATTTTTTAACCATATTGAGAGGGACTTGATGCATTGCATCTCTTTTTCATAGTTGTATTCATTCAAAAAAAAAATTGTCAATTTATTAACTTGAAAATCGACTCATATAAATTGAATTCTATGTTGACATATTTAAGACATGGCCTACATCACTATTTTAAAATTAACAATTTATTGATTTCTAAATTGCATGCATGTGATCATGGAAAAATATACACGATGGTAGTTAAAGCAGCTAACATCTCTCCTAAAACTTCGAGCCAAAAAAGTATTAATATATCATACTTGTACCTTTGACATTAGATTCATGTTTTATAGTTGTATTCATATAATTGTACTAGATGGAATTTAGTAGAATGACATTAACATGATATATTAGTACTTTACAAAAGGAAATTAGCCTTTATAGCTATATGCGATCATTTAATCTAATTTTACTTTAATCCAAATATGATTTCAAATATTGATTTCATGTTAAAAATTATATGGAGTTCTATGTTTAAAATATATAATAAGTAACAAAAAAAAAGTGAATCATGAGATGTAACATGGAATTTAGGATCAAATAAGTTAAGACAACTGAAAATATTTTTAGTTGATTTTAAAGTTCAATCATTTAATATAAATGATAATTGAAAATTGTTTAAATTGTTGTATTCATTAGAAGAATAATTATACAATGTAGAGTAGGTTTTTCAAAAAACAATTGTGAGATCATGAATTTGACAGTTAAATTAAATAATTTGAACTCAATTACTCACTTAAAATCTGCTAGCTTGTGTGGTTTGTTCAAATATTTGAAATTTATCAATGATGATGTCCACAACTTTGAGAACTTTCTATTAAAGAACCTCTCAAAAAATTCTTGAAGAAGAAACTAACTTTCTATTATCATAAAGCTCTCTCTCTCTCTCTCTCTCTCTCTCTCTCTCTCTCTCTCTCTCTACACACACACACACACACACACACACACACACACACACATATATATATATATATAAGGAAAGTCCTTAAATGAATCTTGCAAATATGTAGAGTTATTTTTTAAAATCATAATACAATCCCAATTAATTAATAAATAAATATTTTGTCACCTACAATAGTAACGTGAGTTTTAGAACAAATCATGTTATTAACTTATGCAAGTAATAATAGCATGAGTTTTTACAACAAATCGTGTTATTAACTTATGCAAGAAATAATAGAAATTCCTAACCCCCCCGCCCCCCACCTTGGCGTGAACATAGGAAGAAAGTAAATCACATGAAATGGAAATAGAATTGTATTCCTATGTATACTTTTACCTTTGCACATTCCTATTTAGATCTTGCTATAGAGAGCCTACATATAATAACTTATCTCGATTTCACTTCTATTAAACTCTTCACCAACTTACAACACTTATAAGAATTCTAATAGGAAAATGACATTTATAATAAGTTGCTCACTTATACAACTATCTACAATTGTTAGAGTTCAAAGAATTCTATCACCAAGATCCATTGTATGCAAATAACCTGTTACAAAAGCAAAGAATGCAGGCACAACTCATAATGATCTGAAAGATAAAATATTTTTTGATGAATAGTGCCTTTTCAATTAATAAAATATCAAAGTTACATATCCAAAAAAAAGGGGCCAGGGGATATAAAAATCACTCCGAAGAGTTCACACGGCAGAGCCGGAAACAGTAACCAACTATTCATTAAAAAAAAGGCATAAATCCTTTAAGCAACAAGAGCAATGGCAGAAGGAGGAGGATCTTTATCATCAAAACCCCATACATCATTGGGGTTAACAAGAGGATTAGGGAGTGACCATCCATCATCTTCAGCTTCTTCTTTATCTTTCTCTTCCACCCTGGGCGGAGAAATGGCTAAAGCCAGGCGGGGAAACTTGGAAGAGGTGGCAGGATGCCAATCAGAGCCACGATGAGAACCAGGAGCATTAGGAGGGGTAGACTAAGCCAGATCTAGAGACCACCTAGAAGTATGGCGAGGCAGAGAAGCTAAGCGGCGTCGCCAACCATTGTCGCCACCTCTCGGGGAGTGGTGACGGGGTACCTAAGACCGCGGGGTAAGTGAGTGGCGCGCCGAGGAGTTGCGTCGATGGCGGTGGCCTCTAGGAGGAGTACCTTCAGCAAAAATGGCATCAAGGGGAACCCTAACAACAGTGCAGGGAGAATTGCCCCAATGATTGAGCAGCTCCTACAGGTGAGCCACTTACAGAGCCACTTTATTAGCTTGAACTTGAATCTGCATCACAACATTATTACATATGTAAGCCTTATTATATAGAGAAACATTTGTATCAAGAAAGCTGTGAGAAAAAATATTAGTGTTCCTATCTTTCCATAAAGTGAACAAAATCTCCATCCTGGAAGTATGCCAAATCAGGGTAAACTTGGAGGGGAGTCTAGGAGAATCTCCTAAGACAATCATGTGCCAGGAAAAAGGCTCAGGCCGAAAGGGTTTGAAGAAATCATGAATCCACTACCAATATTGTTGAGCTCTCCTACAAAACCAGAGGATGTGCAAGAAAGTCTCTGGGTGACCATAGAAAGGACATCGAGGGTCATGAACACCCAAATGTTTGATCCTAGGGCCAATTGGGAGCCCTTGAAAAAGTAAACACCAAGCAAAAAGAGCCATCTTGGGCTCTGTAATGGCAGCCCAAACGGTTTGAAAGCGAGAGCTCTAGTGAGAAGTGGAAGAATGAAGATGCCATCTCTAATTAAGGGTATCCACCATCAGAAGATGGGGGGACAACCATATATAACCTAGCCTTGGTTTGTAATTGTTGAAAGGCGTAGCAGGATACCATTTCCAATCCTTCCACAAGGGCCTAACAGCCTGAATACCAATCTTATGAAGCAAGTTGGCAGAAATCACAGAAACCAAAAGATCAAAAGTCTGGCGATCTGAGCGAGCCAAACGATACTGAACCTGCATAACCTCCCAGGAATGGAGACCCATAGAGGCTCTAGAGAAAAGGTCCTTGGGATTCCGGATGCCACGTTTGAAAATACGCAGAGCACTAGTCCCTTGAGTCTTGGACAGGGGGATGCCTTGAATAGAAAACAACGGAGACCACCAAAGGCTTTGCTAATTGAAAGAAAGCCCATTGCAAAAGGCATTACCATCCCAATGGAGCCAGGGCTTAATTGCTTCCCAAGCTTTCCAAATGCTCTTGATGATGAAGGTACCCTAAATCTGAATAGGTTCTTTCATAGTGAGCAAGGTCTGGAGACCAATGCCCTTCCAAGCCAGCCTGTGAACTAAGAATCCTAAAGAGATGCAGTGCCTGACAAGAATTTTCTAGGCTTCATCACCAGTAAGAGCATGGATAATCCACTTTGCATAGAGAGCATGCCCTTGCTTCTGAGTGGAGAGAAGGCCAAGGCCTCCAGAATCACGAAGAAGGCAACAAAACTCCCAGGCAACCCTATGAAACCCATGGCCGTCAGCTCCAGAGGCCCAAAGGAAATCTCTGAGGAGACATTCCAGCTTGAGATAAGAAGCCTTAGAAGGAGCCCAACATGAGGAGTAGTAGACATGAGTAGCAGTCAACACTTTGGAGCAAATATGAAATTTCCCGGCAAGGGAGAGAGGCTTGCAAATCCAATATTGCAACTTTTTTTCAATCTTGGCAATCACAACATTCCATAAATCGACAGAGGATCCATGGAAAGAAAAGGGAATGCCCAGGAAGCGGAAGACTTCCCCATGTTAAACCCATTTCCAGCCAAATTTATCAAGCCATAGAGGGGCTGGAAGAAAAGACTGTTTGAAACAAAGAGTTTTAGACCATTGGATAGCAGATCCGGAGGCTTGAAAAAAGGTGTCCAGGCACTGTAAGGCATTGGAGATTTTCTTTTCATCCTCAATAAGAGTGAGAAAGGAGTCATTAGTAAAGTGACCATTAACAAGCTGGGAAAATGATTCAGGAAGGGAAATACCACAAACCAAACTAGAGAAAACAAAATTGGCAAGAAAGCACCCAAAGCCTTCAGAAGCAAGCACATATAAAGCAGGAACCAACGGAGAACCTTGTCGGATGGATCTAAAAAGCCCAAAAGTATCAAATTGAGACCCATTGATGGTAATGCATGCAGAGGCATCACCAAAAAGCATTTCCATAGACTGTAAGAAGTGAGGGCCAAACCCAAGAGCTTGAAGCATATCAAGAATGAACGGCCAGTCAATGCAGTCATAGGCTTTAGCAAAATCAATTTTAAGGAATAGGGTAGCCTGTTTAGATTGACGAGCCCATTCCATCCCTTCCTCGACAGTAATAATGTTGTCAAGAATATACATGGATTTAATAAAGCCAGTTTTCTCAAGGTGAACAATAAGAGGAAGGAGATGTCTGATTTTGAGAGCTAACACTTTGGCAATTATCTTGTAGGAGACGTTCAACAAAGTGATGGGCCTCCAATTGCAGATATCCTTGAGATCACCAGACTTAGGTATGAATTTGATATTCCCTTTATTAATTAAAGTACCCAAAATTTTATTGTGAAAGGCCACGAGGTAAACTTTGTGCAGGTCAGGACCAACAACATCCCAAAGGTGTTTGTAGAATTTGTAGGGGAAGCCATCACATCCTAGAGATTTATCATTGGCCATAGAAAAAGCCACTTCTTTGAGGTCAAAGATGGTAAGTATTTGTACACAAAAGGCACGCTGCTTGACCACTATGCGATTTAGAGTAACAACAATACAAGCCTTAAGAGCCTCTTCCTGCGCAACAAAATTACCCTGCGAAGCAAACACTTGTTCATAATGATGAACAAAAGCCTGAAGAATGGTCGGAAGCTCAGTAAGGGTTTCAGATCCTTGTTTGATCTTTTGAATAGAAACATTGGTATGTCAGGCTTTGAGAGCATGAAAAAAATCCTTAGAGGCTTTATCGCCCACCTCCAACCAGTGGAGTGGAGCTTTGATTTGAGCTCCATGAACAGCATAGGCATCAGCAATTTGCTTCTCATGTTAAAGTTGGGCCATCTTAAGCTGGAGTTCAGAATCAAACGGGTTCAACACAAGTGTATCATTAGCATTGCGAAGAGCCTTAGTGTTAGCTTCATAAGCACACTTCCTGTAGTAGGTTAACTGATGGTCTTAAATGCGAAGAAATCTAGTAGTATAGGTGATGGCATCATTCCACCATTGAATCCAACCAAGATGACTGTGGGGCCGAGGCTCTAAATTCCAAACTTGAAGAATGTGAGCAGTAGTGGAGGCATGCGTCAGCACAGACATGTTGAGATAAAACAGCGTCTAAGCAGCCCTCCTGATAAAGGACTACCAAGTGATGGAAAAATAAATGGGGAAGTGATCTGATAGGGTCACATCTATCAGAGGAATGACAGGTAGGCCTTGATCTTCAGAAAAAGAGAAAAAATATTGAGCCATTATCATAGCATGATCTAGTATGCCAAACCCCACCCTGCTAGCGGTGGTTAGAATTGGGATAAAAAAGGCCCAATTTATTGTGCATATGGTACCAGGATTCTCTCTCTCCAGCTGTCTAGCAAAAAGGCATAATCCCTTCCTTGTCAGAGGCCAACTCAACCATATTAAAATCCCCACACATAACCCAAGTAATAGGAGGCAAATTGTCTGTCAGCCAGCACCAAAGTTGAGATCTTTCCACAACATCATTGTGGGTGTAAACATTAATGATACCAAAAGAATGATTATGAAAAGATAGCAAAATCCAAGTGACACGCTACATCGGATCAGATCCATGAGAAATAACAGAAGAATGAAGGCGAGGTGATAGAATAGTAATGACACCACCTTTACCAGCTTCATGCTGAGAAGAAAAAACAATGTCGTTCGGCCATATGACACGACAGGTAGAGTTAAGCAGGAGCCCATAAATTTTAACTTCCTGTAAACATAACACGTCCAGACTGTGAAGTTTGCGATGGGTATCATGAACATAGTACTTTCTGGAGAGGTCAGTTAGACCTCACACAATCTAGGACAAAAAATTCATAAAAACTCTTGCATGGTTTCCTCGTCTCCAAGAGAGGAGAAACTATTCAGCAAGAAAGCTGGTATAGAGCCAAAGCTGGGGAGTAAATCTCTAGAAGAGGTAAATCGTCTTTTTTCTAGGTCATCTGTGTGTCCATCAGGACTACGAGACTGGCGCAAAGACTGGGAGGAAACCAAAGAAACCACTGGCAGCGCGAGCACCACTTCGGGAGTGGAAGGCCTCGCAGCTGATCTTTTCCCCTAGATAACAGGGTTTGAAATAAGCGGCACCACCGGTGGTGCATCAGTGGGAGGAAGAGATTTTCCAACTGGAGGTTTCGAATATGACACAACAGCAGAAGTGGCTTGCATCATCTTGGAGCCTGATACATTCCTGCCTTTTTGCAAAACTATAGTCCATTCTTCTTTTTTTCTAGCTTCTGTGTTTTTGACCAATGCTTCCTTTGGTGATATCTTCACCCGAGGGGTAACTAGTGGGAAATACTTAATCTTGTGCTCTGTTGATTGACACCTATAAGAGGTGTTGGGAAGGTTCAAATAGAGAACTTTTTGAGAAATGGTGAGAGAACCAACCTGGATTTCAACAGTGTCCTTGAGGTCCCTAGAAATGTCAACCTCAACATAGACACGCTTCTGGGGATGGACATTGAAAAATTTGTCATGCTCCATGACAATGACCTTACCAAGGGTTTTAGCAATAGACTCAATAAATGATCATCATGGCAAAGGGAGACCAGGAAACTCCACCCAAACTGGGACCCTAAGTTTCTTGTCATCTGAGATAGTGAAGTCTTGAGACCATCTCTGAAAAACAAGCAGGGATGACCTAACAGTGCAGGGCCCGTGGCTAAAAATAGCTTCCGCCTGGAAAGGGTTAACAAAATAGAAAAGGAAAAAACCTTTGGTAAGGTTTTGCACACCGTCAAGGCAGACCCCATGAGGGGTCCAGCTCTTGTTTACCCAGTCTTGAGGATACTTTCAGGAGGAGTACGACCCACAAAATATCCAATCAAAGTATGCTTTTCTAACCATTCACATGTAGAATCAAGTTCTTGTAGATTAAGAACAATATCAGGGTTACCTCATGAAAGACCTTCGGGATGAACTTGCGAGGACGTTTATTTAGAGGAGACACCATGGCTTTCTGAAGCTTCAACTCGCACACCAGCATCAACTATTGGGCCAAAGTTGGTTGGAGCCATACTAAAAGCTAACCCTAATGCAAAAATACCACAGAAAATGTGGTATGATAGATGGAAAGCTCAGAGCAAAGACACAGACAAGATGCTATACGTATGAAACCCTAGCAGAGAGTAACACCAGAATTTTTTCATGGAAACCCAAAATGGGAAAAACCACCGAAAGATAAAATATTCATTCACAAAGGGAATAATAATTACAAAGAGATCAATCCTTATAAAGGAGATTGAAAATCCCTAAAAGGGAGAAACCTAGGTTGCATCAATATTTAATAAAAGAATTAATTATTAAATTCCTAAAGTTTAGCTTAAGTGAACTAGAGATAAAAAGTGACTGAATAATTAAATCAATAATAATTTAATTAATAAGTGAAAATACATATTTACTCTAACATCGCCCCCCCTTAAGATAAACTTAGGGAGAAGTTAAAAACCTAGAAAGAACTGCTAAAAGTATGAAATGGGTCCCGACAACATGGCCTAATCAGGTACCCAAGTATAAAAAAATCTATGTAAAGAGGAGAAAAGGAGAAAACCTAGTGGGAAAAACCCCTCTCCAAAAAGAGATGAAGCCTAGTGAAGGAGTGAAGAAGCCTCCAAAATAGAGAAAGTCCTAGAAATAAGAACAAAGATTAGATAGAGAAGACTGTAATCTGCATGAGTGCCCTCAAATGGTACTACTTGAATTGGGATGACAAACAAAGGAAAACATCAAAACTTGGAGATACAAATGGAAAAAATGCCAAAGTATTAATAGATGAAGCATGAAGCTACAAACACTGTCAAAGAATAACTATTGGAACCTCCACTGAAATAGAGTCTGATCAAGTAGAGAAGACTGTGATCTGTATGAGTGCTTTCAAATGACATTGCTCAAATCAGGATGTAAAACAAGCCAAACATAGAAACTCGAAGATACAGATGGAAAAAATACCAAAGTCTGAAGAGCTAATCAAAAGATGGAAGGATGCCTCCAAAATAGGAATGAAAGATTGTCCATATGGTAAATGATCCATCTCACTGAAATTCTTAGGTACCCATCCACCGCATCCGCCTAGTATATAGGAACAAATACTAAATAATTAGCTCACTGCATCAAACCAAGGAAGCATTAGAACCAATAGGAAATACCCATCCCATAATATTGAGCACGGAGAGGTATGACAGGTACACTAAAAGAGGCTACCAAGAATAACTGCATGCCAAAGAAAGTACAAACACATATAAAGGATGGTGTCAAGGATGATCAATCTTTGGACACACGTAATAAGGCTAATGTTGTAGAAGGAACACTCACTTGAAAAAGGTAGATCAAACCCCCCATGGCACTTTATTATACAATGCGAGTGAAAATAGGCACAAAATGTGCAAGACCACAAGCATGCAATGATGACACTTTATCTTAGTGTGTTTGCAAAAAAGAGATGCTACACAAATAGATGTCACAATGCTCAAGAATGAAACAAAGCTATAAGAACATAACTAACATCTAAAAAGGAGTCATCCCATGCAAGGAAAATGATCCCAGGACCTGAAACATCCAATATATTCACCATATGGCAAAAAAGAAAAAAAAACCTGAATGAAATGTAACTGGAATATATTCTAGAGATGAGACCCATACAACAAGAAAGAGAATCGAACCAGCATTTCAATGACATGCGAAAATAAAAAAATGGAGTCTGGAGGAGCAATATATGGCAACCAAAGTACTAAAAGGAACCATAAATTTGACTAGAAAAAAACCATTAAAGATGGTGAAATCAGAAAACTAAACCTAGAAAATTAGGTCAGGATCAGAACTAGAGCTTTGGCGATATCTTGTTTGGCAAAAAATGTCTCTGTTTCCTCAAGTTATGCGCAAAAAATGGACAGGTACCCTAGAAGTTAAAAAAAAAGATAGCTTGGTGGTTGCGCGGTGGCTCCTCGGGCGGTGGTGGACAGTAGAATTCGATGGTGGGAAACATAATCCAGTGGCGGGCAGTCAGAGCTGCTTGGGTCGGGTGACGCAGAGCAAACCAAGCACGGAGCTCGGCGAGATGGCCGACGGTGGTCATTTGGCGGTGCAACGGTGGCCGTCAGGTGGTGTGCCCAAAAACCTTTTTTTAATTTATTTTTGAATTTTTGCAATTTTCTGGATTTGTGTGCCTAGAATAGGGACAAACGCAAAAAAAAAATCTTTAGAAGTCAATTGTGTCCAAAATGGACATACCTTATATGGAAATAGGGGCTTTTGGGCATTTTGAGCACATCGGTGAGGTCAGTTTGTGCCCAAAGTGCTCCAAAAAATAGCTCCCCTAGATTCATACAAAAAACTTTGAAATTTTGAAACCCTTGGCACTCCAAAAAATCTTCAAAAAACTCAAGAACGAGCTACAATAGCAAGGCTTTGATACCATGTTAGAATTCAAAGAATTCTATCACCAAGATCCACTGTATGCAAATAATCGGTTACAAAAGAAAAGAATGGAGATACAACTCACAATGATCTGAAAGATAAAATATTCATTCAGAGAGGGAATAATAATTACAAAGAGATCAATCCTTATAAAGGATATTGAAAAGCCCTAAAAGGGAGAAACGTAGATTGCATTAATAATTAATAAAAGAATTAATTATTAAATGCCTAAAGTTTAGCTTAAGTGAACTATAGATAAAAAGTGACTAAGTAATTAAATCAATAATGATTTAATTAATAAGTGAAAATACTTTTTTACTCTAACAACAATATCAATGATACATTCATATTCTCCTCATTTCAAAATTTAACACTCCCACCTTTAGTATTCCCAATTTTTGTGGCTGATGATATTGGTTCAAATGAAAGGCACCTCTCACTAACCTTTCATGGTTTTCAAATAGTTTTACCACAAACTTGATGCAAATAGGAACGCACTCATTTGTTTACTTCATGTGTTTTCTAGATCACTGCTAAACTTTTCAAAATCCATGAACTACATCACACTAATGTTTTTGTTCATTATAATATTTACATTAGGAGGTTACATGAAGAAATACCACATTAATGAATAGAAAGAAGCATTGTTGATGACCATGTCACTCAATCTCCAATATCATATGAAACTTTCATTACCATCAAAGATGGAATATTGAAACTTACGCTTCCACGTGGCTAAATTTTAGTTACATGCTCAGGACCTTTGATGGACTTTTGTGTGTGTTCAATGTTTTTGATTCAGGTAACTGCAAGTTTTGAAGGGGTCCCAAAACCCTTTACAAGAGAAGAGAAAGATAAAACATTACTAGTAGCAAGAAAACATCGACTGCCTCAAGAAGAAAACAATAACAAAATGGGCACAACCCAAGATATTACAAATATATCTACATCCACAAAAAAGAAAAAAAAAATGGCACAAGACCACCAGCCCACGGAACAAAAGAAAGCCTCCCAGCAGCGCAAATCAACCCAGTAGGTTGAGGTACTCCTCAAATTCCACCAGCAGGTCCTAAATCTTTTGAATAGAATCCTTGAGACAAGTAAAGTCTTTTAGCTGAGTTGTCATTTTCTTCTTCATACTTGATTTGGTTCTAGTACTCAGGCCAACAATCTTCGCTTCCTTTTTATCACCTTCATCCTCGATATTTATAGCATTTTTATCAATCTTGTTCCCTTCCAGTAGCTCATGCAGAGAATTAAGGTTAGAAACCAGGTAGCTTTCATGCTATCAATGTTGAGGGTTAAGATCTTCCTAAACATTTGATCGTTGTTTCTTTCTTTCTCCCGGATGGGGGAAATCTTTTCTTCAATAATGCTAGTAATTTTATTCTCCAAGGATCTAAAACTCTTAGCTACCTTAGTAAAAACACCCTTACCAGTATTGTACATAGTGGCATCATTTATCATGTTGTCAAGAGTTTCTTCTAACACCTCGTGCCTAGCATCAAGGGCTCTATACATGATCCGTAGGTCCTGCGTTTCATGGAAATCCCACTTATCAAGATTGAAAGAAAAAATTGCTTTACTTGTGTAGCACTTAAAACACTTATATTAGTGACCCTTTTAGTATTGAAGTCATGCTTTGTGATAGTATCATCAACATTGTTCTGGTCCTTCTTACTCTTACCCTTCTCAGTGTTGGCTTCTTTGTGTGTGCAATGTTACTTGAGGTATTTAGCTCTGGTCTTCTCATGATTTTATGTCTCAAACTATATATGATGACATTGATGTTGCATGATGTGATGGACACATTTTAAATATGGGATCAGTATATATTTTTTCATTATGGTATATGAAAATGGTTATTTACATGTTTATGATGCATTGATGTCTAACCCATGTTACTATGCTTGCGTTACTACTTTATGTCGCTCTTGTTTCACGCATTTGTATGATGTGGAATAAATTTTTATTTACTCACTTGTGAGGTCCACATGATGTCTCGTTCCCCTTCATTGTATGTTACTATTTGACATGATCTATATGTATATGTATAGGCACATGCTTCACCTTGTGATGCAGGTTTGCAAGTATCATGCATCGACTCCACCTAAATTAGCTGGTTTGAGCTTGCGCTCGTATCCTTGATGGAGTTGCAAAGGGAGATGACATTAAGGCCTTAGTACTTTGACCTTTCCCTTGTCGCTATCCTACATAAGGATGAGTGTGGCTTGAGTTACCCATCTAGATTGTTAGGTAGACGACCTCAGATCTCCTCATGAACCTTTGTTTGATGTGGGTGAGTGTGTGTTTGATCTTGATTCTTGCTTGACATTTATGTTTTGGTCTCTTATCTTGGTATTGTGTTTACTTATTAAATTCTTTTAATTAATAAAACATTGTAACATTTTATTATTATTAACATTTTTTTCTAATCTATAACAGGTAAATATTATTAATAATCAAGATGAAATATTACATATAACTTCAAATGGTTCTAAGATTATCATCCACCAGATTTCATAATCTAACACAATCCTCTACTTCTACTAGTAAAAATAGTCTATGAAATTTCTATTGGACTTTAAATTCACTTTACAATAATTATAAAGTTGAAGTCATGTTCATCCCACTAGGCCAGCTCTGCGAGTGCCTATTTCCTGCTACTACCAAAATTCTAGCTTTCTCTACATTCCTCCGGGTGCCTTCATCATGCTTGATCTTTGATATCATTCCCGTGAGTTTTCAAAACTTCACATTTTTCAAGTCCAACACTTCTGCAAATTTCATTAAAGTTTTGGCTTCTATTGTCCAAAAAATTTCAAAATTCAAACTTACAAAATGGGTCATGTTGATCACTCCTTTCCTTCCTTGTCACGTCTCTATCCTTGTTTCTTTCTAAGCACATTTTCATAGAATTATTTGTTCTTCTCATCCGCTTTAACCCTAGCCATCTCAACTTCATCCTTCAATTTAATTTGTCATTTATTTTTGATGTCCTCCTTATAAGCTTCCTTATTCACCATTCCCCACCACCTCAGGAAAGGGACATGACCATACACCTTACCATCATTCTCATCCTCAAAGAATTCATGATAATCAAAGCTAATTCTAGCTTCTAACCACTCGAGGATTGAGTCTAGGCCTATTATTAATTCGTTATCAAACATTACTTTTATCACACACTTTACCTCTCTTTCTGGTTCACCCAATTACAATGCCCATGCTATCACCATAGATGTTATATCCATATTATCCCTCGATTTAATTTTCCTTTCTTGGAATTGTCTTCCCAAGACTTCAATTGTTGCGAGTTCTACTCTTTCCTCCTTCAAATTTAACATTCCCAACATCCGCTCCTTACTTATGGGCCCCTTAAAAGACTTTTTTTGCTTCATAGTGTCCATAGAAAAGGAGGCTTCCATAGGAAAAATTGTCTTTTCTTTGTATTTTCTTTCCCTTCTTTGTAAAAAACAATTGCTTTTTGTGTTTCCCAGTCATTGCACCGAAGAAGTAATTATTACTTTAGACAAGAAATTCAACTCAAAGTTTGAACCTTTCAACTCGGCACCTGCCAAGCCTACCAAAATAATAATTATATTATTTGGCACCACCACAATCTTTCTCCTTTCTTGAGTAGCTATTAGTTACTCTTTAAGAGCTAACATAGTAATTATTGTGGGCACGATTAACTTAAACATCCACTCACCAAGCTGGCATCACCTTAAATTTGGGTTTTGTTGAAGTGAAGGGTGGCCAACGACTATATTTTGAAAAAAGGAACCATGATAAGGCCATTTAAATATTTAAAACTTCTACACCCCAAATGTAAATTCTTCAAAATGAATTTTATTCACATTAATTAAAGTGGAGGCCCATTTTGAAAGAATATTTACATCTTGATTCCCTTCACACCTGACATGGCTAATTATAGAATCTTGGAAAGATAGAAGAAGAGAGTTGATTTCTATTAGAATATTAGCAAAGTCTCATGCATTGGAAACACAATTTTTAATTGCAGTCACAATCACCTGTGAATCCCCTTCCAAATGTATTATTTTTGTTAGTAATAATTGAGAGGGGGGGTGAATCAATGGCCTAAAAATTAATCCTTAAATCAACCCTTTAAAATTATAACCATAAATTATATCTCAAGTTATCTTCTGTCCTACAAGATGAATCCCTTGAATTACTTATATCAATTTACTACTTTTTAGATTGCTCTGTTAAATCTTCTTATATATGTTTACTTATAAGCAGTCATCTATTTACCGAAACACAGTAAATATGCAAAGTATACCAATAAATCCAAAAATTCATATATGAAATGTAAAATAGTAAAGTGGTAAACCATAAACACATAACACATGGGTTTTTAATGTGGAAACCCTATTAAGGAAAAAACCATTGGGACTGTTACCCCTATTTTTCACTCTTCTAAAGTGAGCCCTGTTAAGAGCCAACCTTGTTAAAGGTTACAAACACATTGTTAGGTGTGACCTTGTTAGAGGATTTAGAAATAATTTGTCAATTAGTATCTAGCATCTAATGCTACCATCCTTGATCAAACACTCACTTGGCCTGTCAATAGGTATCAGGCATATGCAATGCTACTTTTGTGATCAAACTTTTTGATACTCCTTGGGATGTATCTCAATTGAAGAAGACTTTTAAGTCCTGCTAAGTTAAGAGGCTTATATGCTTCAATGGTTAAAGTGAAACACTAATGATATGTTCATAAATACAACTCAATTGCATATTTTTAGATCTATTGTAGGTCCTTTACTTCACTGATCAATATAATCAAATGTATATCTTTCCTCCACACTTGTTCTACTCTATGATGCTTGTCTCAGTTTCCGTCGGTGTCTGCAAAATCTAGATCTTCCTTTAGCTTGTTGATCAGGACTGAAATGAAGACTTTCTTCTCCTTTAGATTTTCTTTAGCATCTCTTCTCTTCTCTGGTTCACCCCACACATACAATTCATAATGAATTGGGTTTGTCTCTTATAGACATGATTTCCTCCTTTCTTGGATTTCTTGATCTTGGCGTGCACAACAATCTTTGCCAATAGATTTAAATAAAACTCTAGTTTGATCTCATAGAGATCTTCTGGGAAACTAGAAAAAGAAGCTTTAAATTAATTACTTATCTCCGGCTTTATCTGGATGATTAAAACAATGATAAGTATCAGTTAACTCTATCTTTAGCTTCTTGACAGCTAAGCATTTTTCCATTTTCTTAACTCTCTATTCTGTCAGTCAACACTTCAGTTAGTTATCGGTGATAACTGACTATTCTATCGGTGTGACTTCAGTTGTCATCAGGATCTCCATCCTTGTCTTCTCCGTCGGGCAACATTGTATTTCTTTCCGTCGGGTTACTCTGTGTTTTTCTCATCTGTCAACACTGTAACTTTTCTCATCGGTAATGCTGTTCATTTCCTCGTCGGGCAACACTGTGACTCTGTTCTTTTACTCTGACCATCAGGCGCACTCCGTTGGTGTATACAATTACTTATTGAATACTTGACTTGATGCATTACAGATTAGCATAGCCTTGATTCATGAGTTCTTT
Organism: Thuja plicata; assembly: GCA_018584345.1. Classification (NCBI taxonomy): domain Eukaryota; kingdom Viridiplantae; phylum Streptophyta; class Pinopsida; order Cupressales; family Cupressaceae; genus Thuja; species Thuja plicata. Next base: position 1,998,254 of record MU225715.1, on the reverse strand, counting down.
GAAGTCCTTGGCAGTATCTTCATGACCATATAGATTATATCAAGTTGACATCAATGACAATACAATACATTAATTGATTTAATGCATTGCATGATCATCAACTTAACATATTCAAACATTTAATTAGTTACATGTCATCAATCTCTACCTTTGGCAGTGATGCAAACACACTACATTATCATAATATACTATTGCTAATACAATATGAAATATATAGTTTCATCAAGCTTTCCTAATGTAACTATTACAAATGTTTGGCTATCGGTAAGCTCAAATAGCTTTGATTTGATTCTTGCAACTTTCTTTCTGTCTTCAATCTCTTCACTAGATAGATGGATAATCTTTCTTTCTCTGGTGTGATGTGTTATTCTTCTATTTCAAACTCTCTCCCTTTAACTATTCTTCTCTTTTGATGTTTTTCTCTCCCTTTCTATTTTCTCTCCCTTTCTGGTTACTTCTCATCTTTTTGATATTTCGATGGATATACTAAGATGATAATGGATAAACTCTCTTATTAGTATGATAATGAGATATTGCTCTCCCTTTGACATTAATGCCAAAAAATGTTTTGACAGTGATGCCAAATGGACCTTTTCCTATTCATAATGTATTCCTTGAATTTCCCAATCCATCAATAATAACTCTAGTGCTCGGAGTAGATGAATACCTTGTTGTGTAGAGATTTATCTTTGAAGTCCATCTCTCTACTTGCATCAACATGAATGATATTTTGATAATATGTAAGCTGATGCAGCCTTCTAGTCAGCTTACTGATCAATAAACAAGGGTCTAACCCCTAGTCTTTTTCTCAAGTATTCAAATGCATCATTAGGTAGTTGCATGGTGAAGATATCAGCCAATTGTTCCTTTGATTGCACATACTCAAGTATTACCTCCTTTTCCTAAACTCGTTCTCTTAAATAATGATACTTGATGGCAATATGCTTTATTTTAGCATGCACGACTGGATTCTTAGAGATGTTTATTTCACTTGTATTATCACAATAGATAATTACTGGTTCTAAAATTTCCATATGCATACCTTCCAGTAACTGTTTGATCCATGCAATATTTGAGTAGTTTGTAGAAACAGCAACATACTCTGCCTCTACAGTAGATTGTGAGATGCATCCTTGTTTCTTGCTGATCCATGTGACAAGTCTGTCATCCATGAAGAATGCTCCTCCAGTTGTGCTCTTCCAGTTATCAAGATTTCCAGCCCAATCAGTGTCGGTAAAAACCTTAAGTTCAAATTTGCCTTCTCTTCTATACCATAAGCCATATTCCTTGTTATTCTTCAGACATCTTAGAATTCTTTTCACAGCAGTCATATGTGATTCTCTTGGGTTAGCAGAAAATCTAACAACTATCCCTACTGCATGTGCAATATCTGGTCTGGTATGTACAACATACATGAGTTTTCCAATCATTGATCTGTACAAAGTCTGATTTACCTCTAATGACTTGTCCTCCTTTTTCAATTTGCATCCAGTTGCCATTGGTGTTTCAACTAGTTTGGACTCTTCCATCTTGAATATTTTCAGTACTTCTTTGATGTAATTGGATTGTGTAATGAAAATACCTTCATTTGTTTGCATGATCTATAGACCAAGAAAGAACTTGATCTCCCCAAACATAGACATCTCAAACTCTTTGCTCATCTTATTTTCAAATTATTTACATAGCATATCATTGCCTCCAAATATGATGTCATCGATAAATATCTTAGCAATCAAAATTTTAGCATCAGTATCTTCCTTCAAATAAAGATTATTGTTTTCGGTAGTCCTTACAAATCCAATACTTATAAGATAGGAATGAAGTCTTTCATACCAGGCTCGAGGTGCTTGTTTCAATCCATACAGGGCTTTGTGAAGTCTACATACCATGTCCCTATTGTCTAGATCAACAAACCCTTATGGTTGTTCAATGTATACCTCTTCTTCAAGTATTCCATTCAGGAATGCAGACTTGACATCCATTTGATATACCTTGAATCCTTTATATGCAGCATAAGAAAGTAATATTCTTACTCCTTCTAGCCTAGCTATGGGTGCAAAGTTTTCTCCATATTCAATTCCTTCCTCTTGTGCATACCCCTTGGATACTAGTCTTTCTTTAATTCTTGTGACTTCTCCATTCTCATTCAGCTTATTCCTGAATATCCATTTTGTACCTATGACATTCTTGTCATCTAGTCTTGGTACAAGTGTCCAGGTCTTGTTTTTCTCTATCTGTTCAATCTCTTCATTCATTACACTTATCCATTCATCATTATCTAGTGCAGCATTGACATATTTGGCCTCATAATCACAAATAAGATATCTTGTATTTAGAGACTTACTTCTAGTTCTCATACCAGCCTTTTTATCTCATATGATCTAGTCCTGTGGATGGTTCCTTCTGACATATCTGGCAAGTACATGTTCAGCTCTTTGTCTATCAACCTGATCATCATTTTGTTCTTCATTCTGTTCTCCATCAATTTGTGCATCATCTTGAGCAATATTATGGTCATCGGTATTTGCATCCTGATGCTCGAGTGCAATGATCTATTGCTCGGGAGCTCTACATTGTTGGTAGGGTAGAGTGTCAGGTTCCTCATTGTAAGTAAATTTATTGTAGTCCTCTAGTTCTTTAGTTCTTTCCTTTTCATTCTTCTTTGCAAATTCATCTATCTTTACATTTGCACTTTCAACAATTTTGTTTAGAGGCTTTGTTAAGACATTTATAAGCCTTTCTCTTGATAGAATACCCTAATTATATTCCTTCATCACTCTTGGAGTCAATTTTTCCATTTCTATCATCTTTTAAGATATAACATTGAATGCCAAAATTTTTGAAATAACTCACATTGGGTGTGTATTCATACCATAGCTCATAAGGTGTCTTTCTTCAATTGTACTCTGTTCAATGTGTAAATAGAAGTACTGACATCTCACCTCTAGAATATTTGGGTGGTACATTTCTCTATCATCAGTGTCCTTGCACAATCAACTATGGGTCTTGTTAGAGTAATAGTCTATCGGGTTACTAAATTAAATCATTATGATCTAATTAGTAACTTTCCTATTCACTCTAGTTTGCTTCAGCTAACCTTAGGGTTTCCCTTTTAGGGTTTTGTGATTCCTTTATAAGGATTCACCTCTTAGTTTATTTTCACAGAGTTTTTACATCATTTTGTAAATCATAGAAACATATCATTAATATATTGTTTTCTTGAGCACATGATGTCTCTGGCTTTTTGGCATCCATAGCCATGCTTTTTTCTCTTCTGTCTTGCTTCTTCTCGTAGCAGTTATGTATGCAGGTTTCTTGGGTTGATTTGCAGTTCAGAAAATCTAACATGGTATCAGAGCTTTCCTGCTGGTTGTTGTTCGAGTTTTATTGAAGCATTCGAGGGTTTGTAGTTTGCCAGGCTTTTTCTAGCTTCTTTGTGTGGATTTAAGGGAGACCTTTGTTTCTAGTCACTTTGGGCCCAAATGGACACTACCATTGCGTCCAAAAGGCCCAAAAACCCTAGAATCCATATAAAATTTGTCCATTTTGGACACCGGGGCATCTGGAGCATTTTTTTGGCCTCCCAAGGGCCGTACGGACACGGGTTTCAAAAAAATTAAAAAAAAATCATTTAACAATGATTTTTGGCATTTTTTAAAATGCCCACAGTTTTGTTTTGGATTGCGCCACCCGCGCTCCGCTAGGGC